>OU795037.1:12780738-13217449 GCA_917208275.1 Patella pellucida
GAGTACGGTAACTATTCAATAAACAGTGAATTTCATTACCAACAAAATAAAATCCCCGCCAGTTTATTACTATGACTTTTTTTAGTTCGTTTTATCAACAGTAGATTTTGGTTCAATCTCGGAAATTTTAAAATGAGTACTAAGCTAAAGCCTTAATATCACACAGCGTTTTGCACTAATCTAATCTGTAAGCGTTTCTAGGTCTTAATCGATAAGATTGAGTTAAAATTAATTTAAATTAAAGATCGGAGAGCTTACAACGTTTGAATAACTTAATCTTGGTTAAGACGTTTAAGTAAGATAATAATCATAATCTCGCTCTTGTAAATTGAAACGCGATGAGATATGATATTATGTTATTATTTGAACAAATCTAAGACATATCCGAAGACGCTTTTGAGAGAACGAAATTGGGTTTAACGTCAACTCAACACAACTAGGTCATTTCGGGACTAACGACCCAAGACGAAGCATATGTTTATGCATCAGATCTATCATAGTATAACAAAACAAAAATTGCAGTTTCGAAAAAATTTTGAAAATGATCTTTGCTCATTAACAACATCATAAATCGTGTTAATTTTCTAATTGATCGAAATAATTGGAAAAGGTGGTACTACCATAGTACTGGAATATAGTGCATTTTCAAATTTATAATATATGTAATTTGAAAGAGCTGGAACTGCCTTAGTAGGCTACTGGAATATTATCATTAACGTATAGTTGGTTAGTCGGTATCTACTTTTGCAACAAATCTATATTTTGGCTTTTTGTTTTAAAAGATAGATAGCGTTTAATTAATGCTTCAATGGGACGTCTACTATCAGACAGTTCTGTGCCGGATCGTATCTTCAGATACTGGCTAAAATTAATTAACGCTGAATTTATTTAGTAAAAAATCGGGAGTGGGTGTTTATTTCAAACTTCAGGATATTGCAGACGCGGGGGTTAAAGGTGGTCAAATCTATTTTATGGGCTTTATTGAATAAAACGAAACGAAAATCTTTGAAAAGACACAGATAACTTTAAAACGTGAATGGTTTTATCTTTCCTTATTTGAATTCTAAATAGTTACAGGCGCTAAAGAAGGCCAACAAAAAACAATATGGAAGGGATGGTCATAGTTTACATTATGTTGATTGAAATGGGATTTAATTTCCGTTAACTAACAAAGAAATGATAAATGTAAACGTTGTCTTCGCTGTATGTCTAGATTGAAATCAATTGTGATGCATCAATAATATTTAATTAATTAACTCCTGTTGACTGAATTCTATATAATATGTCTGTAGACGAAGAGTGGTCATAGATATATATCTTTGGTTATTCAGAACGTATTTTAATGGTTCATTAGCTTTAATCATTTGGCTTTTTAGAAAATGAATGATTGAGTGTATTTAATTTTATAATATGAACAATTTATATTAAGATCCCTTCATTTACTCGTATTTCTATAAAATCTTGTATAGTTATATATGTGTCTCGGTCTGGTAGACATTTCAGGCCAGATATAACTCAAAGAGACAATACAGTGTAGAGTGCACAAATACCAAATACGAATAGAAACCACGGGTCTCAGTGGGACCGGGGTTCGATCTCAGTCGTGGATTTTCCAGCGTGGCAAAGACAGTGTTTAGTCGTACTGATGGGACGAAAAAACTAAATCCCTTGTATACATTGGCGTGCACGTAAGCTAAATGAAATGAAATGGGTGTAACATCCAACTGTTCTGCCCCGACTTGATAAATGAATACGGGTATACGTCATACAGTGTGCTTTCTTATATCAAATTCCAACTGCCAAGAGATGTTTTACGTGTACGACAACGTGTACACGGGACCTCGGTTTGCCGTTCTATCCGAACGACGATACATTGCCCTTCTTAGGCTCTCTTCCCTACATCCCAAGGAATTTTCTTGGCCAACGCAAGGACCAACAGGTTAGCGAGTCAACGTTTTACTCACTGAGCCACCGTCGCCTCTGCACGAAAATTAATCCTTGCCAGTTGGCATTCGTGGTGCCGCTGCCCGGTCGAAATTTTAAAATGTTTAACCTAGTACACTGCCTTGCGAAATTTAAAGGAAATACCAAATACTCAAGAGTTGACATACCCGTCACTACTCAGGCGCGGATCCAGGGGGGGGGGGGGGCAGCCCCAGTGAGACTGGTCATCAATGTTCAGACCAGCACCTGCAGCCAGCAATGGGATTCAGAGATTTTAGTTTCTATGCGACGAAGACTCTGGGGACCACACCGAACCACTAATGCATGCATGCGGCACTCTGATGATTACCCCTTGGTCTAATGTAAGCCTCCCCCCCCCCTCGTAAAAATCCTGGATCCAGACCTGCTGCTTACGGAGAATGTCAGAGAATACGTCATGATGATCGACCTCATTTTCAGCAATGTGAACCAGATCTTCACTAATGAGATTTTTATCGAGACAATATTCTTTTTAAATCATACACGGTCAGACGAGTTTCTCAATTACAAATGTTTGCATATTTTCATCCAGTCTGATATTTCTAAGATTATAGACAATATTTTATGAGTCTAACCTACATATTCCAAACTAACCAGTTCACGTGAACTGTTGCGCCAAAGCTACGGTAACCATAGGCTGTTGAGGGGGTGGGGGATTTGCGGTTAATTTTCTTTGTCACTCCAATTTTCAGAATTAATCAATCATTAAAGGGACTGTTCCGAATAGAACAGAGCCCCGAAAAAAAAGAAAAAAAAGTCTGAGTACGTATGAAATTTAAACGCCAAAATATAGAAGACTGGTTTATATACTCTGACTCAAAAGTTAAAACAGCTTATCCGGACACGTAGCCCTTTTAAGATTTCGGGTCAATTTTGAGCTCTATATTTTGGCGTTTAAATTTCATACGTACTCGGACTTTTATTTCTGAGGCTATGTTCTATTCGGGACAGTCCCTTTGCGGTGATAGTACTTGTTACAATCTAGAATTAAAACCTGCAGAGGTGAGGGCAGACAGAGAATGGTGGTTGTGGGATACGAAGGTACATGGTAAAATACAGCACTCGCAATACAATTTTCCAGTTTAAATCGAGCATTAGCCTGTCACTTTCTTGTCTCATTGCAGTAACATCACCGATAAAGAGATGAAAATGTCGGGGATAACCACCACTTCATGTAGCACAGTAGTCGAGAAATATATTTTCGATTTGCCTGCTTGTTTCGATGCGGTGTCAATCTTCCGCGTCCTTGGTAACGCGTTTTAATAATAATAATAATAATAATCGCGCCATTTTACAAGGGTAGCAAATTATGCCTTAGGCCTTTTTCCAATTTGGCCCTTGGCACAGATCGTGCGAATGATTTCGATCATTACTGCAGGAAGAAACCGAAGAACTCGGGGGAAACCTGCCTGATCGGACGGGAGACCGAATATCCCTCTCACTTACAACGATAAAGTTCATTTTCAGCTTGGATATTTCTTTTGATAATTCAGAGAACTATCTGTCAACTAACGATGCAAACAATCGTCGAACTGACAACGCTGACTGGAAAATGATATCGATAGCCAATGTTTTCATTTATTCATAACTATGTCAAATATTTCAATTGTACATTTATAAACGTAAACATTTGTTTTGGCAGATCTGCTTGTAGACCACCTGTATCGAAGGGTAAAGTACTAATCTCAAAAAAAATATATTTGTTTTAATTCAAATAAAATATATTTGTTTTAATTCAAATAAAATATATATAAAAACAACTGGAATTCACGGGTTTATTAAATACATTTTCACAAAAGATTCTGGGTAGAGATTAGCTAAAGAACTAGCAGTTCTCACTATAAGAGTTAAAAACTAGATAATGTAAAGGAAATTTGCCGAGTCAAATTGACCCACTCTGAAACGAAATTTTAGCGATTGAATTTTTCACTTTAGCCTCGATCATCATTACTAAAGTCTGTGTGATAAAACAAACATAAGTCTCGTTCATCCATTTCATGATGAAATCATAAACGAAAGTTGAACAGCAAATCGGATTCTAATCAAGTAAATATCACAGACTAACGTTGGCATCGAGAGTTGGTTATACTCTGGATTAGTTAATAAAGGTCTAAATAATAGTTCATACAAACATTTCAGGCCCAAAGAAGGACCTGCAATAGGACGATTTAGCTCTTGCATAATGCATGTTTAATCTATTAATGTAAGCGTCACGTCCTAGTGTCGTGCAGGGGTTTGGTGACATCTTGATTGTCTACCCGTATGTCTAAGGCCTAATACCCAGAAATGCGAGGGAGGGGGCATTTTAAATATGTAAAACAAATTAAAATTCCCATTACGTAGTTAACAATAGTGATTTCAAACTTTAAAAAAATATATTTGTTTTAATTCAAATAAAATATATATAAAAACAACTGGAATTCACGGGGTTTATTAAATAAATTTTAACAGTAGATTATGGGTGGAGATTAGCTTAAGAACTGGCAGTTCTCACTATAATAGTTAAAAACTAGATAATGTAAAGTAAATTTGCCGAGTCAAATTGACCCACTCTGAAACGAAATTTTTCAGTCTAGCCTCGATCATCATTACTAAAGTCTGTGCGATAAAACAAACATAAGTCTCGTTCTCCATTTCATGATGAAATCATAAACGAAAGTTGAACAGCAAATCGGATTCTAATCAAGTAAATATCACAGACTAGCGTTGGCAACGAGAGTTGGTTATACTCTGGATTAGTTAATAAAGGTCTAAATAATAGTTTATACAACATTTCAGGCCCATAGAAGGACCTGCAATAGGACGATTTAGCTCTTGCATAATGTATGTTTAATCTATTGCTGTAAGCGTCACGTCCTAGTGGCGTGCAGGGGTTTGGTGACATCTTGATAGTCTACCCATATGTCTAAGGCCTAATACCCAGAAATGCGAGGGAAGGGGGCATTTTAAATATGTACAACAAATTAAAATTACCATTGCGTAGTTAACAATAGTGATTTCAAACTTAAAAAAAACTAATTGTAACTTCACTGTTTCATTTTATACCTTTATAATGCCAACCGCCGTCTCCCCCATTTTGCCCTCTCCCGCTCGCCACTGCCAGTTCCTTAGAAACTGTAAAAAGAGAAATAGAGAGTTAATTAAAGATACACTACTTATTTTCCCCTTATTCTGTCAACATCATCGGCAGACCGGGTGACACATCTTAATGGAATGGGTCATTGGCATTCTTTTGCAAGGACAGTCACTTCCTTCAGCATCTTGATTATCCATCTGGAGAACTTCAAAATCGATTAAGCGGATATGTCAACATAGAAAACCATGATGGCTGCCGTTTTGAAGTGGTAGCAAATGTCTTATGAAATACTTGTTCGTACATTTTGTAAATTTATTACTCATTTATATAAACAAATGTATTGTGGAAGTTGGTATAGAATTTTTTTAGCTTAATATAAGATTTGTGAGGCAGAGGGGTTTTCCGACATAAATTAGGTCTAGTATGTGCGGTTGGAGCGAAATCTAAAAAAAACATGCATTTGATATTTATTGTTTCTTTCTTGCAATATCTGTAGTATGTCTTGTCTACTGGTTTGCGTGTAGTGCGGTCCTCCTGCACTTATTTATAATATAAAGTAAATGAAGTCGTGAACTGACTTTAAAATGTTTATTGTGTCTTAAAATTTGATATTTGATATAAGGATATCTGTTTTTCGCTGTAATATAAAAACATGGATTAATAGACTATTATTGATTCCTCATTCGTATTTTTATAATTTGGACTATAGAAAATATTGAGTTAGAGGCGTAGCGCCTTTAATACAAACGGTGTTTTCTGTGGGACTCCTTTCAAATGCTTACGTTGGTAATATAATCCGATTCAGAAAAAAAACATGAAGACCTGTTAACTGTAGTGTGTATATTCAGGCATCTATATCTAAGAATTTTGGTATTTAATTATTTTGGATTTTTATTTATTTTGTATTGTTCTCTATAACCTAATTCTTCTCAAGCACACCATGACCCCTCCTTTCACGTGTCGTCACAAGATAGTGTCACCTTAGTGTAATAAATTACCAAACACGCATGACAATTAAGTCAAATATTATTGAATAGTAAATTTGAAGGTTAATTAATCGCAGATAGGGCAACTCGTCCGAAGTAAAGAATTTTTAGTCAATGTTCGGCACATTCCCTTCAATCTTTCGTCCTCATTCGATGGACCATTTTCTTTTAACAGTTGCCATACCTTCTATTAAACAGTCATTTTTTCAGTGACCTTATTTTAAAGGAACATACCTCAATACAATGGATCGTCTTCACTTTCCCCATTGGTGGAGAACGCGGGAACGTTTAGCCCCATTCGTGTGCGTCATTTGCATTGTGTCACACTGATCAGCAGTGAATTTTCGCTAGGCCGCTACTATCACTGATAAGGATGACATCGATGCGACTTGATGATCCAGAAATATTTACTTTTTTCCTGCGACAAATTAATTTCTAAAACAATATTTTCATTTAATGGAAAAATAAATAATGGCTTTTGACGAATTTGTAGGTAAAAATTATTTACTATATACATAGTGTAAATGCGTTTTAAAACGAGTACAATGCACCATTTTGCCCGAACTAGTAACGTCTTTTGTTAACAATGCACGAGCCAATGATTGACGCCGCGTGCTGTGACAGCACGTGTTATAGGCAGTCGTCTTTGACAGAGATATTACTAGACTTACAATTCTCTGTGAAACAGATTGGCATTGTGTGGGTAATATGTTTTCAAAAATACTTAGATTGATCATTGTAAGTAAAAAAAAAATCAACAGCATGGACTCTTCCGGCTACGATTCCACCGCACAAAACACAAATCCATCTTGTATTTGATCAGGGGAGTTGAATGGCCGAATGATTAGCGCGTGCGTGTTGTATCATAAGGTCTTTCATTGAGTCAACTAGCGTGGTTTTGATACCCCCGTTTTACGTGACAAGGTGTACGGTCGACTGTCGAGCCTTGTGGGTTTTCTCCGGGTTCTCCGGTTTCCTCCCACTTCTAAAGACCCCTATGTGCGAGTGAATATTAAAATATAATTATTAAAATTGAGCCATGTGTTAGTCTCGAAATTTTAGTCCCGAAATGTTAGTTCCAAAATCTCTCTCTGTCTTCATCAATACTGAACGGATTTGAGATCCAACTTTCACAATACTGTCGTGAACAGGGGATTCCCCAATCCCTCAAAAGGCGTTAGAGACTTCGTATTTCCAATGAAACATTACACAAAGCGTAAATCTACAATCGGCCAGTTAGAATACGTCGCTTAAAGTAACAAATTAACCTAAACAGTGCACCATTACAAGAAGGGGGCGGTTGGGCTACAGCAACAGCAATACATTTTACAATCATGTTGCGTCCTCCAAGCACAATTTACTTTTCAAATATCCCAAGGCTAAAATTGGTTGTTCGATGTCTTAACCCCGTGCTCCCACAGTATAAATTAGGTTGATATTCCAAAATAAAATCAAATCTAATTTGTAAAAGATCCTTTGCATATTAAACGACAGGTGCATGCTATTCTATTATTTAATTTCCAAGTAGTTTTGATTACCTCCCCCTGCTGTGTTTGATTGACGCCTATTCTATTGTACAACTTAACAACAAAAAACATATCAGAGTTCTCTGCCTTGTGCCATTTCAGACAATCAAATCCAATATGTCGACTAATTTATTTGTCTTCAATTTGTATATCCGCTTAATTGGCTATTTCTACGATATTGACAGTGAAAAGATTCTGTAAAGAACTGAATGATTTGCCAATTACACGGGACTACTTTCTCTCTTTGTGATCGCGGATTAAACAAGTAATTGACTCATTGAGACGACGGATGAATATATATTAAGTCATATATATGTGATATATATATATATATATATATATCTTTTGTTCCGTGATAATGACTAGATATGCGAGACTGTGTATATACAGGCTTGAATTAATTTCTTCCAGAGACACAATTGGTAATAGTAAACATCAAAAAACATCTGCATATTATATCACATTACATTACTTTGTTAAACTCCATTTTATTTCATTTCACCTCAAAATAAACACGATGATACTTTATTCAAATCACCGATAATAATAAATCAATATTCTTAAATTCGACGATAACAATAAAGCAACATTGTTACTTTCTTCAAACTATCGATAATAATATATAACAGAGAGATAGAAATGGGGTTTAACGTCCACTCGGCGCAGACTAGTTTATTTCGGGACTAACATACTGTATTATGGTTAAGAAAAAATTCAATAGTTCGCTTGCGCTTAGGGGTCTTGAGCAGGGGGGGGGGTACACCGGGGGACCACGGAAAAACCCAACGAGGTTGGACAGGCGACCCTACTCCTTGTCACGTAAAACCGGGAATTCGAAACCACGCTAGTTGACTCAATGACAGGCTTTATGCTACAACACGCACGCGCTCTTTAAAAGACCAATCCCAATAATACTTTGGAGAATCGATAGCTTAGTTTTGTGTTAAAATCCCCAAACCCTCTACCTCAGGGACGAGCATAAAACTCAATATACGTCAGTCATCATCTGGAATAAAACATAATGTTTAGGTGAAATTTAACTGTCGTTATCAAGTACGTGTCATTCATTGTATAGACATCTAAAGGTACGAGAATCTATTATCAGGTCACCCAACAAAAGAATTAACCCGAAATCTTAAAAGGGTAACATGTCCGGATAAGCAGTTTTGACGCTCACGTCAAAAAGGCTCAATATTTTGAGCTAAAATTTTAAGACAAGGTAAATACACAATTTCTCTATATTTCAGTGTGTAAATTGCATACGTACTCAAACTTTTATTTGTCCCTTTAAATAAATGAGAAATGACACCAGATGTTCTAGAACGTTGTATCAACCAACCCAGTGCCTGCAAGTACAGGTGATTGTCTATTGATCAATGCCACGATATATTTTTGAACATTATCGACGTTACTAAAGTCGGGATTATGGGACCGTTTGACATAATAAAACTATGGGAAACCAGTAAAAACTGATGGCGTGTGTCGCCTATGTTCGGACATAAAACTGGTTGGTTGGTAAGATTGCATGATTTCTAAATAAAACGAAACTGGATTTAGCCCCATACTTTTTTGCATCAACTGGGCTGATGAGGACGGGTATACTCTATTCAGTTTAATATTTTGCCCTAACAGCGATAAAGTAAACAATCTTGGTGTGTATTTGGACTCCAATAACAGTATGCCCAGTCATGCAAACCATCTAAGCTAAACTCTATTCTGCATTGGCTGTGCATAAGTGATAAAAATAGAATTCAAACTTTTAACAGTTGTGCATCGGTGCCTTCATGGAAATGCTTCTTCGTATTTAAAGGAACTTGTTAATCTTCGAGTATCTGCAAAATGGTTCAAATTGTTATCTTTGATCTGTTAATTAATTGTTGTTTTTCTGTTATCCGCTATAATGGTTTCTCCTTGTTGTGTATATATTACATCTTTCATCTTGTTAATCAGTTTATTGTTACTGTTTTATCTACAAAATGGCTTCCAAAGTGTTCATCTATATATTGCATCACAGTTTTGTTAATTAATCATTATTTGCTTGATAACGATACCTGTATGTGTATTGAAACGTAGCATGTTAATATTCAGAAGTAGTATATCCATAAAGTGTGTTTATTTTTTGAAATGTAATTGTTCAGGCTTTCTATTATACTGTAAAAATACGAATTTCATCCACAAATCAGTGAGAAAATCACGAATTCGTACTTCGTTATTTAACAATGTGTCGTCGCTGATGTAGCGTTGCTTGCCTCAGGAAATTAATCTTAGGCAACATAAGATCACCAATACGAATGTCTTGCGCATATATTCTGGATATGAATGACCTTCACTGTGCATTCAGTGTGGCGCTTTTCATTCTGAATTAAATCCGAATAAACTGTTATGTGACGCATCGCTTTTAATCAAGGAAAAACCAATCCGAATTACGGAGGCGGGTATCCGGAATTCGCATTGACTGCGCATGCAGTGTGGACGCCGATTATACCATACAGGTATCGTAGCCGGTTTGGTTCTGTATCAAATAAGCTACGTTCACACTACATGCGCATTCAACACGAATTCCGGAGATCGGCCTCGGGAATTCGGATTAGTTTTTCCCGCATGAAAAGTGGTGCGTCACATTAGTTTGTTCAGTTTGGAGTTATGTCATTGTGTACACGAAAAATCTGTCTTTTGTCCCATCTGAACGACTACAGCTACCAGCCCTCTGCCTTGCAACAGCAACACTGGCATGGGTCTACATTGACTGCAAATAAACCGTTCAGAATAATTGTTCTGGGTTAAATTCGGAAAAATATACGGATTCGTTAATTCAGATTCAGTTCGGTTTTTATCGAATTGAGTGCGACGCCAAATTCCGGAATAAGACTGTTTTCTGAATTCAATGCAGGTTAAAGCCCTAGTGTGAACGCAGCTTTAGATTTATAACCAATGCAGTTACTACCGAATACCAAGCAAAGAACCGAATCAAACGGGATCATGTTACCGCCGATAATCTTAGTTAGCTATGATGGTTGATATGTGCCATGTGTGAGGCAGAGTATGCTAACATGACTCAACTTTGTATTTGAGGAGTTCACATAGCTAATAGATTTATGTTGTAGTGGTGTATATCTACGCGGCTTATTGCTTTTTTGTGATTAAAATTGACGTTAAATACGAAAAACGAGACAAACAGTAATTTGTTAATCTGTCAGCATGTAATATATACATGTATTTGTAAACTATAACCAAATGAAATGTGTCATCATAATTAATACTTACACCCGGAAGTGGCATCAGATGTTTAGAAACAGTGGCAATCATTTATCGTTAATAACACGTGAGTTATAGCGATAAAGACGGCACCCTTGGGCCATATAAAACCTCAAACAAGGCCATCTATCAACGTGTTCAAATATTGGGAGTACGTGAAAAATCAAACTGATCAACAATAACAAAAAGGTTGAAAGTTACACAAGTCCCAAGGGGCATCAAGTTCGCACTCGTTATTTAAGTTTCCACCGAAGTCCATTAAATTACGTAATTTTATGTCGCTGGTTCGTGGGTGGGGTCTGAATTTTTCACAAGTACAAATATTTGATCTTTATTTCATGCCTTATCCGGAGGTGACACGTCTTGATTCTTAAGGCGCCAAAATGGTGGTCATTTAACCACAGAGCATGTTGGTCTTCCGTGAAGTGAAATCGGGGTTCTTTACAAGAATCTGTGAATAAGCCGAGTGATGTGGAGTCTTTGAATTCCAAATGGCGGTCATTTACTGGGCATACACTGGGCGCAAGATGGCTCTGTGTGACTCTAATCTGGAAAGATAATTTGGATTTGAATTGGCAATAAACCAGTCTATAACTTTCTTTTTCATGTTCGCTACAAATATCAGATAAATAAATGAATAATGGGTCGTACGAATAGCATTATAGTAATCCGCGTTATCAACCTACAGATCGATCTGGACACACCTGGACTTTCTAATTGTTGTTTGTAATTGATCCTGGGCTAACATTTCTGATTGAAAACTTTGCTTATTAACATTAGAATTATAACTGGGGTTTGCAATCTGTGGTTGGACCTTAATGCTTCAAAACAAACTACACTCTGTCTTTCAAGCGTTCTGGTCAAGGCTGTTAAAAGGTCCAGCTCCTTGACAAGTTCCTGCAGCTTCTCTCTCTGGTCATAGAACTGACACAGCATTACTGTGTGTGTGTGATACTATAAAATCCATACGTTGATTCGGGATTGAAATGAGTGTTGGCCCTGTTGGATTTGTCAGTAGATTTCGATACTATTGATCACAATAGATTCCTGAATCTGGTTCAATCTAAAATCAGTTTAATCATATCTCACTGGACAATTTCAGTATATGAAAGGTGTTAACTGCTAGCATATGGTGCCTCACAAGGATTCGCGTTGGGCTATTTGATCTTCACTATACATCCTAAATCTTTGGGTCGAAAACTGCTGATGAACCCCGGCTTACTGAGACACTCAATCCGGTCAATTAGGATAGTTTTCAAAAGAAAGTTAAACATCGGATTAATGTCTTCCAAAATGATGAAACTCTACAGTGTAACGACTGTGCCCTAAATCTATCTAAATTTAAAAAACAAAATTTTGTCCACAACCTAAATAATATTTGGGTTCTTTTAGATTCTCTTTTTAGATTTGAAGATCATGGTAATACCATCTGTAAAATATGACATAACTATCTACGAAGGATCGGGTCCATTCGTAATCCCATAACAAGAGATAATGCTGCAACCTGAATAGTTCGGTCCTTTGTGCTGTCCAGAATTGACTTCTGTGATTATTTACTGTTATCAGTGACAAACAAGTAATGGTCATGTGTTCGAAAAGAAATTATCTTTGAAATCGTTACCTTTTCGATCTATTAACAAATATGTTCCGGGTTACAGTCTTTGATAATATTGTCTCCAGAGATGTTATAAAAAAATGTCTTTGTGTCATGGATTCCTTCTTAAATAACCCATAAAAAGGTCCTGGCATTTGATACGGTCTTAATATGTAAATAATGCGATGTAATTAGTGCTTTTCTTCTACTGCCAATGGTTGATGTGCTGTCATCGTAATGTAGCTTAACTCCCGATGGACTTTAGTTAATATAAAACCATATGGCCGTAGACAGGTTTCTCTCCATAACTGTGACAACTAGTGATTGATTTTTTTTCTCAAACATTTTACAAAATGCAGTTTTCTTCCTTTTACAACATGGGTTTGCAGGCCAACATATTTGTGAACATTCTCAAACTATAGCCATACAGGCTTAGATATTAAATCTATTTCTTCCTCAAATCTTCTACGACCAGACAATGTTACTTCGTTTGGTTTAAGAATAAGTTTTGGAGTAAATTTAGGTTATTTACAGTCAGCACTAAAGGGATTTGAGAGACGTTTTAGTAGAACATGACCAACGTGGAGATTAATGAAGTTTATGCATGTTAAGACCGTCAGATTTGTAGCCGAAAAGAAAAAATACTTTTAGTAGACAGCAATATTATTTTGATGTAAATCAATCTTGTTAAAATTGAGACTGTCAATGCACATAAAGATATATATTTTGTATGTATCTATCCACTGTTTAAAATGTAAACATAGAAATACTTGTAATTGATATACTTTAATATATAGAGAATCTCCTACGAGTGTTTTTTGATATCAAAAAATATCAACACAAGTTGATAAAGTGAAAAAAACGAGGCTCTGCCGAGTTTTTTTTTTCCTTATCAACGAGTGTTGATATTTTTTGGTATCAAAAAACACGAGTTGGAGATTTTATTTATCACCCAATCCTTTCTTACATGCACAAATAAATAAATATAATTCTTTGGTATAGATTTCACTTTTACAGAACCTAATTACATTACAGCGTAGTGATACATCATTTTTTGAAAGCAGTTTAGCTATTGTATAGTCCTATATACTGACCCAGTTTTTTGCTTCAAGGTCAATTAAATGAAAGCAGCTTCCTTTTTTTAAAAACAAAAGTCACTCTTTACTTAAACTAAGTGGTTTCTTCAAAATAAAAGAAAGTAGTTCCTTTTTGATTGACCAATCAAATTTATGTAAAGCGATATCACCACTGTGTATATATCACAGTAGATTATGTAATTTATCACACAAGCGATATCTGCTGTCAAATGTATTACTGGGTGATAAATCTGTATATCATTAGATAATTCCTCTAGTTATTGTTAAAAAAAATATATTTAATGATGACTGGTAAGAATGCGATGAGAGGTATATTTTTACAAAGAAAGTGCTTGTGTGAACAGGGTCCTTTTTGGATTACCTACGATTTATTGATGTGTATACGGTAAATACCGAGACGCACTACTACGGTTATTATCACAGTATCACTAAATTACCGACGCGGGTTTGTCGAGGTTTATCAAAATTATCCTGAATCCAAACAAGTCGCCACGGTAGCGCCATGGTAACCCATCCCCCATTTTGGGGTCCGAATTTGTTTTTAAAAACAGGCAGGCAAATTTAATAACTTATTAAAAATCAAAATCTTGACCTTTTATTATTTCGTTTTGGATCATTCAAAAATCTACTATAAAAAGACTTCAAAGTTTTGCGGCCTCCATATCCGAAATCTTGGGTATAAAACATAATTCGAATCATTGGTAAATTTAATAATTGAGAAAAATAAAAGAAATAACAAAATAACTAATTAATACCGTACAAATTACACTGGAATCAAAATTATTAATTACATTTATACAACCAGATGTTGCTAATCAAAATTATTAACTACGATCGTATACATAAGTGACATTGATCAAACGTAAATAGGTTTATTCAGTATATACTCGGATAAATTTTAACCGTTAATTTAATATTGTACATTACATGTCCATCAAACGATTTAAATTTGCTTTCATTGTGTTTAAAACAAGATTAATGCAAAATTCAGTCAATCTGAAACAATGTGTATCCAGCCTCGTGTCATGCGCATCTAAGAGAATTACTCAAAGGTTACATCTAAGAAAGATTATTTTCAAAAAATATAATTTTACTGCCACTCTGACCAACTTCTAAAGTTAAATTTATATTCTGTTTTGCGTTAGTATTCCCTTGCGTTTGGTATCATAATTGTTTGATTTCATAAAGAATGTATTATCAGATTTTTAACACTCCCGCAAATAACAAACCCCGTGGCGTCAGTAGAAATTTTTGATCTTTGAACGGAAACATAGAAGTTCGATTACTTTACTTCACACTAAAATCGTGAAATTGACAAGGGAATACTTATCATCGATTTCAATATCTAAGGTTTAAAGATTTTTAACCCATTGGACTAAAACTCCGCAAAGGGATATCTAATTGAAAGGGTTGCTCTTGTTGTTTCTTACCGGTTTCTTTATCAAATGCCACCACGCTGAACAGCTGACTGATTGCATGTGGAATTTTTTTTTAAGTTGAAATCTCATCAAATATTCCATTGATATTCATTATTTTCTGCTGTCCGAAGTGTTTTGATGCTATTTGATGACACGATCTCTCAATGCATTTATCGTTAAATGTTTGATGAAAGTGAACACAAGACCCACAAGACCCTATCGCCAGGGGGTTGGTTCAATAAAGAAAAAAATAGACTATATTTCAATTGATCTCGGTTTTCAATGGATAACTGACATTCCTCCTGTACATTTCCATCAAACATCACTGTTTTAATTTGTATTCCTATTGACCCATATTTCCTAAGAAAATCTTGTTTCCTCTGATCGAACTTGCCCCTCGCTTTTCTTCATTTCTATCCGCATAGAATTACACCGCTTAATCGTTAGATGGCGCCAGCGGCTTACACGCGTGTGGAAATCGACTAAATGTTCACTTGATTGAGCGAGCCCACACCAGTAAGGTAAAAAGACCGGTCTTAGTGTGTAATAATGCTTTAGTATCGTAAACATGTGGAAAACAGCCCCAATAAGTATCATAATACTTACTTTGGGGACTTTCTTAAAGCAATGCTCCACCAACGACAATGCAAAACGACTTTACGATGACTTGTTGAGGAAAAAGGGTTACAACAAACTCATCAGACCCGTTGGTAACAACAGCGATAAACTTACTGTCAAGTTAAGTATTCGACTTTCGCAGCTTATAGATGTGGTAAGTAAAACGATATACATTTTATTTACATTATGTAAACATAAACTTCAAAATCTGTGTTTTTGTCAAATTTGTGTAAAGAAATCCTATACCTTTATCGATCGGAACAAACATTGTACCATAACAACTAACACGTGCAGGGCCACATATGTATGTATAGTATATATTAATAAATGTGGTATTTTTAGAAATGGTAGCATATTGTATATCTATTACTTACATGTAAGAGAAGATATTCTTGAAAATGTAGGTATTTTGTTAAACAAGTTAAAATAGAAAACTTCTTTACATTTTGTTATTGTGTATTACTCATATCTTATTGTCAGATAAGTTTGTAAACATCAACTTTTCTTATTTGATAGATTGTTAAATAGTTTATATAAATATCTTTAATGATTTATTAAGTCTCCCATTTTATAGCAGAGGGTGATATTTGGTTATATGCATAACATATTTTAGACTGAGGGGTATCTTCCATTTTTCAACATAATAATGTAATATTCCCGCTTATTTGTGGTTGACTACATAAAAGTATGTAAATATGTTACAATTTGGTTATAATTATATCCATTTATGGCCACAGTTACATATAAAGTGTATTCATAAAATAATGTAATTGTACTAGTCTATTTGCGGTTGATTACATAAATATATGTAAATTATGTTAAAATTGGGATATAACTTTTATCCATTTATAGCTACAATAACATATTTTAAGTGTTTCCATATAATCATGTAATTGTGTCTTTTCTTTGGGTTTACATTTGTTATTAGTTTTGATTTGTTTGTGTGCATGAAAGGCAAAACTCATGAATCAATTTTAATAAATCAAAATAATGACAGCCAGGTAATCATAAACAACAAACTTACAAATAACGTAAATTAAAAGCAAATATTAATTTGTACACGGGCAAATACATAAACACCAATTCCCCGGGTGTAAAATAAATACAAAGCCAATTTATAATATATATATATATATACTTGTCAATGTAATGCATTACACAGAGCTATACAAACTTTCGATTTATTTCTTTTAAACAGTGCTGGGACATGATTCTTAAATTGATTTTATATGCATTTAAGTTAAAAAGTCAAACAATATTTAACTTAAAGGGACAATAACACTCTTGCTGGCTTGACAGGTCAAGAAAAAAAAAATAGCCTTATTCTAACTACAAGATGTTTAAGTGTCCTACCTGTTGCGTAAATTATCCATTACAGCCAATCTTGCCTGTCCAGAGGGTTCGATAATATGTTTAAATCCAAGTTGCATTTGAAAGTGCTTACGTAAGGCTTTTCAAACCGTGTTACGGCATGTAGTTGAATTTTTCCAATTTTTAAAATTAGGTGTGTTAAGATGAATTTTTTATCATATTTTAATTGAAATATTGTAAAATAGTACAAATTGTTGACCAGAATAAAGATTGGAACATATTATTTAGTTACAACAAGAGTGGTATTGGGGCTTTAAGTTATGGTCGACATAAATATATGTAATGTTTCGGATTATTACTAGATTGTGGGAAAAATTGGAATTGGTGAAGATATACACGTTTCTCGATATTTCGAAAATAAATTTCTCAGTCATGACGTGATTTATTAAGCTTATGTAATTGCTGAATCAGTGTTAATTTCAATTAGTATAATTGTCTGTCATTGTAATAAATATAAACAAGCTTATATCTATATTAATCTTCAATAATAGTTTTTATAGATTACAGAATAATATACGCATGATTAATCATTGATCTTAATTAAGAACAACAGTTATCTAATTCAATATTAAGTGATTTAACGGTGGATTAATCAATTAAGCGGTTCTAGTCACGTGGTAATCTAGGAAGGCGCTAAATCTATTAATAGCAGCCTAAACACGTGGTACTAATTATATATTACTAATACATAGATTAAAGTCTAGATTTACAATAATCGGTTCAAGTGGATGTTTTAAATAAGGTTTAACTCAAAATATCAAACAAAACAACTATTTAAGAATCCAAATCTTTTTGACTTGAACAACTATTATTAAAGTTATTATGAGATAATTTGTTTTTACATATCATTAGATTAGCTGTTACATTTGTAGTTTTTGTATATAACTTTACTTGAGCTATTATGTTGGAGATCTGTGCATGGAACTGAAATGAAATGAAATGAAATTGGGTTTAACGACATACTGTCCTGCATTGACTTGGCATACGCCATACCGTGTGCTTTGACCTACTTTTTTTCGGTGGTACTTTACGTGCACGCTAATATGTACATGCGTGGGACCTCATTGTCTCGTCAAATACGAACGACTAGACACCCCCCTTGCCAGACCCCCGTCCTGCAACACGAACAAGGGGAAATCACACCGAAAAAAAACAGAGACAAGTTTTCAGATCCCATAATTAAATATTGTATATTCAGATTATGTAGATATTGTTTGAATAAATATCGTTAGAAGAGCAAAGTTTTGCATATAACGTCATGGGGACTATTACGTTAAAATTCTAAATCCCCTGCTTCAGTTCAATACACATTTCGAAATGTATGTAATTGTAAAGACCACAGTTCATATTTGTTACGAGTAATGACATATGCCATAGACGAGACGGAGTGTGCTTATTCGTATAGAAGGCATTATATCACTTCTCAATTGAGTAGGTAATCTCCACGCAAATTCTTGCCCGTGGAATTCATTCAATACAACACATTAATTTTATAAAGATCAAAAGAGATCAAAAGATACGTCCATCAAGTGTTCTTAAGTTTACATTAACTGCTTCATATTCTACTGGTTTATTTAATTTTAAAGTATATTACAAATTACACGAGTTGTTAGATGAATAAAGAAAGTACAGCTCCTCAACCAATCAAACTATCCACCATAATATAAAATGATGTCACTCCAGTTCCATTATGGGTACTGACAAAGAGTTCATTTGAAATTTGGCATACTTTTACGAATCACGCAAAAATGTCATAAAAGACTCGACTTACCGAAAGTTGACGGGACAGTGTCTTGACCCAGTCTTTTGAAATTCTTTAATTTATTAATGCCGTGACAAACACATTTATGTCCTTATTCGTCCTCAAATAACACTGACAAAAACAACGCTGATCTGCCATTATTCGAAAATTTAGCAGCAATTTTAGTATCAATTCATTTCCCCTTGGAAACTGAAATATTTCCTATTTGGAGAAAAAAGCGATAAGATGAAAACGCGTGTTTTGAAATACAGACGATAATCAACTCATCATCATTAGGTATAAATAAGGTATTAATAGCTGATGAAGTCCTAAACAATAGGAATTCTCAAACGCGACCTTTCGTATTTGCAAGATGTCTATAAGTCAAATGCAAGAATATAAATTCGGATTGATTTACTCCCCAGCAGACTACTGACTACCTTAGGCATTAATCTCTAATGCCAATTTACATTATCGAATCTGTGGTTAGGTATCAGAAGGCAGAGATTCTGATATTCCAAAGCTCTATTACATTCCCTAGTTGTATAAAATTCTACCCCAATGACCAAAGCATATAACTTCATACCCACTGGTAAGTTTGAATTTTGAATGGCTGTGGCTTTAATCATAGCAGGGAACTGAAAGTAATGAACTTTTTGATTGACTGGTATTAATATTTCAAAAGACCGAAAGTCTGATTTTTTTGCCTTGGTTTTTATTAAGTTCTAAATGTACATGTAGTGTATTTAACTATTTCGTGTCCTTATATTGCCTACCAAGCCAATAACCAAATTCTTACGTGTGATCCGGCAACCTACACTATTTACACAAATATATTGATACAGATTCAATATCAAGATTGGAAACCCTCCATTTGCATCTGTCAATCACATTGTCGTGGAAATGTCTTTTGATTCCAACCACTTAAAACATAATCTAGATGAAGAAAGCTGGCTGTGCTGTTTGATTGATCTATCGAGATGGAACACTCACGAGGAGTTAGAATGGCTGGAGATTACAGAAGTCGTATAACTGTGCCTCTGACAGATTTTGCGTGGTTCAAAATCATCGAACTATAACAAACAAAGAATTAGCCATTTTTAAGTATTCCCTAAGTAACTATCACTAATTCTTGTCGTTACTTTGACATTTTTCAGAAATGGCTGCCACACACAAACTTCTGAAAATAACAGTCATCAAAAGTCCCATAAACTACACGCCATCAGTTTTATGTATTTTTATGATGGCGCGTTGGTTTTATATGTTATAGTTAATTGTCAGAAAAATATTTTTATTTATATCATTTTTCCGGGATGGGCGTTGGACAGCCTTTGTATGGAAGTCGCGTCGTTAGTTCGTTAACCTGGACTTCCGGTGCTCGATCCAAGTGTTGGCTGAAAAATTTCAGAGCCGAGAGCCTGTAAGGAACAGCGTCTTATCGTTGGAATGGCGCGAACACCCAGCGTCCAGTATACACGTTTGCGTGGACCTAAAGATACTGTTGGATGTAAAAGTAAGAAAAGGCCGCAACGCAACTGTTGGCGAAACGTTTTCCTCATAGACCATCGCATGGCATATGACCAAATTTCATTTCGTTTAAGTTTGTTTCGGGCGTAGGGTGGCCTGTCCAACCTCGTATGTTTTCTCAGGGTCCTCCCTTCTCCTCACACTACTACAAGCGAATTATTGAATTAAAACCTGTGTTAGTTCCAAAATCACCTAGCTTGTGCCAAATTGACGTTACCCCTCTCTCCCATTCTCTCTCTCTCTCTTTCTCTCTATCTCTCTTTCTTTAAACAAAACAGATAAATGAAACGAAGGGGTTTAAAAACATTCAATCCAGAAACATAGCAAGTACCAAATATGCACTTAAACATGTCCAATGAAATTAGGAAATACTGTTTCAGTATTGAATTCCTATGTGGAATCATAAAATAAGGCTGTCGGAGGGAAAAGGAAAGGTTCCAATCACTTTGGCTTGCAAAATAGAGGAAAATTGGATACCATAATTCATATAATTCCGACGATAAACCAAACCATTCTAACTAACGGTAAACACTTAAACAATCGTGCCAAAAGTGAACTTATTTTTTCAGGAGTTTTCCATAATAAATGATTAAACACGTAGAAATCCATATAAAAAATTATTTGTAACTCAATTTCTCCAATTATTTACTGGAAACCGACAGGAAGGTATGGTTTATAGAAATCTGTTTTTATTGCGTTATGATGAGTGACAGTACCGTGTTGATTATAAAAAGATAGTAGCAAGAGATAATCACTATTCGCCACTTCTAATAGCTGTTCAAATATCCAAATTATATCGTTAGAAACCACAAAAGGTGGCAAGTAGGCGGGGAAGATGATACGGTTGCCATCACCGCTAGTTTCAAGAGTTTTATAAGTTTCATTCTGGCGTTTTACACAAAGTATAGAGTTGTACGCATATTTGAAGATTCGTTGAATTGTTGTTATTCGATCGATCCGTGTTATTGTGATAAATTTAGGCACAATATAAAGAAGAGATTTACTATTTTATTTGTCGATCTGGATCTGCTATAAAACGGTTCGCAGCAGAAAATTTTAGGGTCAGAACATAGAATCTTTGTCCTTGGTAGAGATAAAAAACTTTTTACAGCAGATCCAGATCGACACATCACTAACAAGGGGAAGCCACGCCGGAAAATCTGGATTAACTTTATTGGCCAATGCAGGGATCGAAAACCTGACCTTCAGGCTAGCGAGCCAACGTCTTACCCATTTAGCCACGCGATCCCCTGGAGAGAGAGAGAGCGAGGGGCGAGAGATAGAGAGAGAGAGATAGAGAGAATGAAATGGGGTATAACGTCCACTCGACACAAACCAGGTTATTTCAGGACTAACATATGGTTCAGTTTTTTATTTTAATAATTCACTGCGTAGGGGTCTTAGCAGTTTGGTGAAACCGGATGACCAGAAGAAAGCCCACGGTGTTTGACAGGCGACCATATTCCTTGTCTGTGAGGATTGGATAGGATGGGATGAAAAACTTATGGTGAATGTTTTTTTTATAGATGAAGCATTGTTTGTGATGGGTGAAATATGTATTAGGGGTGTAAAATATGTATTTCAATATGATGGTTTTGAGAAAAAGGAAAGTGTAAAGAATGTGTTGCCCTTTGTTGTATTATTAACGCAGTTCTGGTGGTGGTGGTATTAGGAGGGGTGTAACCGGGAAAGAGAACCTCGCATATTGTCTCCCAGTACATACATCTACAGGGAAAGGGTAGATACTTTTAAATATATAAATATACTTATAATACCCACAATACGTCCGTTCTTTACAATTTATGCGTCTTTAAATTATAATATTCATAAAGTACAGTTTGGGGCTGTTTTATACAATATTACCATGATCACATGGAATCGATTTACAGATCACTAGAATTTCTGAATCCCCTTCATCATGTTTTCTGGTATTTGACAAAAGATATGACTTGAACTACTATCTATTGACATCGATAATCAGATTGTCTGGATTTGTGTTTTAGTCTATTTGAACATGTACCGCGTGTAGGCGGATTAAGATATTCTCGATATTAACTTCATTGTACTCATATTGATACGAAAATTAATAAAGTACTTAATATTAATACGAAACTGTTGAATAAATCGTTGTTCCTACGCATATATTTTTTTTCTTAAAACCAAAAGAAATATGCGTTTTGCGTTGTGCACCTTTTATCTAAATTATATAACCAAGTAAAAAATAGATGGACTAGAAAATAATTAACAATGGCAACTATTTGAAATACAGACTCTTTGATTGCAATGTGATAACGTCGACATAAAGTAGGAAAATGGCGGGGGAAAGGAATTATTCTGCTGTTTAACGGAAGTTAGAAGAGTGATAACTGTCTCGTTTTTAAACCACTTTCTGTTGACCTTTCACAGATTACGCACATAAATCTTCTTTACCTTGATATATTTGATTTTCAACTTTGTTCGTCGGTCCGGGAAATAACTGAATATATTTACACAATACAGATGATGCTGGTGCATTCTATAGAGAATTGCTTTCGAAAAATAATGTTTTGCGACATTATCATAAATAGATAACGCTAACGACTTCCGTACATTTGAATTAGTCACATACATGATTTCGGGGACCTTTTTAGCAATAAAATGAATAAGTCTTTTTAAAATGATTTGAGACTAATAGGAAAAGAAAACCTAAACATATTTTAAAATTGCTGCAGCAAGTAATTTCCATATCATCATGATGAAATTTATGATGCTGATAATGATCACAATGATTGTGATGGATAGTCACATATTGTAGCCACTGACAAGTTCTTAATAGGAATAAAAATAATTAGGGTGATGATGATAATTAATGGCGAACAAAACATATTGAATACATGACTCTTGTGACCACGTCTGTCGTTAATCATCCGCCATCTTTATACAACATGGCGGCCGATTAACGGGGGAGCGTTCATTAAGTTAAAATGCCTTTGATTGCTGGTCCCCAAACTCAATTTGATGATCACCATAGATCTAATCAAATGCCACATCCAGTATTGGAATCTGGTCTCAGTAGGATATCGCTGGTTCTATCGCTACTGCCACTTTTCATTTCAATCTAAATAAAGGAAGCGAGCGTCTGATGTCGTAAACAAGGCTATCTTTATTCACCAACTTATTTAGCCTTGTATAGAAGACGACTAGCTTAACTATAATTGCATATAGTCTATAAATAGTCAATATTAGCATCATGATGATCTCGGTTTCTGCAGATTTACGATGCCCTTTGTTTTTTTGCCGTCATTTAATTAACCGCGGACTAAAATAAAGACGACTTCAATTTAGAAACATGTTTTTGTCTCACAGAAAATCTCTCTTCCCTTAATTGATGAATATGGAATGAGAAATAAAAAAAAGGAAGAAGTTCGGATTCACTTGAATTCCGTTATCTTTATTGTTATTCCCTGGCGAATAAAGCTTGGGTAGTGGCATATTCTGATATTGAAATGCCGCTAAGATTACGGGAGTAATATAACGTTATATAATTAATAGTACTAATACAGTAATATGCCCATTTAGGGAGCAGATGCGTTACACGTTTATGATGGACTTTTTAAAACAGAAAAGTCGTTCTTCGAGGCTTGCGACGTATGTATTTCATTTTAAGACTTGTTATCTGTAATTGTATTCCGCCATTGAATGCCAAATGATAAAAATCCAGAAACTATTTTCAAAAGTTCAGATACTTGTAAAACAATCTCAACTAAACTAAGTCATACATGGACAAAGAGAGTGTGGATAGGAAACATAAATAACATAAAATGCACCATGTGCCAAAATCAAAATCAACATTGTCAAGATGGGTGGTTTGTCTTGACCCACTATGGTAAATATATAATTAAGAACGGTTATAGTATTATATTATTAGGTGGGGAATAAGCAGGATGCATACGAATTCATCAAATATAATATAAACAACCACGAGGTGAAAGTGAATATATCTCTTTAATAATGAAATGAAATGTGGTTTAACGTCCTACTGTCTGCTCCTTAACTGCGTTAATGAAGATGAGCATAGGGCCTAAAGTGTGCTATGAGGGAAATTTTGCCCGGGCAACGGCGCTAGGGCCTACTCATATTTTGATTTACAACTACCAAGGGATCTTTTACGCGCACTCAAGTGTGTACACGGGCCCTCAGTTTTCCGTCCCATCCGAACGACTAGACAGCTGACCTTGTAAGGCCCTCCGTCCTTCTCTTTAATATAATAAAGATTTATCTCTTTAATAAAGATTTATCCTATGTTTATTTTCCCTATGGCAAGATTTAAGACAAATGTCTAGGACTAAGAAGTAAATTGTTCTTTTAATCAATTGGAAATAAAATCTGGTGGGATTTTGCGTCTCTTTAATATCTTGAGCAAATCTTTGTTCGCCGACATATGTTTCTGATTATAAGTCTAAACCCAGTATTATCGGAGATCGTTTTCGGTATAGGACGACAGATCAGATGGTCTAATTCGTAGTCAACGATATTTATTTTCTATTGGTAAAGATTCTTGTCTCCGACCTAGAAATGAGAATGCTGGACCCGTATCATAAGACATCGGTCTAATCATGTTCTGTTAAAGTATTCTTTTTCTTAAGAGGTATTGGCTGTCACGAGTAAACAGAATAACTAGTAGAATTATATTTGACTAAAACCCAACACCTACAGTACTGGCCAAATTAATAGCATATTTTTATAAAACGTTGCAGAATTCAGTCACTAGAATTAAAGTATGGATAGAATTATGCACGGTGCATAAATTGAACTGAATTTTCTAACACATAATCAAATTGACATCCACTTCATATTGCATGGTTGGTCGACTTTTTTGATGACGTCATGACGTCGTAACGGCCGATGACGTCATTGATGTCCGTCATGTTGTTTTTTTGCTGTTTTTGGAATACAATCATTAGGGAATTTCTCTAATACAAGAGCACCAGTTACGTTTTGGGGGGTATTACAGGACAGACACACTCAATAACAATGATTTCAATGGTCGTCCTTGACGCCATTACGACTGTGTAACGTCACAATGACGTCATCTCGCCAAAACAGGTTTTGTACGAGAAAACGCCTCAACTTGATCGATTTCCAAGGTTTTTGGTGTCAAATTATATCTTTTCTGGGACGCTGAATCGAACTAAGGCTATTAAAATGTTAAAAAATCGACATAAATTTATTTTTTTTAACGATAGTTTGTCTACAACGATGAACAAATTGAGGAGCAGACTGTGATTTCAGGGCTGCATGCGTCCTGAAATTGACTAAAAATGATTTTGAATTTTATAGAAATTATATTTCATAAATATAGAAACTTCATGTACAACATGTACAATTACAGGGGGCGATTCAATTAATTATGCAACGGAGCGTCTATTTATTTCATCTGTTACTAACGTTAGTCCGTTCCATTAGTTTAGTACTTCGTCTGAAATCATAGTCTGGAATCATTGGCCCATCGTTGTAGACCAACTATTGTTGAAAAATTAAATTTATGTTGATTTCTGAACATTTTAATAGTCTTAGTTCGATTCGGCTTCCCAGAAAAGATATAAATCGACACCAAAAACATGGAAATCGATCAAGTAGAAGCGTTTTCTTGTACAACACCTGTTTTGGCGAGATGACGTCATCGTGACGTCACACAGTCGTAATGGCGTCAAGGACGACCATTGAAATCATTGTTATTGAGTGTGTCTGTCCTGTAATACCCCCCAAAACGTAACTGGTGCTCTTGTATTAGAGAAATTCCCTAATGATTGTATTCCAAAAACAGCAAAAAAACAACATGACGGACATCAATGACGTCATCGGCCGTTACGACGTCATGACGTCATCAAATACGTCGACCAAACATGCAATATGAAGTGGATGTCAATTTGATTATGTGTTAGAAAATTCAGTTCAATATATGCACCGTGCATAATTATATCCATACTTCAATTCTAGTGACTTAATTCTGCAACGTTTTATAAAAATATGCTATTAATTTGGCCAGTACTGTACTTCGACCGACTCTACATCTCTCGGTATTTGTAATCCATCAAATTCGCCATTGATTTAATCTCTGTTTTCAATCTGTTCAATACTAAAACCAATTTCGCGGGGTCAACCGTGAGCGTTACTCTGGCCACATTTACAACCTAGAGGTTCTTGCACTCCTTTCAGTAAGCTGATATTTGAAGACACCAATTGGTCTTCATATAATTTATCAACCGTTTTGTAATTTCTCATCTGTTATGTTGCCATAGTTGATGACCCATAAAAAAAATCCGTACAGCTGAGATCTGAATAATTATTCTAAACCAGACGGAATCTTTTATCTTATTGTTTACATCAGAAAAGCAGTAGTTTGCAGCAGCCCCTTTGAAAGTGACAACTTAAGCATATACAGCTCTTTTAGTTTGATTTATCAACAAGTTTCCGATGGTTGCCCGTAAACCTTTTTACAACCAAGATCTGAGTAATTGTAGAGCGTCATTTTCTCTCACTTGTGAAACTTGCATTTAAGTAAATTGAAGAACTGTTCACAAAAGATATTTATTTTTCACACAAAAGTTATAAATCTTAGAAAACGAATTAGCTAATGGAGGTTTGTACTTTATTAAAAGAGTTAGGACCGCTTGTTGGTGACAAGACCTTTTGTATACCAGGACCAGAAAGAATTACATTACGATTCCTTAACAAAACTTGCAAATATGTCATTGAATAAAATATTTATTCTGTAAAAAGATAATTCATCTTTTGACAGGAAACTTTCCCCTAAAATGTCCTTATTTTGTCTGAATTGGAACTATGTAACCTTCTAAAATAATTTGAAATCTAAATGGATATGTACGATCGTTTAGATCTTCTGATTCTACTTCTCATGGGGCGTTCATATGTACATTAGTATTAGATTTAATTGATGACTGTCATATTCTTAAATATGTTTTAGAACACCGGATACCACTTCCCACACCAGGCATTCACATAGCTATATATTTTTGGGGTGTGTTTTAGGATTAGATCTTCCCCAAATGGCGTAATGCATATCAAAAAGGAAGATGGTTTAAACGTATGCTGATGATACAACTATATTACGGTGGTGGGGGGTGAAGTTTGTTTCGATTTCACGTTAAACCCAATTTCTCCCTCACATAAATATATTACAGTGTTGTCGTTTTCTTATTAAAACGGGTTCGGGGCGGGCGGGGGGGGGCTAGTGGTCTAGAGTGTCGCGCTTCGACCTCTAGCTGGCCGGCCACCTCTGTTGAAGCTGTGGTTTCGAGCCCTATTGTGAGCGTATGTGGCATGGAGATAGGGGCACCTTCTCTACCTCGTGGGTTTCCTCCGGGCACTCCGGTTTCCTCCCACTGCTAAAGACCCCTACGCGCAAGCGAAATAAAATTAAACCGTATGTTAGTCCCGAAATGACATAGTTGTGTTGAGTGGACGTTAAACCCCATTTCTCTCTCTATCTATCTATCTCTCTCTCTCTCTCTCTCTCTCTTATTAAAACGATTTAAAACTTTATGAACTTCAGACACGTCTCTATCGTATTATGTTGACAGTTAAAATTTGTCTTTCTTGTCAACAGATTTAAAAATCTATCCTAATGATCCCCGCATGTCATAGTTTTCTTCTAAAACCCATTATCTTCTAATGTCTCAACTACCTCTTCATCTTCTTACCGATCATCTGAACAAGTTGTAACTTTCTTAAAATATATCACCTCAGACCGATCATGATTATACTACATTGCGGGTTCCTGTCTTACCGAGTTAAACATTTCTGTTAATTGACTTAATTGATTTTTCATCCATCTTTTGTATGTTAACATGTCTTCACAGTATTCGAATTACCATGAAATAAAGCAATTTGATGTAAATGAATACTCTAAATATCAGAGTATATTTAGGTCAAATAGAATGATGGAAGGCACTGGGCTGATGTTAGCGATGTTACAATCGGAAGTTTGTTTGTTGGCTCATTTTAGATTCGTTTTTGGAACATTGTATACGCCCATTTACTTTTGATTTTAAACGAATCACTAACAGTTTATGGTTTACTCTTGTATACTTCATTAAAATAAAGTTATATACCTTATACTTTATTGCAATAATGTGGCATATTGCATTAAAATAATGTGGTATATTGCATTAAAATAATGTGGTATATTACATTAAAATAATGTGGTATATTGCATTGAAATAAAGAGGTATATTGCATTTAAGTGCTATACTGCATTAAAATAAAGTGGTATACTGCATTAAAAAAAAGTGGTATACTGCATTAAAATAAAGTGGTATATTGCATTTAAATAAAGTGGTATACTGCATTAAAATAAAGTGGTGTATACTGCATTAAAATAGTTATATACTGCATTAAAATAAAGTGGTATACTACATTTAAATAATGTGGTATTCTACATTTAAATAATGTGGTATTCTACATTTAAATAATGTGGCATACTGCATTAAAATAAAGTTATATACTGCATTGAACTATACAATTGTTGTATACAGTCAGTCGCTGTATATAAATACCGCAATCGCCATGTAAAATAGAATCATTTGAGATACATGAAAAAAAGTTAGTGTATATACTGCCGTAAATTAAAGTCAGTTAATGTAAATTAAAGTCAGTTAATATAAATTAAAGTCAGTTAATATAAATTAAAGTCAGTTAATATAAATTAAAGTCAGTTCATATAAATTAAAGTCAGTTCATATAAATTAAAGTCAGTTAATGTGATATTTGAAATAGTGTGTTGAGGTAAATGAACGCTGTCGCTGTAAATAAACGCTGTCGATGTAAATAAACTCTGTTGATGTAAATGTGATATTTGAAATAGTCTGTTGAGTTAAATAAACGCTGTTGATGTAAATACTAGGAAATACTGCAGTGACGTAAAAATAGAGTAAGTTGATGTAAAACAAACTGGCGGTATCCGTTGATATCATGTAAATTACATTCCGTTCTTCAACCCAGATGTCGCTACGTATTGATAAAACAGCATAAGTCTCGTCATTCATCCAATCAGCCTCACATAACAATCAATAAACCCCATTTTATTTTTCCTTTTCTTCTTTCTTAAAGTCACTTCTTTTACACGGAATTCGGGTCCACTTCATGAAATACGTCCACTCAACGCCTCTCCCGATTTCGTCCATCTATTTATTTACAGTTTGCGTGGATCTACTCGTCCTGTAGTATGGACTTTAGTATTAGCTCTAGAGGATAATTTGTCAATGCTGATTGCCATGTTCTTTCTGTATCGTTCCACTTTTGAATAAGTTCCATTGATATATTTGGGGCGATGAAATTAAGTAAATCAACATAGATTTTTCAAAATCTATCCACCAATTATCGATTAACATTGTCAAGTTTCCGTAACAAGCCCGTGATGACGTTTACCGAGGGCAAATCTGGTGTTGAGAATCACGACGAAAGCGTGTTAAATTGAACAGTTGTTGAGCGAATTATCCCACACGTCAATGTGTAACACTGTCAAATTGTTAGGCGAATTATCCTACACGTCAACATGTAACACTGTCAAATTCGTCAAGCTACATGATAGACGAATATTTGCTGACACATGTGCTACGAGACGAAATGTCATTTCGTTCCATGATAATTATACTCGTATAAAACCGATCACAGATGTGACCAGTATAGGCTGCCATCAGATATATTAGTCGATTCTCACTTTTAGTCAATTAATCTACACAATAAAGTTTATTTTGGGGAAATTCGTCGGGTTTTCTGATTAAACATTCAATTTGTACGACAATTAAACATACCATCAACTAAAAATTACAAACCTAAAAGTGAAGATATTTATAATTATCATTAGCAAAGCATCTCAACATTAGATACAGAGTTTAGGACAAAACATATTTTATTTTAACATTAAGCCCATAGAGTAATAATAATAGGTCATCTTTATCATATAAAATGAAATGAAATGGGGTTCAACGTCCTACGAAGCCATCACATTCTTCAAATATTTATTTAAGTTTAAAAAAAGTACATAATAACAATACTAATTGTCACCATTTGTAAGGTAATGTGAGTCTGAATGATTTTCAGTAAATAACTGACATTTAGTAATTGACATTTAGTAATTGCACATATTAACACAAAGTACAAGTTTATGGTTACCTAGCAACTTAGTATTAAATTCAGTATATGTGTATCCATAAAATTGAACCTTGTGTTACTATAAATAAGTTTCATATTTAAGAAATATAGAAATTATAAGTATTTGACTGCAAAAAGTAGAAGAGAGGCTGATTGATCTACAATACTTTTTATTCCAGTAAATTCTTGTATATGTAATCAATTCTTATACCGTCATTCAATACCCACGAAAAACATTAATTTTAACATTATGCAAATTAAATCCCGCAAACTGCACATGTCCACTTTTATTTAGTTGAAAAAACATTCGCACTGAAAACTAGGATGTAACTAGTATAAGAAATATTTTGACTATGGTCCTGATCGTAACAGTAATTCAGACCATGACCCTAAAAGTAGCAGTATGAAATATTTTGACTATGACCCTAAAACCTAATAGTAGGAAATATTTTGACTTTGACCCTAAAAGTAATAGTAGTAACAGGTGGAAATATTTAGACTCTGGACCATAAAAATCATACCAAAGACACATTTACTTATAAGATGTCGGATGGACAGCTCATAGTAATTAGCTGGCCAAGAAAAAATATGTGTTTTGGAGGATTTTTTTGTAATTTCGATTTTGTCTACATTTTTGACATAACTTCCTGTGGATTCCCAATCAGTTAGATAGACTAAAAGAAGAGCTTCCTGTATCAATCACATCCTTGTCTTTTCATTAAATGATAATATCTTCCAATTTTAGATTTGCACGTCCTAGTGGTTTTTTGTTTGTTTTTTTTTTTCTTTTTTTTTTGGTTTAGATTAATGGAGTCATCTCAATTAACACAGGAAGTATCAACAATCCATACCAATGAACTGACGTATCTGATATTCAATAGTAGACAACATGTGCATAACACATAAATATATACATTTGTTACTATTTGATACACACATGAACAAATACATTTGTTATTATTTGTTACACATAAATACATTTGTTACATTTTGATACACATAAACAAACGCGCTTGGTACTATTTGATACATGAACAAATACATTTGTTATTATTTGATACACATAAATACATTTGCTACTTTTTGATACACATAAATAGATACATTTGTTACTTTTTGATACACATAAACACATACTTGTTACTATTTGAATCACATACACAAATCCATTAGATTAAAAAAAAAACTTCTATAAAAAAAAAATCTATATTTTTCAGCACGAGAAGGATCAGGTGATGACGACTAATGTATGGTTGAGACAGGTGAGTTGTTCTATACAGTAATCACAGGTGAAAACAGGAACATAACTCTTCCAGGATAGCTACCAGTCATCGGCTAATTAACGCGTTTCTCGTCATTACGTTTGTCATGAAGTCTTCACACCAGATAAACAACCTCTTAGAACGGGTTTATGGTTTTATAGAAAACGAGTTTTACGTTGTCATCGATAAGTGGGAAAGGGAGATTGGCGAATGGTTAGCGCGTTGTATCATAAGGTCTGCCATTGAGTCAACTGGCTCGGTTTCGATTCCCCGGTTGTACCTAAAACGGAGTAGGGTCGCCTTAACGCAAACCAATTATTGAAATAAAATTGAACCATATGGTAGTCCTGAAATGACCTAGTCTGTGTCGAGTGGACCTTAAATCTAATGTATCTTTCTTACCAATCTCTTTGCGTATTGTGCAATTAAATATGTTCATCATCATCGATAGGTAATAGTAAAAAAACGATGGCAATTAATTTTGAAAATGTCGTTGTAGTAAATATTTGCTTAAAGAAGCATTATGTAAGATTAGATAAAGAGCTGACAGCTCTCGCTATAATAATTCAAAATTGATAATGAAAAGAAAACATTGTAAATATTTCAGTCAAATTACTTCACTTTGAGCCGATTTATCGCCTTTACAGTAACATAGCAGCCTCGATTTTCATTGCTACCGTTGTTACGATAATATACAGTCTTGTCTGCCTATTTTTACGTTAAATGAATAACTGCTAATCGTATTTAAACTAGTTCAAAATTCAGATTACCCGGGGAAATCGAAAGTTGATTATGATTTTGGCAAGTTAATTAATAATTTATATAACATTTAAGGGATAAAGAAAGACCTGCAATACGCATATTTAGTTCTTGCATAATGACTGTTTAATAGAGGATCAGTTTATTAATTTGTATTGTTTTCTTTGGATAACTTCGGTGAGGAAACCGTTGGACAAGGTTAACACCATGTTATAACAGGGTAGCTATTAAATCTGGAGGTTTAAAATTTAGGTTTTTGTAAATGTCGCCTTTGTAAATAAATTCGATCTGATAAAATATAAATAAGGGCTCGTCCGAGTTTAAAATTTATATCATTAATTATTTCAGTACAATAAAGGATTTTCGTTTATTCAAATTTAACATTTCGATGTTTACCGGACAAACTCAAAACTGCGAGATTTTACTAATTATAGTTACAAATCAAATCCAACTGAATCAAACCAAATCAAATCAAATCAAATACATAAATCCACAAGTAGGTGCACACTGTTTGATTTGGTTGGTGTAACAATTAAAAACATTTCTCTATTCATCAGACTACTAGTTTGTCTATAAGTTAATTAGTATTTATTTGATTAACAACATAACTTCAGCACAAATGTTCCACTCAATAACATCCTGATTTCAATCTTGTTTTTCTCTTCGCAATTTAATAGATTACTTCATAGTCGTATATTTACATTCCATTTGCCATTATATCTAATTACGAAGTTCATTTAAACAAGCTCTCAAACTTTTTTCAAAGATCTAATAAATTTCGAGTGCATTATAATGTCAAACGATCCGTTTCTCATAAAAACGCATGACCCACAAAATCAGTCTTTTCAAATTGCTCGTCTTTGGTGATGTAAAAGCTTTCGGGTTTGTTTGTTTAACACTGTTCTGATGTCTTTTCATGAATTATTTATCCCTTCTACAGAAAATTATTTAACTTTATCAATATCATTTTGTTGCTTATGAAAATACCCTGCGAGTCGTGTTTCTCGATTTTCTATAACCGACATAAAACCACCGGTTCTTTTAGTGTTTGGAGGCCATTTTAAATCTATACTGATGCTTTATATTCGCGGGGTTTTGGCACCAATCTGTAAGTTGTAGAAAATTTCTACTCGATTTCCAGATAGTTGATCTGGTTATGTGTCTGATTCGTGTTGTTAGTCTTTGCTCTTGTTACATGGAAACTATCAAACGATATTATCCAAACTTCAGATCACTCATTAACATTATGTTATCGTGAAGATGTCTGATAGCAAGGGTTCAATATTTCCTTCCTCATAACAAGAGATGTCTGATATTGAATCCTGTCGTATATGCAATATTTTTTTTCATGCCAAACATCACCGTATCAATATACGATATGGCTTCCAGCACGTAAATATGGCAGCATTGGCTCGGATTACTTGCGCTTCAATTGATTGGGAACTGACTGTCACACCAGTGAATTTATTACTGCCTTGTGGCACAATTTTTAGAACCAGCTTTGACAGTCAAAGAATAAACGGATATTTGGCCTGTGAATTTTTGAGATTAGTACTGGTAGCTATCCTGAAGGAGCCTCGAGATGAGATTGCTTGTCGTCTGTAGTAGGCTACGGTTGATTAAACGTTAATCTCCTTGGTAAAACTACATTCATGAAATCAGTTAACCTGCCAGGAATCGCACAATGGCCGCTGCTGCCGAAAATAGGTTATTTAGGTTATAACATTGACGATGTGAGGCGTGTAATGAGGGTACATACAGCTGCCAATGAGTTTAATATGCGAACACTGTCCCTGACTATGGTACCATTTCCTAAATTTAAAACTCGGTGAAGTCAGAAAATTCTTTTAATACCAACGAAATTGGGTTCAATGACATATTTTTTGTTCCATACGTACTTTTATTGACGTTAAAATATCAAATATATTTTATAATATTATGCTGTTTATATTTTATGTAATTTTATTTTGTAACCCTAGCCGGTTATTTATATTTTATATATTAACATTGCTTTTAACATTTAATTTGATTTGATTTCACATTTAAACTACGGAATATCTCACTGAATCAAATATAAAATATACAATTGGGGGAATTTGACCACCATTTTGAATGCCTTCATCTTAGATTTTTTAAAGTCATTTTTTGCGGGTTTATAAACCGTATAAATGATATAACAAGATCTGAAAAAATCGGCAAGTTGGGGTGACTTTTGACCCCGATTGTAGTTCTAAACTATGATATAACAAGATCTGAAAAATATTCTAAAATCGTATTCGGCGATTGGATATTAACAATATGTATTGAGAGATATTGCATGTATTGTATGTGAAAATAAATTGAATACATAATTATACATGAAGTGTGCTTTTTTATGGTAGAGGTGACTACTTTCTGTAATAGAGGACAGTGCCATATTATCTAGGATGGTTGATTTTAATCAGTAATATGTAATGAATTAATTAATTAAAGATGCATTATGTAAGATTAAGATAACATCTGACGGTTCCTAGTTCAATAATAATGAAAATTGGTCATAGTGAAAAATTCTTTCAAATGACTTTATTCCTAGCGGTATTATGACTGTTTGAAGATTAGCGTAGATTGTTTGGCAACGGTATTTGACATTCGAGACTATGTTTAGATTATCCATTTTATATTTAAATGTTTAAATCTTGCGCTTTTTGTAATCCGTGTAAATCACGTCAATCCAATAGTCTTATAGGCTTGTCACGTGAATAATAGTTCATATAACATACGAAGCCAAACAGGCAGATTTAACTCTTACATAATGCATCTTTAATGAAAGGCCGTCGTGTAATACAAAAGGATGTAGTACGAGTATTCTGTTGTATTGCAACTTCATTTTGATATTATCAATACTTGAACAGCTTGCATATTTGTATATATGCAACATTGGCACTGTCCGTTTTACAGTAAGTATTTAGCTTGTACAACGTTTCAATTTATAAGTATTTGAATTGTTGGAATGAGGTTTTCATATATTTTTTGAGGTTATGGCTTGATTACTAACTCTTTTTCTTTTCTATTTTATGCATGTATTAACCACCTATGCTTGCTTTTATTTCTACCACGCTCTCCTCCTCATTCTCCTCCTACTAGGAATGGTATGATAACACTTTAGTTTGGTCTCCGAGTGAATATGGTGGCGTCAACAGGTTGTATGTACCATCCCGGGAAATCTGGCTCCCCGACATAGTTCTCTATAATAAGTAAGTTAGAGAAAACAATAGTAGGTTGGTTTGAACAGTGTCATTTGGTGTCCTAAAAGTATGACGATAGCAAATTAATTAATTTCTTTAATTTGGTAGTCAATGTCCAATAACAAGGAGATCATTGCTTCGTCTTAGCAAAATGATTTCAATTTTCGCTCTGTGGATAACATATCGATCAATGTGTTCCCTTGTTGCTATTTGGCAAGCTTCATTGGATTCTTTCAAATTTTGGTGTCGGAATATGAATACTCATGATGTGACATTGTACTCTGCCAACCGTCTTTTGTATTTCTAGCCCTTTGGTTTGGTTTCTTTTTTTTATATAACGCACGTGGTTTGTTGGTATCTCTGTAACGCTTTACTAATCAACACTGGAGTGCCCTTTACTACTTGAACTTCAAACCTTAGTAGGCACTTCAGTCATAATGCCATTTGGGCTTCTTTTTGCAAAGGAATGGCATGACATGAGTCTTCAGTGGGACCCGTATGAATACGGCGGTGTCGGACAACTTGAAGTACCGGTAGATGATCTTTGGAGTCCGGATGTAGTCTTGTATAACAAGTGAGTTATTTAAACAGAGCACTGTCATAAATAATATGTAACTATCCGCGAAGCCGTTTAATAGCTTATATTTAGAACGCCATGAAAACCCGAATATTTTTCTGATGAGGATTTTTGATTGGATCTGCTGCTGTATTATATGGATGATTAGAGCAAAGACCGAAGTGGAAAAGATTAAGAATCATAATCAACTTCCGATAATGAAATATAGTTGACTTGATGCGGTATAATAATGTTTGCCCCACAAACATCTAGAAACCCTATAAGAAGACTTATTTTAAATCATTTGTTCGGTCCTTTTCTTTTTAATTTTGTTTTACCTAACCCTATAATCATAGGCAGAGTACATTTTACGCGGTGGTGGATCGTGCCGTCCAGATCTGGTTAATTTTGTATTCAGGTCAGAAGGCAGACCTTCTTTTTAATTATTGTTATGGTAAATGCTGACAATTAGTTGACGCGTGTCGGGTTTTAATTTAATCATTATGGGGTTCTTCCACCTCGAATTCCACCAACCCCAAGGGAACGGCAAACAGACAAAAACGATCAAATTGCAAAAAAATATAGTCATTTCTTCTTACAAACTACTTGTCTATATTCATCCGACACACTATAATGTGTTAAACCCAATATAAGAATACTGGGCGCTTTCACACCTCAGTGACTTTAATCCGACAGTAATAAGAGATCTGATTCACAGAAATAATGAATTTTGAGATCATTGAAAATCTGCATAAAATTAATTTAACTTTTACAATGTTTTCCAGTGCCGACGGAAATTACGAAGTCACCCTGATGACAAAAGCTACCTTACATCCAACTGGAAAGGTTGTCTGGGAACCTCCGGCCATCTATAAAAGCTCGTGTACGATCAATGTTGAGTTCTTTCCCTTTGATGTGCAGACATGTTCCATGAAATTTGGTTCATGGACATACGATGGATACCAAGTGGACCTCGTGCATTTATGTGATGAGATGGCGGAACCGGAAGTACCAATAAAACCTGGTATCGACATCCGAGACTTCTACCCTAGTGTAGAATGGGATTTATTACAAGTTTATGCTCAGAAAAATGTGCGCAAATATCTTTGTTGTCCAGAGCCTTATCCCGACATTACATTCTTCATTGAAATGAGACGCAAGACATTATTCTATACCGTTAATCTTATAATACCATGTGTAGCAATATCATTCTTGACTGTTTTGGTATTTTATTTACCGTCCGACTCAGGTGAAAAAGTGACATTATGTATATCCATCCTTCTGTCATTGACTGTGTTCTTTCTCCTATTAGCGGAAATTATTCCTCCCACGTCTATAGTGGTGCCTTTAGTAGGCAAATATCTCTTATTTACTATGATACTTGTGACACTCTCTATTATAGTGACTGTAGTTGTTTTAAACGTGCATTTTCGGTCACCTTCAACACATGTAATGTCCCCGTGGGTGAGACGGGTTTTCTTAACAATTTTACCTAAACTCTTGGTAATGCGTCGACCACATCTAGAACCCGAGAAGCCACAGAGAGCCATGATAAGGACTTGTAATGGAATGGAATTCCGAGATAACCGACCAGAGTCGGGCTATCAACACACCCAATCAGCGGGGTTCAGACGTTCCATGCATGAACAAGAACTATTACCAAGCAGTGAGGAAACTGCTGCCAATGCTTTATTTAGAAATAAATACTATACAGCGGAGGTCATTGACGCCATTGAATCAGTGACGTTTATTGCTGAACACTTGAAGAATGAGGATAAGACTTCTGCTGTAAGTATTATGATTAATATTTGGTACCGATGTCTACTTAATAAGATGTATTGATGGCAGACCGGTCGTCATATTCTTCATCATGCTTTTATACGGATAAAATTTTTGGACAAGTGTCCGCCAAATGAACTTGATAACAATACATCCTTTATGATAGGTTTTGATAGATTCTTCACATTTACATGTGTGATGGTATTCTTGTTTTCTTAATTTCTATAAATATAATATAATACATCATTCTGCTCAACTGGAGAGGTGTCACGTCCAAGTAAGGAATTCAGTTCGCTTTCCATTTAACTAAATTGCAATAAATTGGTTCGAGATTACAACAGTATAGACAAGTTGTCAAAGGCGACTGCTGTGTTTTCGCAAACAATTTATGGTTTTCGAGTTCTTGGCTTACGTTCCACAAGAATCCTAACCGAAAAATAAGTCATGAAAATGAGATTTTACCATATGTTCGTCTGGAAATAAACATTTCGGATTAAATGCATCTCATTTGATGCAAATATAAATTGAAAATATAAGCACAATTGGTTCGGCTGATATAATGTAATTGACAAGGCAGTCATTCGCTTGGCCAGTTTTCAATGATACACTTTCGACTAGATCTAATTACATGTGTGCGCTAAAGAAAGTATGTCAATTGTTTTACTTTATCAAGGAAAACTTTGTCTTTTAAGCATTGTAGCCTTAAAATGGGAAATTGGTCTGTATTGGCGACGTTTCAACTTCGTATTTGCGATTACTACTGTCTGTAGTAATGCTTATTTATTTGGTGGTTTTTTTTCATATTTAAATGATATCATTCCAGATTATTGAAGATTGGAAATATGTTGCTATGGTTTTAGACAGAGTATTTCTATGGATTTTCACAACTGCTTGTGTTGTTGGTACGTTTGGTATAATCTTACAGGCACCAACTCTATATGATGGTAAAGAACCAATCAACCTGGATAAATATACCACCTATTGTTCTGGAATATTATAATGTAATGAATTTATGAATTAGGTGGATATTATTGTCTTGAATATTTCATCCTAATTTATGATACTACCCTTCAATATCAAATATGTTATAATCAATGGAAACCGACATTGTTATTGTTATACATTCAATCATTGCCATCTATTCTTAAAATTATAAGAAACTGTGACAAAATTTCAGTCTTCTTAAACATACTTGAAATTGTTTGTAATACTGTCAACTTAAGATTAATATTACAATATCATATAAGATATGGAAAAGTTGTTAAAATTAAAAGTACACTGTTTCTGAACAAGGCAAAATCAATCCTATAAATTGTTGTTCAGCATAATAAATCAATAAATACAAATGAAAAATATTTTCTAGAATACATTCAATATGTAGTAAATTATAAATGAATTTACTATACTTAGTCAAACGTTAAAATTGATTGCCATTTGGGCTAACGATGCCCCTTCCCCTTACTGGAGTACGATGGAACCAGCACTGATATGAGTCCATGCCGTTTAATCAGGAGTTCCGAAAGGAAACCTCCATAGGCAACACATGCATACAACTTTATGTTGCTGAATTAATCAGCTATGTAAGACAACAATATAATATCAAAAAGAGATTAAATGTTTATTATATTACCAGGAAAAGTCTGACACTCAATATAATTTTACTCAACTCTGGAACTGTTGTAATTCCATACTTTAATTTTAAATTCTTACATGATAGCAAATAATTAATTCAAAATGAGTTTTACTAAATACGACTAAACCAGTTAATTTAATTTATTATGAATTTTAGTAAAATCATATTTATTATGTGTTACAATGATGTTAATGATGAAGTTAATGTGTATATGTTGTTACTATTGATTTTGTGATAAATTTGTTTTTGTTTGAAAATAAAGCAAAATTTAATTTTGTGTTTTAAGACTTTGTTCAAGTTAGTATATGTTGTATGTTCTATGTACTTTGTTAGTATTTGAACAAAATATTTTATTTCAAAAATGTCTCATTGAAAGTTAAATGAAGACAAACTTTTACTGATTATTTGTTTGACTAATGATGTGTTTCCAGCAGGTTTCTGCAAATGAGTAAATATATTAGGTTAGTGTCTTGAAAGGAATGCAATCAATTTTCCAATCCATTTTCATGTCCTGGGCTTTGTCACTTCTGTTTGACCAAATCGACACTCGGCCACTAAATAATGTTGAATGCTTGAAATCCATTCTCAGTTTAAATGCGTTACATGCTGAATTTCCCTGGAAGGATAAAAAAAATGAAATTGTGCTATGTGTATAATACATACCTGGTTGATATGCTCTGAATCAATATTGACCCGAAGCACACTTTTCTAAAAGTTCTACAAGTTTAAAGCTGTAATGTTACGTGTAACAAAAGGAGGTGGTTACTCCTGAAGACCAAATGTCAATAAAGATACAGCTAGAGTCTGGAATTGTAACAAGACGTATAGTCCGATAATAACTTTATGTCCATATTGAGCCAATATCACCTCGGAGACTCACAGCCTCAAATCTCTCGTTCAAACAATTAAGCACGGAATCCTCTAGACATTACTGTTAGATCGATGTTCAGCGATTCCCCTCTTCCCGACTTACACGGTTAACATTGTGGACATAGTTGTTCACAGTGTCTCCTACAGACAATTGTCTTCGGGCAACTATATTTTTTTTTTAAAAATAAACGTCCCCTTCCTTGATGTCCCTATACTTTGCTTTTAAAATTCGATGAAAAAATATAACGGCATCCAGAAGCTTGGATAAAATTAACTCTAAAATAATTATCGTTCGTTTCAATTCATTCTGGGAGAAAAGCATTAATTCTCAAATAGATATATATATATATAAGTTTAACTTTCATTTTCTAATTTTATTCAAAAGAAAAATAAGAATATTGTTTTATATTTTCTGAACATCGTTTAATTTTCATTTTCTAATTTTAGTCAAAACAATAATAAGAATATATTATTTTCTGAATTTTGTGAGGCTTGAAAAAATTAAGAGCAAATCTCTACATAAAACAGTTGAATATAAGTGACACATAAAGAGTATCGGTAGATACAAGTAGTCTAGGGTTGAGGCCATTGTGATCGATGAAGGGAACATTTATACATTACTTTTAACGCTGATTACTAAGGTATATTATTAAACTTTGACTATATACGTCAGTTTTGAGTACACCATATTCTTAAATCAATACCTTAACTTCGCAACTTCTATTAAAGAGGACAAAATATCATAAAAATAAACTAATAACACTTCGCGTACAATGTAATTCTCCGACAACTCAGAATCTTTTTCCTTGATTACGCCCGTCAAGACATTGATAGAAGACCTGCATAGTAAGCATCTATAGCAAAGCATGTAAAAAATATTTTAAATAGACAAAGACAAATGAGGTGTAAACTATATACGGCTTGGACTACATTATTCATAATTCACTAACGACCTCTGAGCCGGGAAAGGACAGCAGACGCCAGCAGCAGACGTGGAGGATTCTGAGGTAAGGGAAATAAATCCTACTACACCTAAAATGATATTAAGACGCATCTCCCAGTGACAAATACACACACGTTAAATATATGTATAACGACAATATTATGTATATTACAGGTTAACAATATTTTGTATATTACACGTCATTCATTAATTACATAATTACACACCTTGATTAAAGATGGCTCAGTGAGGACGGAGCTAGTTTGCTTACATGGAGATCCCAAGTTCCATCTCGATGTTGGCCTAGAAAGTTCATCGGAATTTTCCTTTACAGTAATGCAGGACGTGACAAAAAAGTCGAGGTGTAAATTTGGAATTCATTTGCTGTCCGCACACAATTTTCCCCCACGGCAATCATTACTATTCGTCCTATCGGGGAATTTTTATCCCTTGCCAACAACATTTCGAAACACATGACATACGAAATATGGTTTAAACAACCCAGCGTCACCTTCTTTTTTCACTAAAATCTTTAGAAGGGCTTCTTTGTGATTATCTACTGGTCATTGGGACGTGGGGGGGGGGGGTATTAAATGTTAAACAATCAATTTTATTTTATTTTACCGCCATGAAAGCCACGTAGAATTCTATAAAGAACACAGAATGTAAATAACCATCAGCGACTGTAATTAATAATAAACATTCAGAAAAAAAACAAACGTGTATCTCATATCAAGCTAGCAGTGTTGGGGTGGGTAGAGGCCATATGCAGTCCAAAGAGTTTTGATAAGATTGCATTAGTTATTATTCTGAAAAGACAACGTCTTTTATAAGTTTTATAATAAAGAAGGGGGTCCCTGAATTGTCCTCCCTCACCCATTCTATGATAGATTTGCCTCTCAATCATTACTCAGGGAACTTTTGTCTGCCTGCAACATCGCCCTCGGCGGAAGCGGGTGTAAATATTTAAATTAGTATTAGTATTTCAGAGGACTAGGCATGAAAATGAAATCGGGTTTAACGTTCTCCGACTATGTCCCGACGGACCAGAGGCCATAGTAAGTCGCTTAGCATTCCCTGAGTTTTAAGTACGTTTACATGTACCGAGGAATGTGGTTTAAGTGTATAGAGTTTATGTAATCATTATTAAGTATAATTAGGCTATATCATCTTTCCTATTACTATACAATCTCATTTACGACCAAAAAAAAGGAACAGAAAGTACATCAGCAATAATTTCATTCGTAAATGCACACCATCAATCAGAGAAGATGACATGGATGAAGACGACAGCCGTGGAATAACTAATAGACAAAAACAGGAGCATTTTTGTGTTCCTATGGGGACGCTATTGAATCATTAAAGGTGTCTTCGGGTTTCGTTCTAATAAATGACCTGTTTCATAAAAACCAGAGTGCTTGGTTGCGGAGTTCTAAATTACAATAGCACAATTACAATAGTACATATTTTTTTTTAAAAAAAGTAAAAAGTAAAATTGAAATAAATACATGATTGGTGTCTTGTTTTGCAGCTGTAAACGTTTGAATTAAAATAGGGATGTCCACGTTCACACCTTAATATACTAATGAACAATCCAATTATTTAAAAATATTCATTGTTGAGTGTGACATATTCACAATCTGTAAGGCGATAACATCTAGGTGATCGGTATGTATTATGTCGCAAATTCGAAAAACGGAAGCACAACATAATACTTGGAACCTTGTTTAGTGTGATGGTTGGAGCGAGGCATTGCCAGGGGCTAGGGAATATATGTTCACAGGACATGGTGATAACCGACCGAAACGTGAGTGCATAAATGAAGTCAAAAAGGCTTCATCCGCCCACTGTTCTATCCCAACTGGTATACACGGGTTAAAATCTTGCCGGACAACGATGACAGGGGTTCTCTTATATACATGCCTACGTGTACGCAGGACCTCGGGTGTCCATAAAATCCGAATGACTAGATTTTATCATTATCAGGCCCTCTATCTTGGACGACTGAAAAATAAGAAACCACGCTGGAATCTTCCGGGGAGCTTTCTCGGCCAACACCTGATCGAACCCTGGACCTAATGTTTAATATGCTAGAGCCTTACTCACGGGGCTACCGCGGTTCCAATGCCATTATTTTATAACAAGCACATTGCCATTATTGTGCCTGAAAATAGTCCATTACCTGACTAACATGTAGTATAATATTATATCAGTAACTGTGACGGACTTTTGCCTGGGGGGGGGGGGGCTTAATGCACACCCAACATAAACGAGGCCTTTTGCACTTTTTTTTCAGTAATATTCGTCTCCGCGTAAGGGTTTTTAGCAGTAGGGGGAAACAAGAAAAATTTGAGAACTTATCGCTGAACCGTCCTCTTTCATAAGCGATCCTCAAAATGGCTGGCTGGTGACGATGATTGAAAAAACTTAACGAATATACCAGTCGTTATCAACTGGCGTGTCCTTTTATCATTGATTAAAATAGCCGCCATCATCGATCATGATCAACCAATACCCGCTATACATCTTCACATAGAAAACAATGAATAGTAGGAAGATACCCCCTCGCTCAATAAATGATATCAATATTTGACTAAATGATGACTTTTACCAAAATACTAATCATTTACTATCTATAAAGTACAGTATTTATTTACTTTGACATTTTCATCTTTGATTACTGATCACAGAAAGTGCTTGAAATAACACATCATCGCTAACGACGGTCAGGTCCATCATACGTATTCACTATTGAAATAGTACTTCATCGCTAACGACGGCGAGGTCCATCATAACCATTCACTAATGATAAGTATTCGAAATAGTACTTCGTCGTTAACGAAGGCCAGGTCCATCATACTATTCACTATTGATAAGTATTCGAAATAGTACATCATCGCTAACGACGGTCAGATCCATCATACAAATTTAGATTCGTATTCGAAATAGTACATCATCGATATTGAATGAATGAATGAATGAAATGGGGTTTAACGTCCTACGCTTAAGCACCTAACATGGGCTAATTGAAGACGGGCATACGCCACAGTGTGCAATGAGGGAAATTTTGCCCGGGCAGCGGCGCTACGGCCTACTCTTATATCGAATTCCAACTGCCAAGGGATCTTTTACGTGCACTCCAATTTGTACACGGGACCTCGGTTTTTCGTCCCACCCGAACGACTAGGCAGCTGTCCTTGTCAGGCCCTCCTTCTGCATCACTGACAAGGGGAAATCACGCCGGAAAATCGAGTTGAACTTTCTCGGCCAATGCAGGGATCGAACACATCGATATTGAACGACAGGCATTAAGTGCACGTTATATAGTGTGACATGGTTCACTTATTTCCCTTGTCAAAAAGTCAGTGTTACGGATTTTAACAGAATAATTAGCCTAGACGTACAGACTTGACCAGTAAATACATATTATAGTCTTCGTTTCAACAGATATGCGATATCTAACTAAATTACGGTAAACCCTGAAGAAGTAGAAAATATAAACAACCACTCACCAAACTAGCCCATCCTTGTGAGTGTTTAATGATTTGCCCTTGAGTGGGTCTCGTCACGCGTATCCTAAAGCCAAATGGGAAATCACCCCTTCCGACTACACTATGTCCGAGAACAAATTCCAATACGCCGGAAATGACGCGGATATGTCGAGTGATGTTGATTGCACTTCGACTAAAACGAATATTGTATGGACAAAATAAATAGACGTTATTATAAACGTGGATGTTCGTACATGCTTTTACTGCTTGTTATTCAGGACTTTCCGTTAAATTTGACATTTCGAATAAACTTTTTAGTTCTGTTTTTATCTTGGGTGGTTATTGATGTGCTGTCAATCAAAACACAATGCACAGTGTAAAATAAAATTATAAAAATGATGGCCAAGTGGTGTGAGGTATGCAATCATAACATCTCTGTCATCATTCAAGAGGCCATGGTTTCATTCCGATTCCGCGCTTGTAGGTGGGCAGTGTCGCCCCCATTGCCTAAGACCCCTGTGTACAACGAAATATCTAAATAAAGGTATAAGACATGTAAGTCCCGAAATAAATTTTCTTGTACACATCTACACCCACTAGTACCCACCTGCACACATGCACAACCACCAGCAAGCACCTGTAAATACACACCCACAACCACCCGCATCCGCACATAGTAAAATGATTGACTCGTACAATATTTAAAGGAGCTAATTCGCTAACATCGAGGACCTAGAAATTCACAAAAGTGGGTCGCAACGCATATAATATTGTAATATGAATGTATTTAACTGATTTACTTTCAATCATTTCCGTTTTTACTCCAATTTCAAATCAGTTATGTTCGACGAAATAAGCCAAAAGTCGCAATCAAGTGCACATTTATAGCGTCTAGTTATTCCAGTCTACATAACTCCGTTTTGTTTGGTGCAGTGTGTCTAGACTAGTTCTCGAGTCTCTCAATACAACTGGGACTGAAACGCATTGTGGTACACGATTCGTTTCGGATTTTAGAAGGTCATCTATTCCCGGTAAGTTTACATCATCAATGTTGATTTAAATTGACCAATAATTCGTGTTTTCGATGTCGAAGATTTAGGAGGATTTTGAGTTACGGACTAAGGTCCTTTAACACAGGAGCGCCGGGACGGCCCGGGGGCCAGGGTACCGAAAGATAAAAATAAGGGTACCATTTGTATACCGTGGTTCCCGGGTTCCGGCACCCCTGCTTTAACACTTCATATTATAAGATCTTTGTTATGTGCAGTTGGAAATTGATGATGCTTGTACAAAATATCCTCTGCCTGGCAAGATACAGCGTATAGTCCTCCGCTTGTAGGAAAAATCGAGGTCCCAAGTACACTTTGCCGTGCGCGTAAGAGAATCTCATACTTTTTGAATTTGAAATGAAAGTATGCCGTAGGTTTACTATCCGGGACTCCCAATAACACACTATATGGCGTATTCAAGTCTCCATTAGCCCCTCGGGGACCACGTGGCTAAGTGGGTAAGGTGCTGGCTCGCTAGCCTGTAGGTCGGGTGTTCGATCCCTGCATTGGCCGGCGTGGTTTCCCATTGTCATTGACACGAAGGAGGCTCTGACAAGGACAGTTGCCTAGTCGTTCGGATGGGACGAAAAATCGAGGCTCCGTGTACACATTTGCGTGCACGTTAAAGATCCCTTGGCAGCTGCAATTCAGTTGCTGCCCCAGCAAAATTTCCCTCATAGCACACTGACGTATGCCCGTCATCAATTAGCACAGGTTAGGGGCATAAGCGTAGGACATTAAACCCCATTTCATTTATTCATTAGCCCAGTAAGTGCATACAAATAGGACGTTAAATCCCGTTTCATGTCAGTTTATTAATAGTTCAATCGTTTAATTATTTTTTTGTGGGTATTCCTACGCTTGAATGAAGCGATGATGTGTTTTATTTTGGTGCATTATCTTAGCCATGTTGTCTAAGTGAGTATGACGCTGGCTCGCTAGCCTGGGGGTAGCGGGTTTGCTCCCAGTGTTGGCCGAGAAAGTTCATCGGTTTTCCGGCATGATTTCACTTTGTTAGTCGTGCAGGGCGGAAGGGTTGTGTACACATTGGCTTTGCACGTAAAAAAAACACCTTGGCAGTAGCGCCGCTGTCCGGGCAAACTTTCTCTCATAGCACTCTGCATGGTGTATGCCCGTCATCATTAGCCCAGTGGGGCGGTGAACTCTATTCCATTTCAATATGAATGAACCAGGGACTAAATCCTATATAAGGAATATATCAACTGAGATAAATGAGGACCAATATGGGCAAAATTCATCGAAGTACATAATTTATATAGTTTATTGTTCGCAGACCAAATTAGAACTACCTATTAATCCTCGCTGTCCACAACAACTACATTTATTTAATCCAAAGATAGAACATTTATAAAGGCATATCAATATACTAGTTGTCTACAGTTCCTGAAAATTGATTTCTGTGTATGTTGGCAGTTTATTGTCTGTTTTGTAACTTCTACCGTGTTGTCCAGCAACCTCTACCGTGGCGGGTTTCCTCCGGGCACCCCGGTTTCCTCCAACTGCTAAAGACCCCTACGCGCAGCGAATTATTGAAATAAAATTAAACCATGTGTTAGTCCCAAAATGACCTAGTTTTGTTGAGTGTACGTTAATCCCAACCTCTCTCTCTCTCTTCTCTCTCTCTCTCTCTATCTCTCTCTCTCTCTCTCTCTCTCTCTCTCTCTACCGTGGCTTAGTTAAAGAATTTAATATTGGGTCATTTCTATAAATATTGATAGTTTAGCAATTGACACCCGTCATAAAAACACAAAACATAATATGGAACACATTATGTAAAAAAGTGATTGTGTTCCATATTATGTTTTGTGTTTATTAGTTATCTTGTAGTTGAAACATTGGATCTTTGAGGTTCGTCGAGGTTCAGTTTGAAAAGGTTAGAGCTATATATATGCCCTTTAAAATCGTCGTGACTGTTTATTCGCCGCGCACTACAGGAGAATCTATATGCGATGCCGCTACTTTTCTTAATTTCAGACAACAGTTGGATATAGTAATCTAAAAACTAAGATGACACAAAATGACAAAAAAATATTACAAATGAAATGAAATGGGGTTTAACTCTCTGCTGTTTTGCACCGACTGGGCTAATGAAGACGGCCATACGAATGCAATGGCAGACATTTTGCCCATATAACAGAGTCGACATGGCATAATGAAATGTAATTCAAGCAACAGTCGACTCTCTAGGTGTGCAAATGCATTGGTCGGCAAATGCCAAAGTGATTTCCAAATCTGAGAAATAAAACTAAATGAAATGTGGTTTGAGGGACCAACTGTTCTGCATCGACTGGGATGCTAATACAGACGGACCCGACATACGTCCTATATATTGTCTACACGAGACCTCGGTTTACTTCTAAGTCTAATTGAATACTGTATGCATCATTTTCCAAACACTTACACCTTTTGTAAAATGCTTCCTACGTAAAGGTGATACAATTGATAATGAAATTTTATTTTAGTTTTCTTATACAGAAATCCTCAGGGAACCATTATTCTGCTAGAGATCCACAGCGAATAATAGATTTGTTATTTTTTTTTAAAAATATATTACACGATAAATCACCATTTCATTAAACGATCTTAAAAAGTAGACAGATATGTCAAGTCGGTTTGAATGTTAAAAAAAATATATAATAAATTGGATGTGGTTTATCCACAGACAAGATAAACGACCATTTTGTTTCACCATATTGTTTTTTTTTTTGTTCACGGATAACTGAATGAAAAGTGACGTAAGGTAACACATTGGATCAATATCATTCATAAAATGACTCGCGTGTCTTACTTTGAAAATAATTTCTAGATGGCGTTTCATTTTTTTACCTATCGATTCTGTGAGGGGAATTGATCTTTAAATCTGAGAGTGATCCTTCAACATATAATAATTATTCTTCAACTCTAAGATTCAATGCTGAGTAATATTAGGTTATCAGCTTCTTTAATCCTCAAAATTGTTCTTTATTGCCAAATTTTAAAAAGGGACATTTCTAGGGTCAATCGTTGGCTCATTACTATTGTAAAATTCACTGTATAAAACCCGAAATATTGGAATTTTAAATTAATTTCAGCAAACTCACATGTAATTCGGATATAGGAAAAGAACAAAAATCGCGTCCATATAGTCGTTTAGGGGAAAGGAAAGAAATGAGTTCTCGTTGGTGTGTACTTAAAAGATCCCTTGGACCTCGATGACGTGTGGGTGAAAACATCACCGTCAATCAAGTACCTGCATTCATTTACCCGTTGCTGCAGAAACGTTTACCACGTTAAACCCCAATTTAATGTCAGTCACAGTTATGCCTTAACGCGCCCACTATTAAGATTTTTTAAATCATTTCCGTCCAATTAGTAAACATAACGACCAGACACAACCTCGTGTCTCCCGGGCAAGCAGTTGGAATAGGAATGAATGGATGAAATGGGGTTTAACGTCCTACGCTTAAGCACCTAACCTGGGCCAATTGAAGACGGGGGTTGGAATAGGAAATGATTAGCTGGTGTGAAAGCGTTCTGTATAAATTAGTGACCATGCACATAACCCTTGAACTTCACATTGCTTTTGAGGGGATCACGGTGGCTAAGTGGATAAGGCGCTGGTTCGCTAGCCTGGAAGTCGGGTGTTCGATCCCTGCATTGACCGAGAAAGTTCATCTCGATTTTCCGACGTGATTTCCCCTTGTCAGTGATGCAGAAGGGGGGGCTGACAAGGACAGCTGTCTAGTCGTTCGGATGGGACGAAAAACCGAGGTCCCGTGTACACACTGGAGTGCACGTAAAAGATCCCTTGGCAGTTGGAATTCGATATAAGAGAAGGCCGTAGCGCCGCTGCCCGGACAAAATTTCCCTCATAGCACACTGTATGGCGTATGCCCGTCTTCAATTAGCTCAGGTTACATTGCTTGTGACCATATAACATAGTCATTAAAATTGCTTGTGATCATACACACATAACTCTTGAACTTCTTTTGATCATACACATAACTCTTGAACTGAGAGTTGGGGCGGGGGGGGGGGGGGTCAACAAATTTCCCGAAAGCCAAGAAGCCCGGTCCTTAAAATACGTGGAGGAGTATCAAAATCCATAATACAGAAAAAAATGACCCCCGACCCCCTCCCCAACCTGATCCCAATGTACATACCCTCTGAAATGGGGTACCTCATTAGCCAAAATATCAGTTTCTTGTCATTTCACTACTAACAAGTTTGTTTAGAATGCCTTTCACACACAGGTTTTCTTGGTCTGCATGACAGAATATGACATTGAAAATGATCCGCAACAATAAAAAAAATTGTCAGCATCTGTGTATAGTGCGATTGGGAGGCCTAGCTAAGCAATCTCAGTTGTAAAGCAGTTGTAATGACTAGTGATTTGAATTCAGTCCAAGATAGCTTAACTTTGCCAAAATAATGATAATATGTAACCGTATTCGAATTGAATGTTTCACAACATGATAAATATGTTATTAGTGGTTCCTTTTTTGTTTGAAATTCGGAATCTACGGCCTCGAAAACATAATAAATGAATATTTGCGGTGCCATTTTGGCCGTTATTTTCAATGTCATATTGAGTCTGGGAGAGGCATTCTAAACAAACTAATTTGTGGTGAAATAAGAGAAAAAAATGATATCTTGGCTCATTTAGGGCACTCATTCAGCGGGGAGGGGGTACAGGGGGTGAGGGAAGTCGGTCCAAAAAACATTGATACCTCTCCTCAAGTTTTTAACACTGTACCAAAGCAACTGACTATGAGCACACACCCTACTTGAACAACATTGATTCGGTGTCTTATCTCGCGATTATCCAGTAGACATGGTACAAAGGTTAATCAGCGAAATGGATGTGTGGGATGTGTTGTTGGCGTTTGGGAAAGTAGACGAGGGGAAATGTGTAAGGAGTGATAGTTAGATGTATTATGAATGGCTGTGTTGTTATGGTGAAATACTATGCCGCCACCGTAACACCACAGCTTTATGATTTGTTAGACAGGAGTGATGTAATAAGTCCGACAATAATAAATAACATATTTCTGATTTTATTGTTGTCTTTTCCCACTTGCCCTGGTTGTACGCCATTTTTAAACTAGCTGACGAAGACAGCTCGGGCGGCGGTTGTTCGACTCCGGGCTGCTCTGTCAGTATCTAACAAACGCATTTAGTTCGCGTACAACTTTTAAAAACCGAATGTCAGTATGGTATTTCTCATATAATTGGTTATCGCAAAAACAGAGTAAACTGAAAGCGAGTAATCTCGACTTAAAACTATAGTCTATAGCCTACTTACTGCCACAAGGCTTCCTATACATATTATAATATTCCATTTACACCCTTGTTAATTAACACACCTTATCTGGAGTTATAATCGAGATCCGTAGGTATTTACCATTTTGCTAGATTTTTATAATGAATGAATGAAATGGGGTTTAACGTCCTATGCTTAAGCACCCAACCTGGGCTAATTGAAGACGGGCATACGCCATACAGTGTGCTATGAGGGAAATTGTGCCCTGGCAGCAACTGAATTCCAACTGCGAAGGGTTCTTTTACGTGCACGCCAATGTGTACACGGGACCTCGGTTTTTTCGTCGACTAGGCAGCTGACCTTGTCAGGCCCCCCTTCTGCATCACTGACAAGCGGAAATCACGCCGGGAAATCGTGATGAACTTTCTCGGCCAATGCAGGGATCGAACACCCGACCTCCAGGCTAGCGAACCAGCGCCTTATCCATTAAGCCACCGTGATCCCCTGCTAGATTTTTATAAGGCAAACGTATGTTTTAACCTTGACCTATTACTCAGTGATAAGCCTCCGCCGCAAAAAGGGTTCTCGCCTTTTATTATTAGTATAATTAGCAGGTTAGTTTGCTTCTAAAATCACTGTTTTCCGTTCCAAAAAATACAAAAGTAATTTTCTACCAGACAACCATGGTTCTATTCACCGAGACTTGATAATTTCTCTCGGTGTAAGGATATAATCGCTATGGATAAGTTCATACACTGTTGACAAAATAATCCCATTGGTTTGCTTAGCAACAAATCGAGCGTGAATTAACTCTGTACTGGAAATTTTGTGCGTGATATATATTAACCGTCTTCACACATTTGGTTTATAATTAGCAATACACAGGTACAGTGGCAAGTGTTCTACTTCACAGACTAATACCTCAAAAGTACCTCCGCGCGAAATCCCATATTTTGGTACATGTAAAATAAAAAGAAATAGTGCCTGTGCGCGTGCCAGTAATAGAAAAACTAATAGTTCGCGCATAAAATGCACGAACGTACAAGGCGTGAGGTCATCCAGTTTCTTTTGATCATCCCAATATTGGGTCAGACAGATTCGTGACGTTTTTAACGATTAACAGTCAGGTCATATAATAGCGCTTCTGATTTTACTTATTGTAGATAAAGGCCTGTTATTGCTTATAAGACGGTTGCATGTTTTGTTCTATATTAGCAGTCAAATATGACATATGTTATTGGAAAAGAGAATTGATTCTTCGCTCTCTCTAGAGAACATATAATAATCTTATCCCAGTTTGAATTTCTCGTCTTCTAACTTTATTCTAAATGATGAAGACAAGCCACTTTGTCGGTAATCTCATCAATTATCACAACCTCACCCAGGCGTCTCTCACAATAACATCAGGCTCGTGCGTCGTCAAGGGCAACAACTCCTCGGATCAAAGGTCGTGGTAGTAAACAGAAATAACAGAAGGAACTGCCAGCAGTAATAAGAACTAAATCGAGGGTGATAAATGCTTAAAAATGTTAAAGAAACTCGTTCAAGAGGAATAAAAAAAAATGCAATGTCTACTTATGAAAGCTATAAAAGTTGGAGCTCAAAATGAATTTAACATAATACTTAGATGATTTCCAGGTGCTGACATTAATAAGTGGTATTTTATGGCTTCGAAGTTTTAAACGAAAATTTTATAGCATAGCATTAACATTACATAACACTAATGATTCCGTCAATATCAACTTCTATAACTTCGGCGGCTTTCAGAAAGCTCTAAAGAGCTAAACATTTTGAAATAAAAGGGCGTTACGAGATTTCCGAAAGAGGGTGGTGTGACCCAAAACTGATTTTAAAGAGGTGTAATTCAGTTAGGTTCGTTATACTATATACATATGGCTAAAGCAATACTAATAATTAACGGCTCAACGAAAGGGGTGAGTGGGAAAAGATATTTTCCATGGTACACCCCCACCCTCCCGTCCACAAAATTACCTATAGCTCAGTCCGGTCCCACACATATGAAACAATTAATTACACACAGAGTGGAGACATTGTTTTACGTTACAGATGCCAGAGGGTGATGTAAAGAATTGTTTTATCCCTAATTTACGCTGACTGTTTATTTATAATTATATCGTGATTATGCATCTATATTCGTGAATATGTTATAGATATAATAACATAACTTAGATAGAGCTTAAAGTTCCCTTATGCCATCATTTTCGTCAATTTCGTAGTTTGGTCAGAAAGTTAGATTCCGAAAATAAATTTTATACTGGTATTGTATTTAAAGCCAATAAATAATTCCTGATATAATCATTATCCACATTTCAACAAGTGATATTGAAATGAAGAGTTAAAAAAAACATCTGATAAAGCGAGTTATCGCCGTGGGAAGAATGGAAAACGCGTTTTGTTTGAAGATGGGGAATCGAAGACAATCACGCATCGTATGATATGAAAACCTATCTGAAGTCATCTGCACATCATATTTATCTCCTCTAGCACCCTCAAGGTAACTACTTTAAGGCGCTCTACTTAAAAGTCATAAAGCAAAGACTGGTTACACTGTTGACTTAAGTAAAGCAATTTCCTGTTCCTAACGATTGTCGTTCACCGGAATTCTAATGAATTAGAGCAAAGGCTTAAACCCCGTGTTGTTCCTAACTAGATTATGTTTTTCTGATGTAATTTCTAGCCATAGAAATTGTTAAAATTTAAAATGTTATAGACGAGGCCCTGGTGGATTGATGAAAACGGAGGCTGTTTACCCAACGATCTATAAAGTTATAGGTAATAAAAACTTTTAAAGAAAAGGAACTTTTTTTATAATGCCTACATTGTAATATGTGTAAAGTTTAGAGACATATCGACTATTTCATAAGATGGCGATAAATTCCGCGATTTTTATCACTTTGGCCATCTCTGCCAGGCGTTAAACGGGGTGATGTATAGGAGAGAAAGTTTCTGAAGGATTTAATCTTTAAAACTGCTGTCTGAGTCGGGGAGATGAATGAGTTCCAATATTCCTATTCTCCTTCCCCTAAATCTGAATACAATCAATATAGGTGCATTATGACCAGTTTTAACGGCAAGCCAATCCTTCTCCCATCTTCCACCAGCTGTCGTTAATCGATGCTAGGCTTTCTCAGATGGGTCCTGCAATACCGCCGCCGAAAATTAATACCCTACACTATTTGAGTTCAGGATTACTAGCTAACGCTGCCCTCCCGCGTAGCGAACATCCCAAGACTCTTGTATTATTAAAGATACGATTATTACATTCCCTTGGGCAAGTAAAAAAGTGTTAAGTGCGTTTTCTAAAGGTTTTAATTTTTTTTTTTTTAAGAAAAAAATATGTCACGTTATTTTTCACTTGTGAATCGCCTTGCGTAAACGGCTATAAGTCCAAATTAGCCGCTTTGAAAATTTCACTCACTAAACCAAGTGAAGCGAATTTACTCGAGGGGATATAAGACAAAGTACTCTTCCCCTAGCCGATATATTTCTTTTTAACATGTCAATATGTGATGATATTTATTGACAATGGCGACGCCGTAAGATATGTGAACTGCGCAAGAAGGGTTATATTATTGTCCAGATATTAAAGCAATGTAAATCCCTTCTTCTGCTGCCATCACACCAACAATAAAGATACCCTTGTTGTCTGGAGCTCTGTGAAAATATTAAACCATTATTCATGATGTAAACCCGCTGTAATCAATATATGTCTTATTTTAACTCGTACAACCCTTTATTTATATCCACCTATGTAATTGTAGACGTCGAGAAATCATATTATATACGCTCCTTTACATATTCAGACACATATATATATTATACTTATATTGGCAGCTTGTTGGTGGGTGATTATTATATTACATCCAGTCGATTGTATAGAACCTTTTCGTGTTTTTCTAATATCTTATATCACTGGAACAAGGATTTCTTTATTTGTATGACAGAGGTTAAGAACTATTTCAAGAGAACCGCCGTGACGGACGTGACTTATGACAAATATATTGGATAAAGCGATTGAATAATATTGCACATTGTGACCAAGCTGTAAATTATAACCCGTATAGAAGTGGGCGTGGTGTGGGCGGGTTCGCCATTAAAATATAAGAAACCTTGATTGTTTTGGAATAGGGGGGGGGGCGAGAGCGGGAACCGGGAACCGGGGACCGGAACTGAACTGAAAATTATATATTTAGGCCAGATTTGCCGAAAAGTTGTTATAGATGCCTTTTTTTTCCATGTGGGGTTTTAAATAAGTTTCCACAAACGATACAGTTTTATATTATGTTGAAAGATGAATTATAACGCGTAAATGAGGAATACGAATCTGGTTAATCTATAATACCATGTACCATATCCATTAAAGGACAATATTGGTGTTAGTTATTATATGTTATAGAACTGGTTAAACACATTCCAAATATAATTTTAACACAGAGATCATTGCCACGATAGATGGGCAATACAGGTGTCATGAATCGGAAGTGACGAACGCCAAAGGAAAACGCGAGTTGTCCCTCTATATAACTGACTGAATTGACGAGTGATAACAGATACACGGCAGAATTTCAGCTCACTTATAATTCCTTCGAAAACCAAAAGTTGTGTTAAAATTGTATTTGGAATGTGTTTAACCAGTTCTATCACATATTTGATAATGACTGACACCAACGTTGTCCTTTAAACAACATTTATGCTGGCATTACACATAACTATAAACACAAAACATATTTATACTTGAACCTGAGAACACAAAATTTTGCACAAGGGAGACATTCCCCACAATAGTTACAACACCGGCCATGGCGAATTGACGGAATCTCGCGTTCATAAACTTAATGGTGGTTTCTTTTAGCGATCCTGACAGGCACCGCGTGCTAGGGTAAGGGTTAGGGTTAGGGTTGGGTTTGGTCCAAAAATTCTAATGTCATGTGCAATTCAAAGTGATGAACCCCGTGAGGAATGTCTCCCCGGCGACCAACTCGAGAACACAAAGTTTCCATCATTCATATGTTCATAACCAATAGTTCTATTGGCTATACATTTTACAATATTACATTACAATTTTGTAATCATAATATTTCAGACACGTGTAAAAACTATTATTTAAGATTAATTTTACGGGATATTAACTATGGCTTTTTAATTCGCTCAATTTAACATGCAGATAGACTTTCGAACACCTGACAACACTTATCACGTATCTAAATATAGTCTTCACCCAGGCTTATATTGAGATTCTATTTAGTTGTCGATGGTTCTGTTTTTCCTTTTATTCCACTGAAAGAGTTGGTATAGCAAATGAACTAAAATAGAGTTTAACTTCCTACTTTTACGTGCACGATATCGAGTAATCCGTTGGATCTCGGTGTTTCGTACAATCCAAAAAACTTGTTGGAAAATCCCAGTGAACGCTTTTGTTCAACAGTGGGTCGACACCTGGACCCATATTGGAAGGAGTTACAAGGAAAATATTTTGATTGGCTTTACTGTCGTACATTTACACACAGCAAATTAATTAACAAATGGTAAGACGGTAAGACATCTCACAATTCTGCTCGAACCATGTGTCACTCAGAATTTTCGGTTAAATGGTGAGTTGTCAAAGGCTCGGGAATATGTCAAGAATATATGTACTTGGTAACTTTGATTATTCGTAATATCAATCGGATACAAAATATTTGATGAGGCCGAATAACATAATCGCAATCGAAATGTGGTAGATTTTCAGTCCACCACTACAGACAAAACAAATGTGGTAGATTTTTAGTCCACCATTACAGACAAAAAAATGTGGTAGACTGACAAATGAAGGGTTTAAAGTTCTACCTTTCTGCTTCATCCGGACTATTGATGATGAGCTCACACACCATGCAATGAGCTTTCGGCAAACCCTAATCCCTAAAAATATGATACGCAAACCTTGATCTTAAAATATAATACGCAAACATTGATCCTAAAAGGTAATACAAAAACTTGATCCTAAAAGGTAATACAAAACCTTGATCCTAAATTATCATACAGGACTTTGATCCTAAACTCTCATACACGACTTTGATCCTGAACTATAATACAAAACCCTGAAACTAGGTACGTGTCATATTTTGTTTGCTGAAAATTATTGATTTCGTTTCTTATTTTGTTCAATCCCATTTATAAACAATTGTATGATTAACTATGTGATTAAGATAAATGGATGCTTAAAAGTTTTTTGGCTTTAAGTTACGATAAGGGCTAACTACAATTAACTAAATAATATAGCTGGTTGATTGTGCGAATAAGAGAATAATTGCAGTTAAGACTCTCTTATTAAATAATTTATTAAATCACCACAGATTCATGAGCAAAAACAGTACCGGCTACTCGGCGATTGAATAGTACACTGTAATAAAACTATCCGTGAAAAAAACGTTAAAAAATCCGGAAACAAAAATTACCAGGACAATTTTATCCGCATTAATTGTTTTCTTGTAATTTACAGAAATTCCTTCAATTAACATAAATTTCATTTTCAAATATATGTACGGAAAAAAATCTGGATAATTTTTATTTCCTGGGCATGAAATTGATAAAAAAAAATGATTTGATTTGACCATTGACTTTATACGCGTACCGAAGTAATATCGTAGATAATCTTTATACGCAACCCCCTTCTGCTAATAAAAGAATGCGAAATATCGTAATCGAAGGTATCCCCAACCGCCAGTGATTCTCGTTAGATGCTTTCAGATGTAAGCTTGCGGTACTATCAATTTCCAGGCTTAAACTCTGCAACAGAGACAAACCGGCTTACACGCGCCAATCAGTTATACGATTTGGATTAAAGCGTGCTTGATTACCAGATAATAAAAACTACCCACAGGAGGCGTTAAATAATATTTTTATACATTTATGAAAATACTTATAATCTGATTAACGTATAAAGAATAAGAATACACTTTATAGATATAATAAATAATGGAAATTAGATATACATGACATTGAATATACCAAACTATACAAAATATTTATGATTCTTCATATTACAGGTAATAAATTTAAATAAATACTATAACATGATAATTATTAGGAATGATTATATATGTATACGATTATTTATCGTTGCATTTGTAAACAGAAATAATTCGTAATTTCCTGGTCATTCCGCTGTATTTATCTCGTAAAATCAAAGAATGGGATAAAACATTTTACTCCTAAATTTCACGGAAATTCCTGGTCATTCCGTAAAATAACAGAATAAAGTCCATTATAATAGGGAATAAAACATTTTATTCCTACATGTCAAGGACATTTCCAGTTGAATACTAAATATTCCATAGAAATACATAAAACACGTAATTTGAAGAAATAATTCACACTTTTAACACAATTTCTCTAACAAAAGCCATCGATTAACTGAAAAAAGTGTTAAACTACGGAATTCGGCCACATAAAAATTGGATATTTTTTACAGTGTACCGATTAAGCAGCAACAGATGCATGGCTTGAAACAAAAATCGTTGTCTTGCCAGAAAGATTATCTACATTTTTAAAATGATTTCGGTAATTAAAAGTTCATGACCTGAAATATTTCATGGAATCAATTTTATGATAGAGATGGGTTAAAAGGGAGGTTAAGTATACACGTGCACCTGATCCTGATAGCAGACGTAGAGTGAAATATTGATAGTGTGTTTATAGGACTTGGAGTGTATGTTGATTAACATGTACATGTGCACTTTCTCCTGGTTTAAATCAAATTTCAGGCGGATCCAAGTAGCATATGGCAACTATTCAAACTGACAGGAACTAAGAAACATTCTACACAAATCAGCTACTTAAAAAGAAAATGGAGAAATGATGCTGTGTTTACTAGACTCTGGCAACATGATTAAACATTCAATACACATATAATTCCAGACGAAGGGTTAATTTTTCGAGTAGTATTGGTTTTCCTCGTAACCTTAAGTGTTGATTTCACACAATGATAGCACGCTGGCGACATCTGGTGTCATATCTGGTTGTATACTTCATCTTAGCCAATCATATCATCTAAATCAAATAAACTACAAACTGACATGTTGTCATATTACACCGGAAATAACTAGATTAATCTAGACTATTTGCACGTAACGGATAGTCTCCCAGTCCAGTGCCATCATGTAACAAATTAACAGCACTCTGTATAACACGAGGATATGATATGAATATTGTTTCCATAATATATATGTTTTTGTTACGTGATACAAATACATCCTGGCAAACCTGGCAAAGTCAAAACACAATCTTGAATGTCTACTTTTTACCATATTGTTGCACTTAACATCCACACCTCCATTCATTACCGTTATGCTAGTACATGATTACTTTGTGTGTTTTTTTAAAATATTTTTTCCAACACAATTGCAAATCAGGTAAAGTACAAGTACTGATTTATAATATTCGACGGTAGTCAATCAGGTCCTGAAGACGAGTAGAAATGATTATTATTGTTATTTTCCATCTTGTGCGTTTAATATTTTTGCCTTATCAAGGTTGTGCGTATAATAGCATATGCTTACCTCACATACAAAATCCAGAAAGCAATTAATTGTTCATTAAAAATTAGACTTTCTATACCTGCCGTGTTTCGGGTTGTGTGTAATTTGGCCAGTTCTATGGATTATTCTAATAATAATAAAAACCACAGCTCAGATATAGTGAACATGGCCAATTTTATTAATTTTGAAGTTAAATCTATTTTTCCTTAATTAAGGAGTTATTCGTGACTGAAACCTCCGTGAACTGTGTATCATTCCAATAAATACATAATGAGCAACAAACCTTTGCTAAAACGGTTAATCTGGTATTGTTATATGATTAAGCTGGTGTATGGACATTTTATGACTTAGCTGGAGGTAAATTTATATAACATATGGCTATTCACTTCGAAATTCATACCAAGCTTAAAATCTGTATTTACATACTCTTGTGACATTTTGGATACACTCGGTTTAGATTTCTTTGCTATTGTGACATAATGCATCTGATATTTGTTAAAGGAAGTGCTACCTCTCAAAGTTCATCATATAGAAATCCAGAAAAATGATTTTCAGACATTCATGTAGATTTTTAGTTAAGAATTCGGATATTGGATAAATCGACATCTTCGTCCCGGCAGACCACTCGTTGTCTTGCCCGTATGTCTTTATTGTGGGGTAGTTGGGAGGGGAGGGATATAAACCACTTTGATATCACTCACTCATAAAATCTCCATTTGAGAAGAACAAGGTTCTTCTTGCCCCTGGAGATGAGATGGAATTGAATGTAGTAGTTACTTGTTGACTCCACAATTGGGAAATAACAGTTTAGGAAAAAAAGATGGAATTGAATGTAGTAGTTACTTGCTGACTCCACAATTGGGAAGTAACCGTTTAGGGAAAAAAGATGGAATTGAATGTAGTAGTTACTTGTTGACTCCACAATTGGGAAGTAACCGTTTAGGAAAAAAAGATGGAATTGAATGTAGTAGTTACTTGTTACTCCACAATTGGGAAGTAACCGTTTAGGAAAAAAACCAATGGAAGATATCCACAGAAAGTCGTCTCGTCAATTTCCAAAATGTAAAAGCCGTCAAATTGTTATAACCCTTCGTGAAACAAAACTTTATTTTGTTATCCGTATTCTACATTATGGAAATAGGTCAGTTCAGTGACTGTAAATCAGGTCATACATACAACATAATATATCATAGAGATGTATCAATATGATAGATGAATATATTTCTAGAGCCAATTCTCTTCCTTACACTTATCATAATGATAATCTTAGAGTGTGAATTCAACCTCATTGTTCAGATATTTTAGCACATCTGTCTATTTATCATATGGTAGATATTTTACAATATAATTATATCAAAAAGTTTCGTGTAAATATTTACCTTTCGTAAACAATCTCGAATTGAGAGGGGGTTAGAGATAGAGAGATGGGATTTAATGTCAACTCCAGAAAAACTAGGTCATTCTGGACTAACATATGGTTCAATTTTATTTAAATAATATTTGCTTGCGCGTAGGGGTCTTTAGCAGTGGGGGGGGATCGAAAGCCCCGGAAAAAACCAACGCGGCTGGACAGGCGACTCTACTCCTTGTCACCTATAACCGGGGAATCGAAACCACACCAGCAAACTAGATGACAGACCTTATGATAAAACGCACACGTGCTAACCATTCGGCCATCCACCCTACCCCACCCTTCCCTAATTGAGATCTTTAGAGACCCAAAGCCATTCGGCCATCCGCCCATACCCCACCCATATAGATACAATTCATCATATAAATGATAATAATCTGAATGATAGAAATCTTAGATGTATATCAAATTTCAAAACGGTTATATTCAAAGTTAATAATAAATGATAATAAATCTGAATGATAGAAATCTTAGATATATATCAAATTTCAAATCGGTTATATTTAAAGTTAATGAGGTTTCATTAACTGTTTCAAACTACATGTATAATAATGTTCATACTGAAATTGTGTTTAACATTCTACTTTTCCACACCGACTGGACGAACGAAAACAGGCATGTGCCATGCAGTTTTGGCTGGACAGTGGCGTGACGACCTACTCTCATATCGAAATCCAACACGGAACCTCTATTTTCGTCCCATGCAAACGATGCATTGTTTTCCTTGCCAGATCCTCCGTCCTGCACCACTGACAAGGAGAAAGCACGCTGGAAATCACACGCAAAACATAAATCTAAAGAAACTCAGAAGTGCATGGGTGAGAAATAAGGTGTAAATACTGAAATATATTGTTCAATATTATACAGACTAAAGTCACCGAGAATGAAATCTGATCTTGGTAAATCATCCCAAAGCTTGGCTAATGTGTTGTGTAAATAACGGAGTTGTTGTATATTGTATATTGAGAAATAAAAATCGTATTTAGTCCCGAAATGACTTAGTTTTGTTGATTGGACGTAAAACCCCATTTCTCTCTCTCTTTACACGTTGTCTTTTCTTATGTCATATTTGGGGTAGATAAAATATGAACATTTTGAGGGGGAAAATATGAACATTTCCTTATATGAAAATTAGTATCCATTTTGGCGGAAACAAATTGAAGGCCAGTGTCTCTTATCGCTCATTACGTTGAGGGGATTTTCGTTAGCAGAAAAGCTCAGGAGGGGAACGCGGGTCTACCTAAAATGGTAACGGCGGGAGAGTATGTCTGTCGCAAAACCTACGTGACCAGAAATATTTATATCTCTTTGAGTCACTTACCTGAAATGTTTTAAGGGGGTATATATCTAACCCCGTCAGTGGCGGATTAAGCTCCACCAACGCCTGAGGCGGCAGTTGCTGGAGGACCTATTAAAATGACGTGGGCCTAATTAATTTCGGGTCAGAGCCTATGCTGATTCCCACCCCCTAACATTCATTGTCTATGCGTTTTTAATCGTATCAGACAAGTCTAAAAAAAATATTTACAAAATCTTTGGGCCTGAGGCTGCAGCCTCATCAGCCTCGCTGATAAACCGCGACTGATCCCCGTTGCATCAACGATAAGGGTGGGAAGGTGTACCGATCTTGTTTCGTCTATTGAGGGAATTTAGGAACTAATAAAGTCGCCCCAGACAATGAAATAAGCCAATATTATGATTTACAACACGATTGGTCATGTTAGTCAGCTTTTCTATTCACTAATTCGACAAAATATCTTTGATTGATGGTAATATACTGATGTATTATTTACTGCACGAAAAGGTGGTTATTTTGTCCTGTTAGGCCCAACTAAAGCTTCTAAATCACATATCAAATTAATCAATTTAGTTTGATCACTCTGTAATTTTCCCTTGACGAGGACAGAAAACTATGTATATTACAGTTTTAAGTAGTGGCCACGTGAAAGCCGGGTTAAATTGATGAGAAAGATCAATTATACTTTCTCTGTTCTTTAAAGTCTGATAAATGGTAATACCCTATTTACTAATGCCTCATATAGTGTCCTTTCCACACCTACCAGATGCCTGGCTTCACAGGTCTTACTTCGAAATAGTCCACATCTACTCTAGAATTTAAAGCTGACCTTGAACTTGATCCAAGAAACGAGAAGAAATTTGCATTAAATGATGTATTACCTTTAACCTTCCTCTTGATTTAGGACAAAATGACGTAGTTTTCATCTACATCGATAATCAGATGTCCAGTTCAATACTCAACTTTAGCAGTCCACCATCTGTTTGAGGACAAGCAACATCTATTTCAGAACTTTAAGTGTTATTTCATCTTGATGAGACCCAATAAAACACAGTTCTAAATTTCGTTTCATTTTTTTAAAAAAAATTTTTCGATGACTTCCACTCCATCATGTCTCCATTTAGATCCTTCCGGTTTGTGAGGACCACAGATGAGGGGTCACTTTGTTAAAAGTAGATTATTTGTATTTAACTTCAGTTTTCTTCTGTTTTCTATAATATTCCTGCTATATTTCTGAGTTCGTACCCGCGTGTCATTTGACCAAACAGGGAATTTTATTGGTTTACCCTCAACTCCAAACAGACTGGAGGTTATTTCAAGATCCGTCCTTCGTGGAAGCAATTAAAACACATTTTTAATATGATCTATGTTTTAATCAGGTTGTATTTTAATTGGTGAGTCTGAGTCGTTATTAAACTTACATAACGTTTTGAATATTCAAATATTATAAGTAGTCCATAAATGATTTTGTATTGCTTACATTATAGATTTGCTTGATCTTTCCTAAGGGTTTGTTGTTCTTCTTTGGTTCGCATTAAGTAATTGAACATAATAACACAAGGTACAATTTTATGGATACACAATTACTGAGTTTAATACGAATAGTTAGTGCAGGGGGGCTTCGGAAACAACAAACAAACAAATAAACAATTCAAAAAAGAGTGAATGGATCCGCAAGCGTCCACTGCGCTGTACAGTCTGAAGTAACACAGACTTGAAATTGAAAATGACCAGGAAAAACATTATGTGATGTCAGCATGAGTCACGGTCTGCCATATGCTACAAGAAATACAAATGCAAGCATACTGTAGTAAAAATTCCAACTATACAAGTAACCACATCGGTGAAATGTATAAAAAAAAGGTAGTCTAAAACATTAAAGAAGTGTTTAAATATTCAAGTAAATAGATGTATAGTGAATGCATTGAGGGAACATATTCCACCCATCACAAGAAAAACGCACAAACAAAACCGAATACAAAGAAGAAAAGGAAATGTAGACTGCCTCAGAAGGCAGCTGCCTGCTAACTGAATGGTGTGACGTAAATACGTCGTTCTGTTATCAATGACGTCAAAGTTAGAGGCTTCTAGAATATATTAACAAAAAGGGCGATAATCAAGATGGAATAATGCTAAAAGCTATAAGTTTAAACAACAAGAGTATCCTCATCGAAACGTCGCTTAGCATCAAACTCGGTAATTGTGTATCCATTAAATTGTACCTTATGTTAGGTTTGTTGTTGCTTAAAGAGCGAGGGAGGATGTAGAACTCTTGTATTGCTTTAGCTTCGGTGTAATGGCCGGAAATCTTTTCTGAAGAAGACCACCATTAACAAAAATGTTTTATTTTATTCACAGAAAAATAAATTAATAGAGATATAAATTCTCAATGTTCTTACAGTTTGGGTTTGCTTATTGTTTCAAGGCCGGTGCCAAGCATATACATTAAATGCCACATTCTATTCAGACAAAATTCTTTGTTTTGGCAAATAAAAGATCTTTTCTTCGAAACCAGATCATTAGAGCAACCGGTGTTGAAATTACAATAGATTTAGCTGTTTCTCTCGCTCCTTCAAATAAAGTTGATAGATAATGTCGATGCGTCGTTCTGTCTCGTCTTTGTCTAATGAATTCTCTGTGAGCCTCTTTAATCGGGAACATCTGCGATAAGGAATCTGCTTAGAGAATTAATGATGGTTCTGTGTACTAACATATTTATATACAGATTTAGAACCTACTTTTCTTACATTAGTAGGTTTACCCAGACGAGTGTTGAGACAAGAATTTAACCCGTATGATTCGTTAATATATATCTAAGTACTGTTATTATGTAGATTTCCCTCTAATTATAGAGTGTTGGGGCTGTCGTGTTATCAGTTAGATAATAAAATATGCAGTAAAATAAAATGAAATGAAATGGGGTTTAACGTCCTATTGTTCTGTTGCGAACTGGGCTAATGAAAACGGGCATACGCCATACAGTGTGCTATGAGGGAAATTTTGCCCGCACAGCGGCACTACGGCATACTTTTATATTAAATTCTAATTGTCAAGGGATCTTTTACGTGCACGCCAATGTGTACGCGGGAGCTCGGTTTTTTCGCCCAATCCGAACGACTAGAAAGCTGTCCTTGTCAGGCCCTCCTTCCTGCATCACTGACAAGAGGAAACCACGCCCGGAAGATCTGGATAAACTCTCTCGGCCAATGCAGGGGTCGAACACCTGATCCCCAGGCTTGCGAGTCAGCGTCTTACCCCCTTAGCCACCGTGATCCCATATATGCAATAAAATAATACACTGACGATATTTTATGGTTCATGCGTTATGTTTAAGGTTATATTTTTTTAATGGATGTTGTGCACAAAGTGATGTGCTGTAGGTTTTAGGTACATCCCCAAGTAGTTTCTTCAGTTTCCACCACCGCTTCAAAGCCAATCACAAAGCTCATGTCTGTAATTAAGAATTATAATATTATGCTAGTCTCAAAATGACCAAATTATGATATGATCCGTAAACATATGACTTTCGTATATTATATACAAATTCATTTAAATCTGTCTTATCTGTTGTTGGTGGTGGGGTTGGGGTGCTGTCGTAGTGTTTTTGTTGTTAGAACGTGTTAAGGGGTGTAAGACGGGTTGGTCGTGAAACATAAGACTAATAGTAAGTGCAGGGGGACTGCGCCACATATGATTTACATAAAAGACAAACATAACGACAAGATATACTCCGAAACAACAAACAAACAAATAAACAATTCAAAAAAGAGTGAATGGATCCGGGGGCTAGCCGTAAGCGTCCACTGCGCTGTACAGTCCCGGGTCTGAAGCAACACAGACTTCACTCAAAATTGAAAATGATAAGGAAAACATTATAATGTGATGTAAGCATGAGTCATGGTCTGCCATATGCTACAAGAAATACGAATGCAAGCACACTGTAGCAAAATTTCAACTATACAAGTAACCAACAACATCAAAATAAATATGCATGCTCAAAAGACGGCGACATGGATAATGTATCGAATGTAGCTGGACTAGTGAAGTAGAACATTATAAGTTTCAAGTTTATGTTATACCGTTATAAGATATATTACTTGGCTTATTCTTCGTCTAAGAAATGATATTTGTTAAAAGTGACAAGAGGAAGACGAGTTGATTAGATATGTTATACATGACGAATGTTAATCATACTTGGTTTAAAGTGGGGGTATAATGATAAATAGCTTGGTCTGATAACGGTAAGAGCCTTTCTGTGATACGATATCAGCTAAACACCTATAAGATATCAGCTCTCAGTAGAGTTGAGACACGGCTATTATATTAATCATATCGACTAATCAAGTAGAATAATAAGGCAACAATGTAATTATTTATGCATTATCTTTCTAATTATACTGTCAATATTATTCCTTTAAAACCAACATGATAAATAATGGTTTCTAAAAACAAAATGGATTTACCGTTAAATGCATGTTAATATAATTATTAAAATATAGATTTAGTAGTGGTATTATATTTCGACAAATTCCATCCATTTATGGAAAATTAAGGATGTATCTACGATAATAATAAGGCAGTTAAAAGAGAAATAATAATATGTTTTACAATTCATATAATTTATAACATAATACTGTAAACAGTACATTGTTATTCTATGCTTTTATTCCTTACGTTTATCATTACTACTAGACAGTATACAGGCCTAACGTATATTATAAATACTAGGCTGTAATAAAACCTAGACAGTATACAGCCCTAACGTATATTATTAATTCTAGACAGTATACAGCACTTACGTATATTATTAATACTAGACTGTAATAAAACCTAGACAGTATACAGACCTAACGTATAATATTAATACAAGGCTGTAATAAAACCTAGACAGTATACAGCACTTACGTATATTATTAATACTAGACAGTATACAGCACTTACGTATATTATTAATACTAGACTGTAATAAAACCTAGACAGTATACAGCACTTACGTATATTATTAATACTAGACTGTATTAATACTAGACAGTATACAGCACTTACGTATATTATTAATACTAGACTGTAATAAAACCTAGACAGTATACAGCCCTTACGTATATTATTAATACTAGGCTGTAATAAAACCTATACAGTATACAGCCCTTACGTATATTATTAATACTAGACTGTAATAAAACCTATACAGTATACAGGCCTAACGTATAATATTAATACTAGGCTGTAATAAAACCTAGACAGTATACAGGCCTAACGTGTATTATTGACACTAGACTGAACTTGGGCTACACAGTATACATTCCTAACGTAATAATAATAATAATAATAATCTCGTCATTTTACAAGGGTATATTATTAATACTAGATTGTATACAGTCCTAACGTATAATAATAAAACTAGGCTGTATATATTCCTAACGTTAATACTAGAATATATACAGCCCTAACGTAAAATATTAAAACTAGGCTGTATACAGTCCTAACGTATAATATTAATACTTGGTTTTATTTTCGTGTCGTTAAGTTTAAAATTCTCGCTAAGGACTGTACAGTCATTTAAATAACGGTGGCTTTTTACCGTCGAATTTATTCTATTAGTTAATGTGTGTAACTGATAGTATTTTGGTCAGCCCATGCCCCGTTGTTTATTGTAAGTCGTTGCTAGGGAAAATAATCTTGTTGTCCCTTTCATAAGTCGTAAACTCATTATAATACATGAGCTTGTAAAATTGTCAAAAGAAATGACAAAAGATCAAAGTTATATATAATGACTACACCGAACACTTCGTGGGAACCCCATTCAACAAACAATATTTCGGTTGATATATTCACTTAATTCATTAAATATTTAGATTCGTCTGACTGTTGCAAGTACTTTGTAATGTACACATGTCCGATTAAACTATGTAGTCAAATGAAAAAGAAGAAAAAGAAACATTGCCTATAATTATTATTTTATCAGCGTAGAATTATTAACACAGATAAAGGAATATTTAATTAATTAAAAACACAGATCCTATTTCGTTTCGTTATTTTATAGTTCAAAATACGTGTCTTCACAACAATAGGAGCTGGAAAAGTTGTTATATAACACGCGTTCTGGTTGAAGTGGGGGATTAGCCAATGGAACGGTATGTTACGTCTAGATGCATTAAAATTCTACTGTTCCGATCAAAAGAATGGAGCAAAATCGAAAAATGACGGTTAAAGACCATAATGGTTAAATCCCCGGTATTGTATTCATTTTATTTGCGAATATCGCTGGGGTCCAAGTGTTTCCTGTACATTAAATACGAACTGATTTGTTGATAAACGTTTTTTTTTAGTCATTAATATGGAATTTAATCCACGTTCGTCGAAACACAGTCTTTTTACCATCGATAAGGTCACGTGGAACCGCCTTTTTACTGGCGACACCTGGTGGGAATTCCTTTAGCGAGGATGCCCATTCACAGTTCCCATTCCCAAGTCGCGATAAACCAATACAAAATTCTTGTATTCAATGTGGGCAATATAGAGGGCCATTATAACTGTGATTCGTTCCTCTAGTACTATTAATTCATTGGTTTTAAGGATTGAAATAGGATATTTTAGTAACAGATGTAAAATACTGAATAGATAGTTGGTTTTATGGTTTGTATTTAGACAATATTTCTGTAGATATTTTAGTATTCCTATGTCCTACACATATCCCATGGGAACGGTTTTCATGTATACACGATAAAAGCAATATGACTTATTTTATTGTCCAACATCAATTCAGTCTAGACATCAAGAATTTTAAAAGAATATCAATCAGATTTACAACAGATTCAATTCATGTCTACCTTTGATGAAAATAGATTATAATTTATTTAACAAATGTCACTTATAATTTGTCAAGTTAATAAGAAGAAATTATTTTAGACAGCGTTGTCACAGATACCCCAAGGAATAATAAAGAGAGAAAGAGAGAGAAAGATAGACAGAGAGGGAGGGAGGGAGAAATTGGGTTAAATGTCCAATCGACACAAACTATGTCATTTCGGGACTAACATATGGTTTAATTTTATTTCAATCATTCACTTGTGCGTAACGGTGTTTAGCAGTGGGAGGAAACCGGGGGATCTGGAGAAAACCCACGAGGTTGGACAGGCGACCCTACTTCTTGCTAGGTACAACCTTGGATTCGAAAAAAGCGTCAGTTGACTCAATTACAGGCTTTATGATACAGCACGCACGTGCTAACAATTCGGCCATCCAACTCCCGATTACAGGCTTTATGATACAGCACGCACGTGCTAACAATTCGGCTATCCAACCCCCGATTACAGGCTTTATGATACAGCACGCACGTGCTAACAATTCGGCTATCCAACCCCCGATTACAGGCTTTATGATACAGCACGCACGTGCTAACAATTCGGCAATCCAACCCCCGAATAATAAAGACCCCTTGGCTACTTTGAAGTTATGCTGGGATAAATGGTGAATAAATATATTCAAATAAAGTTATATAAACTGTATTTGTACTATGGATAATTACCTATTCATGTAAATGACTGCATTGCATACACTCTGACTTCTCTACACCAGAAAAAGTAGGACGTTAAACCCCATCTCATTCAGTCATTATGTAGATAACCACAGTAGAATCCTGTCTGCGATATCACATTATTATGGAATCTGGGGTTAAAAAGGTCAGTCCCGTCCTCGTCGAATCGTCACAAATAAACATCAAAATAAGCTAATTCGGGGTTTTTTTTATATAAATTAAAACATTTATCATTAATACTGGAGTATAATCTAATATTAAAATAGCATGGATTTGTTGTTTTGAAGTTGGTTCTGAGTTTTGTTTTGTTTTATTTATGTATGCATAAACCAGGAACAACGTGCAACAATTTTAATATCACCAAATTACGTGCCAATTCTTTAACGTTTAAATTGTAAATACAGAGCGCATGCAACAATTTCTATAATAAGGAAGGATAACATAGGCTTATGTTGATTTTAATTATAAGACAGACACTTGCTTTAAGTCTAGTCGACAGATTATATTATTATATGTTAATACACAAGAGCCGTTGATCGAATGATAATCAAACGTTCATTAATTTTGTGTAACAGTGATCCACCAAGCTGTGTGAACCAACCTTTAAAAATCTAAACATCTCAGGCAGTTAGTACATTATTGCCTCAATGAACAGTTTATATAGATCTATATACACTAACATTATTTATCATATAAATAAAGGTGAAACTGTTAATTTCCCATATGTTACCAAAATGAACTGTTTACAAACTAACACTTCACCTTTCTTTAATTGTCAGCCAGTCGATAAAATACGCATATATTTATTTATGCGTGTTTTTATGTCTGGTGTATCCAATATGGTCTATATTGATTCGGTTTATTTTTATTTACTTCCCATCTGCATATTGATCATAATGTTATATAATTAGTAACTATAGTATCAAATCTGAGACATATGATTGCATATATTATTTGTTAAAAATATATATATATATAGGTATAGCACTTTAACTATTTTCATATATAAAGGAAATACGTGTAGTTGAATATTAATTTCGCCCTCTACAATACCCCCTTTACTAAGTTGATTTAATAATTTGAGAGGAAAATGTTAAACCAATCCTTAAAGATTCGGTATGTAAGATGTAGATAAAGAGCTAGTCGTTCTTGCTATAATAGTTTTAAAAAATAGATGATGAAAATACTGAAAGTTTATTCAATTACTTTATTCTGAGCGAAGTTGTGAGTGTTTGAAGATTGTTAATTACCCCAGCAACGATACTTGACAATCGAAATTAAGTTTCGATTATCTATTTTATCGTTTGATTTAATCTAATCCATTTAATTATCGGCCATCCGATGTGAATAAATGTGAATAAATGTCGAAATAATATTTTATATAACTCATGAAGCCAATAGAAAGACCTGTAACATGCAGATTTAACTTGAACATCAAGCATCTTTGACCTAAACACCCCTGTAAGTGCTCGTCAAAAAAAATATTCTTTGAATATGGGTACTTTGATGTATAAATAAATAAAAATTGTACATGACGTCACTCAACATACAAATGTTGTAACGAAACAATTTCCATTAACTACCTCCAAGGACAAAATGTATAAATTTCAATTAACATATTAAATGTTTTTAATTCAAAAGAACCAATTCGATGTGAGTTTTGATCCGTCAAAGAGTTCATTTTGTGGTAATACGATGAATGTATTTACATATCGTCCCCGGTAAAGATAATTGAAGCTATTGCTATGGGACTTGGTGTTAATTTTACATGTTATTCACCGCATTGCAATGATTAGAACGGTTCAATGTCATTTGACGGCTATCGACTTTTTTTGTCTTTTAGCTCATAGATTGTATTCTAGAGAGCTGTTGTATAGTATAGTCTATCCGACCAGCTGTTACTGTAAAATAATTTGAGTGTAGTCTCTGTCTGTTTTCAAGTGTTTTCTAGTTACTATATACATCTTGTTCTACTTTTTCCTACACGAGGGGTGTTCTCGCGCACGTGAGTTCTAAAAATACACCCTCAGCTGTCGTTTGCGAAACTTCAAGTTTCCTGTTGAAGACGGCCGTAGAGAAATGTTCCTCGTCTGAAAGAACGTCATAAGATCGATACCGTATAGCGTTATCGAAGGACTAAAGTCTGTTGTTAGTATCAAGCTATGGACTTACAGCCTAACGCCAATCTATGCTGTTTCTACGTTTACTTTTTTGACTTTTTTCACAACAAATGAAGCATGTAGCGGCCAGACCAGTATCAAAGTATTCAGCAATATAGATAGACGACGCACAGAGAAGCGACTATACCAAGTTTTATTGGCGGTGAGAGGTTTAAACCGTTATCAAGAGAGACACGTCTCTAATGAGATTACTTTTATTCTTCGTGTATTAACAGATAATCCGCCAGCGCTGTGTTTTGTTCGATAATCGGCTTAAAGCCCATTAAAACAGGTGCCCGCAGGATTTGTTGCCGCACGTTTTCGGATGTGTTTTAACATATTTAATTGTTGTGTAAAGTTTGTGGTCGGTCGCTTGGTTTATTAATAAAGGTATGATAATGATTCGTGAAAGATAAGGCACTTATACGTGGAAAGGATCGCTGTATGAAGAATTTCGCAAATTCATCAGTTTATGTATATTTTTGGACGTCATCGAAAACATGGCTCCCTGGTATTTTATCGTTGTTGTGATGCTGTCAGGATGGGTTTCCATTGTTTCTCTAGAGGAATTTGCTGACTTTAAGGCAACTTCTGCTCCCACGGAACCCGCTGCCAAGGCATTGCATTTTGATATCATGAAGAAACGTAGTTACAACAAACTAATAAAACCATCAAATGGACCTCAGAGTAAGCTGACAGTAAAATTAGGCCTGCGACTGTCTCAGTTGATTGACGTGGTAAGTGATTAACCTCTCTTTCAAATATGGATTCATTGACTAACTCTATATCATATATCTGATATTAATTAACCACGATATTTACGATAATTGTATAATTGTTTTGATTATCGACCTACAGGTTATCGATGTCTTTAATTGTTGATTTATTTTTGAGCAAACATCTTATTTATCAGTGATCTAAGTGATTTAAGAACAGATGAAATGGAACTACACTAATTAGACTGTTATATACGTACATACATTAAATTTAATTCACTAATGAATTCTGAAATAGATAATTCAAATTCCACTTGATTAACACACGTCTATATAAACACCTGAGATTCAGGCTGTTATTAATTGTAGAAATACACTGATTGTCATTGTTTTGACATCAAATAATCTATCAACAGATTATTTTCTGGGCAATGTTCTGGAGTCCAAACAATTTCTAGTATATAATACTTGTATTATATTCAAGCGTATTTGTATTACGCCCTACCCAAATTTGGATGGCATTCCTTGGACCATGTTCTGGAATCAAACAGATTTCTAGTATTCAATATATATATATTAAAGCCCATTATTTGTCTTACCCCCGGCCCAAATTCGTATGGCATTCCATGATGGTTTTTTTAAAATATATATCTAACCGGTATATTTTGGCTTCCATGATTATATATTTACTTTATTCATTGCTCATCCATTTTCATTACCCATATATCCAATTGGCTGGAACCCCTTCGTTAAGCCGGATATTGAATCATTCACGTGCCATTGAGCATCAGTCACTGGAAATAATACGATTTTTAGCAAACAAACATTGAATCTCTGTTGAATATTTTCATTGAAGCGTATTTAATATGATTTGATAAGTCTATAAATAGACAGATATTTATTTCTTATATGTAATCCATGTATTATTGATGTTCGTAAACAATTAGAATTGTAGAACTGTAAAGAGCATGCGTGTTAATTACAATGTTCCCTTGACCTTGGTGTAATGAACATGCGTGTTAATTAATTGTACCAACAAAGACCTGTTGATTACCAGAATACATTTACACGATACTGACATGTTATGTCATGAACATAACTAACGACAAAACATAACACATAATAACTATAAATGTCTGAAAAATGAAAATTATATTTGTATTAATAGTGTTAGGATATATTGACCTAATGTCGCTTGTTATATCGTTATATAACATTTTTTTAATCAAGGGATATCAAATATTTTATGTTATATTTTATTACATTAAGATATATCGATCCTAAATTTATAAATCGCATAGAAATATTTCCTATAATTTTATAAAAGAGATCCAGTGCACATATGTTGCCATTACAACAACAAACAATGCATCTATTGATATTATTTCAAAAGAAGCTTTGAAATACTTTTATTTCTTATTTATCAATTGAAACCCCGAAAAGCCAACCTTTTCCAAGCCACGAATATAGTTTTATGTATTTATTTACGTATTTTAAAAGTCACAATCGTATTTAAAATTCATTATAGCCTATTTTTGTACATAAAGAAGCTCTGAACTACATTTCTTTCTTATTGATCAATTGAAACCCGAATAGCCAGCCTTCTCCAAGCCACTAATACACTTTTTATGTATTTATGTATCTATTTTAAAATTCAAAATGGTATTTAAATTATTTATAGCCTGTTTTTGTTTATTGATATATATGTAATCAATCTACACAAGTGTATAACAGTGTAATATGCTAATGTGATATAGAGAGAGAAAATGTGTTCATTCTGCACCTAAAGTAAATGGATAGAATCTATAGTTAAATATCTCAATATGAGATGGAATTGGTTGAATACCGGGAGATTAAGTAGAGCAATAACATTCCTGTTATTCCTGCTAATATTACCCATTTTGCAATGGTCCTGGGGCGGCCATATTATTACTTGTATTGATTTCAAATAGATCACCGACCTGACCATATGACATTGGGTACACGTGGCTTAGCATCTTCCCCAACCTTCAAATAACAAATTTTATATACTGCGAAACGTTAGTTAAAACTTTATAAAACTTTTCAGTTTCTATTTGTTTACCTGTTTGTTATTTACGTTTCTACAAATAATTTTAAATATAGATAATAAAAAGAGAGAGGGATTGTCTTGATTTAATTTGATATATTTCATTGAGTGTTAAATTTAATTATTTTGGTAAAAAATAGTTACCATGGTTACGCCACCATTTGCTTAAACAGGTCCAATTTGTTGTTGAAATATGCGTGTCGTGTAATATTGGGCTTTCACTGGTTAAGATCGATTATGTTTGATTTTTTTATTTTATAATATTAATGTGTAAATAGTGTACAATTTGGGGGAATTTATTTTACACAAGTTTTGTTTTTCCATGCTAGAGATCTTCAGTGTAACATATTAGAGTAACAGGAACATATCAGACATAATAACAAATATTATGTTTCAAATATAGCAACAAAACACGCACTTAATGTTTCAAATATAGAACTATAGCAATATAACACGCACTTAACGTTGGCTGCATAAACAGTTAAAATATCTTTCATTTCATACATTAAGTGCCTGAATTCTTATCGTTCAATATTTAATAAAATAATGAAATACAGAGATATGGAAATAGCGAAATGTTTGATAGTAATATCACTCCTTGTACTCAAGATCGCCTTGGCGTTATAGAATACCCAATAACTAAAAGTAAATAGAAAATTAAATTGTGAATGTACCACAAATTTTTTAATGAGAAATGTTATCAGGTGTTACGATTGATAGGTTATTAAGTATGTAAAATAAATTGAGAGTGTGGGCAAAAAGCGATCCTGGGTCACAATCTCTTTTCCAAATTCATGCACGTCTTCCACACTTGAAAAGCTTATTTTTAAACAGCTACCAATGCTTCGGCAGGACATTCCAACCTTCGGAATACTTCTAATGTGAATTGATCGATGTTTTTTTTATGATAATAGAAAGCCTATTGCCTAAGGCGCAGATGTTAGAGAAAATATATACTAAATTGTAAATATATTTATTGCATCTTTATTATATTCATCATTAGAAATGAAATAGGGTTCAGCCCCCTACTTTTCTGCGCCAACGTGAATAATAAAGACGGAATGCTCACCATAATCACAGTCGGCCACATATCACCATTAATTTCCGCATTGACTTAAGTGTTAATTCTCTTCTCTTTGACCGGCTCCAACTTTGCCCCAAATTTTCGTTGGGCTGAATGCTTTCTGCCACGGATGGGGCAGCATGCGACAAAAGCATGGAAAACTTGAAATACACAAACTGGAAGTAGTTTACGAATAGCATGCAGCTGCCCGCCCTACATTAACTCTCTTATCTTTCCGCCCTACATTAAATCTCTTATCTTTCCGCCCTACATTAAATCTCTTATCTTTCCGCCTCAAAATAACGGATATTTGCCAAAACCTGGCAGAAAATGTATATTCGAACCCTTTTCTTCGATTGTACACCAAAAAGTCAACAAAAATCGACAAGGGAAAGGGAAGGGGAAAGGGAACGGAAGACTTACAATAACCTTGACACTTTAAAATTCGTAATTATTGGTGAGCTGTGTCCATTCATTGATTATTAGCTCGCCATCTTTATACAACTGCATTTCCCCCACATCCTCCTGGCTTGTTTGTTTGTGGGCGATAATAGCCCTTAATGATCTATGGGTATAATGAGTGCAATGACATCGTACAAAGGTCTACTTCCGCTTTCCCGATCTGTATGTGTTTCCTTACAATGCCTCCCCATGGTATTGTATCAAAGACACGGTCTGCTAATGTTGACACAGAAAGTGAAACCTCTACTTACATAGATTTTAGTTAACAGTTCATTCACATTCTATAGATAATCGACATATTGAAGTCAATGGTTAACAAACAGTCGGAACAATCTGCCTTTAACAGTTTTCAATCAGTAGTAAAATGCTACAGCAAGAACTGCCATTGTGTTTGATAGCACCAACAACATAATAATATTCCGGTTATTACGTATGGTATTTAGTGTACTTTTGCTCAGCCATGTGCCTGTGAAGTTCTAGTTAAGGACACGGCAAGATTAGGCGTTCGTATATATTTTACAATTGTGTTTAGTGGACGTTAAACCCTATTTCCCTCTTTATATATATATATATATATATACACAAAAATATAAAAGTTTTCGAAAAAAGAACTACATTATTTGTCGATTATTAGTACTTTCGCTTATTTTATTAAGCTCTTCAGATAATAAAATAAGCGAAAGTACTAATAATCGACAAATAATGTAGTTCTTTTTTCGAAAACTTTTATATTTTTGTGTATTTAATACCTAAGAGTAGTTATCTTTAACTTTTCATATATATATATATATATATATATATATATAGATATTTAACAAGTCAACAATATGCCCTATCCTATTTTAAATGTAAAGCATGTTGTTATTACGTAATTAATCACACCTGTGTATAAAGAGGCCTGAACGAAAACAGTAACACGGCTATTATTACTATGCTTGTGAGTGAGAAATTAAGATAGCGATATGAAATCAATATAAACAAATATAAGTCCGTAACTCAAAATTCTCCAAAATCTTCGACATCGAAAACACGAATTATTGGTCAATTTAAATCAACATTGATGATGTAAACTTACTGGGAAAGATGAGCTTCTGATATCCGATATTTAAGATAAAATATTATTTTAACATTGGTACACGACTCGTGTACCATAATGCGCTTCAGCTCAAGTTGTATCAAGAGACTCGTGTGACGAGGCTAGACATATTGCATTGTATCAAGCGGCAGAATGTAGACTGGAATAACCAGGCGCTAGAAATATGCACTAGATTGAGACTGCACGGCTGGACATAACTGATTTGAAATTGGAGTAAAAACGGAAACCATTGAATGTAAATCAGTTCATATACATTCATATTACAGTATTATATGCGTTGCGACCCTCTTTTGTCAATTTCTAGGTCCCAAATATTAGCGATTTAGCTCCTTTAAAATCGCCTTAACTTCACTTAGAATTGATCGACTAGAACACCTGTTGGACCAAATTGTATTTTTTTAAATATAAGTATCATTAGTTGTGTATGGTCTTAACCACAATATGTAATCTATATTCTGACAGCTTGCATCTTCAATCGAAAGCTTAGGATTATAGCGCGTTAACTCAGTACACCTTATACACTAATTTCGATTGGTAAAGGACCCATTTCTAGACCTCTCAGATTCCTCCATAGAAAAAAGCATCGCGAATACCAAGACTCTCGCTTTCAAAAAGACAGAATCTACCAAACTGGTGTGTTCTGAAGTTGATAAATGTAATTTGGCAGAGTAGTAGTAGTAGCTTAATGAAGTAACAACTGTAACCTACAGCATGAAGTTTATATCATTCAGTGAAACCGTTACTTTTATTTTTGACCGAGTGTTAATTTAAGATGTAGTATTGACATATACTGTATCTTTCTCCTCCAACTCCGGCATGTTGTCATATTAAAGCCCCATTCATGCGGCAACATTTTGTATATTTTCACATTATGCAAATATACACACTTGTGCAAAAATGTTTTTGCAATGCGCCGATCCATACACACTTTTATTACCATGAGTATGTTTGTAGCAAACAGTAAAAGTCATACAGTACAGAACAGTTGGTAATCAATCTCCTCTTTGGCGCTTGAAGTCAACACTGTATATATGCTTAACGTGTGTTCATATACTGCCAGATTTGCACAAATAGCAAAAAAAATGCCTTTGCTCATCATGTTGTAGTAAGGAGTAAACTGTGCACCATGTATAAGTAAATGCGTTCAAACGGCAAAGTTTACTCACGTAAGCAGATCTACATATATGTGCAAATCTTGCCGTATGAACGGGGCTTAAAGGACCTAAGTCCGTAACTCAAAATCCTCCAAAATCTTCGACATCGAAAACACGAATTATTGGTCAATTTAAATCAACATTGATGATGTAAACTTACCGGGAAAAGTTGCGCTTCTGATATCCGATATGTAAGATAAAATAATTTTTCTAACATTGGTACACGAATCGTGTACCTTAATGCGCTTCAGACCTAGTTGTATTGAGAGACTCGATGGACGAGGCTAGACACATTGCAATGTATCATACGGATGTAGACTGGAATAACCAGGCGCTTAAAATGTGCACTGGATTGAGACTGAATGGCTTATTTCGCCGAGCATAACTGATTTGAAATTGGAGTAAAACGGAAACCATTTAATGTAAATCAGTTTATATACATTCATATTACAGTATTATATGCGTTGCGACCCACTTTTGTCAATTTCTAGTTCCCAAATGTTAGCGATTTAGCCCCTTTAAGTCGGCAAAAATCTTTTTCTTGCCTTAATCTAAAACGAATTAAAGGCGAAAGGGGTATATACATGCACAAGGCAATACTTTCTAAAGGATTTTAATGAAACGGCTTTATAAAGCAAACGTGGCTAGAAGATAAATGTCCAAAGTGTGATTTACCCTAAAGGCTGAATAGGGATTAATACTTTCGGAAATATTAAATCCAGCAAATTGTCCGGTATTTGATTTTTTATTCGAACTAAATCTACATTTAAATCCTAGTTTAATCATACAGTAAGGGATTACGCCAAATTAAAGTTTGTAAGATTTATTGTGAAAAGTCGTGTTTACTTAAATTAAATGGGATGGAAATTTAATCATAACTCTTTTTCGAATACAATGCTAAAAATACAAAATGTACAATTTAACAATTTAGCAGTTTTTATTTGAAGTTCAGTGTAAATTGTGTTACACTCAGCATATTTGTTACGTGTTCACTTTATAACCATATGCCTGTAAGAAATCCAGTTTAAAGCAATAGCATTATAGTACCGACACGAAATTGCGGTTCAGGGTGAACTAACTTAATACCAATGGCGAACTGGGGGTCTAAATAGCGTATAATGTCAAAATTTAATTTCGAATGCTCTTATAGCTACGTTAACCTGCTACATGAAAACATCATTTTCGTTTAATGAAACATGGAATTACCACGAAGTCCTTAGAACATCAAGCATTTTAATGAACGAGAAAACCAGTCGTTTGTCTGACAATTAACTTAAAGGGGAATTAGGTAAGACTAGATAAAGAGCTGGCAACCCTCGCTATAATAGGTAACAAAATATGATAAAAAATTTCTAGCAAATTGATTCACTTTGAAAACAATATATATGAGCCATTGAATTTTAGGCTAGTCTCGGTCATCATTACTCACGTTGGTATGATAACAAAGACTCGATTATCCAATTTTACGTTGAATTATCCATCACAAAATGTATTCAAATCCAGTAAATACCCCAGGCTAAGGATGGCATCAAGAGTTGATTATGGTCTGAATATGTTAATTAATGTCTAATTATTAATAATTTAGAATATATTTCAGGCCTAAAAAAAAGACCTGCAATAGGCAGATTTAGTACTAACATAATGTGTGTTTAAATGCGAGTAATAAAGCCAAAGAACACAGTAACACTAAGATAATCAGAAATAAGAAATCGGAATTTTTAGGGAAATATTTGTACCCATGTGCAGTTAATTAAAGTCAGTGTAGCAGTTTCTGTGTAATAGTAATACCAAAATATCTTAAACTAGAACCGCTTCAATCTGCATAGTAATACACTGAGAAGCATTTTAGAACCGATAATTGCTCATGAAAAACATTGTATTCATAGTACGAAATTTTGACATTGATGCAACTGAACTTCATCCAGAATTTATTAAACTCTGCCTATTCACTGGTATATCTTATTGTAATATACTGGGGAACATTTTAGACCAAATATTGGGCATGCAAAACTTTGTTTTCATAGTGCAAAACTGCACTTTCTTTGGATGCAACTGAACTTTAAAAATTGTATTTAATCCAAAACTTATTATAAGTTTACTGTGTACAGTCGCTGGCATGCCTTATTGTAATACGTTGGGAACATTTTCAGGACCAATAATTGTGCATGCAATACTTTGTTTTCATAGTACGAAATTACATTTACTTTGGATGCAAATGAACTTTAAAAATCGTATATCCCAAAACCTATTATATTCTGTATAGTCTCTGGCATGGCGGTGTTGTATAGAAATAATACTAATAATAATTTGAACAGAAGGAACAATAATCATCAGGAGATGATAGAAAATGTCAGTTGTTTTTTCTCCAGGAAAACAATTTTCATGCCAAGATATTATCTACATGTTTCTTACTTATAATATTTGTATATTTTCATGTTTATTAAGATTTACATGTTCAGCCCATTTTCTACGTGGTTCTTTTATTAAGTGCAGCTCTTGTTCCTGTGGTATATAATGAAACATGACTATCTGAGTCTTTCGTTGGTATTATACACATACCTGTCTAACATTTTCAACAAAATTCAGAATCATGTATGAAAGAACTAAGATGTTTGAGATACATTAGCATCTGCTGTATGACTACAGCATGTATGTATGGCTTACAGGGAGGCCTGCTATATCATTTAAATATGGAATGTACAAAACCCGTGCCAAGAAATGCCAATAATGAACTGTTAATTACAAATTTACTACCAAACATGTATTTGAAAAAGCGGTGTTTAATTGCTGGGTAGTCTCTGGGTTGTGTATGATAGTATAGGGACACCGTTTGAGTGATTGGACAATATTGGACTATTATTGATTAGGCCAGCCAAACCTAACTCATTGATTCCCTATTTCGATGCATAATTCGTTGTTGCCTACAGGTCAATGGGCCAGCTCCATACAATGGATGAGATTTCAATTCGATATGGCGAGCTTGATGACTTCTCCTCATTTGCATGTTGCTAACAGAGACTATTTCCTCTCTGTCTTTCAAAATGGAATAAAGCCTTTTACTTTCTCGCCACCAGGCAATTACAGAATATTTTATAGCCGTTGTGTTATTATTATTATTACCGATGATTATGTAAGATGACAGCTAGAAGATGTTTTGGGAGAATATTTTGCGTGATTTATACGGGAGTTGGTTATACGAGAGTACAATCAGAAGGGTTTTCAACGGTTAATAATATTATGTTATGTTGTCAAGAAGTCTTGCGATGCTCATACTTTCTGGGTATTAATTTACACATCACGTCACAGTAAGACTGTTAGTTTAAAGTGAATTTGAATTTAATTATAATATATTCAGTATAATTTGCCATTCATACACTGGGCGTGCCTTTCATGGTTCTGTTTTAAGATTCAAGAGTTACATTCTCCAAATGTTCACTTCGAATTTCACTTTATTTGATTTAAAAAAAAAGAACGTGTTCATTGGATAGTAATTTAGATGATTAAAACAGTTAACTTTGCTTAGAAATGAAATATCATTCTGGCCCCGAGTTCACAAAGCATTCTCAGACTTAAGTTGAGAATTTACTCAAATTTGTTTACCTTATTCCAACTAAAATATAGCCCTCTATAAAACTGTTGTTGTTTTAATGTATCAAATACACCAATAAGAAAATATGTGCAAAGTTTTGTGTGTCTGCATCAAAGATAATTTTCAAAAACAGTGATTGGAAGTTGAGCAAATTCTCAACTTAAGTCTGAGAATGCTTTGTGAACTCGGGACCAGGAATCGGCAATTGTTCTTAGAGAAACAAAATTGGTGACATACCAATATGAACTTTAGAAAGCTATACGATTGGTCGATTCGAAAATATGCTTTCTATAAAGATTGGTACAGTATGAAAGTCTATATTTGCTCTAACTTGCCGAATTATTTGATTTAACATTTTTTAAACACTATGGGGATTACATTTTGAAGGGACCACAAGAAATTACATAGGATATTAATTTGGAATAATAACGTTATCGTATATCTGTAAGGAGAGAGAGAGAAATGGGGTTTAACACAACTAGGTCATTTCGGGACTAACACATGGTTTAATTTTATTTCATTAATCCTTTAGCAGTAGGATGAAACCGGAGTGCCCGGAGGAAACCCACGAGGTTGAGAAGGCGCCCCTATCTCCATGCCACATACGTTCACACCAGGGCTCGAAACCACAGCCGCAAGCCAGAGGTAGTCGGCCAGCTAGAGGCCGAAGCGCGGCACTCTAGACCACTAGGCCATCCCAACCCCCCATATCTGTAAGGTATATGATACGTTGTTATATATGAACATCCATTTCCTCGATACTTGGTAATAAATGGGGTCTCTGTTTTATTAATGGAAATAAAATCTCATTAATGCAGACAATCTAATCTATGACAATAATTAATAGTATAATAGAGTTATTGAATATACCGTGGTAATTATATTGTTAAGTAATCTGAAACCAGACAACAAATTCTACGTAGGTAAATTAACTCCCATTATTTAATAAAGATATATACATACATATAACAATGTATGGCATTGACATTTGACATATTTATAAAATATATATGTAGTAAAATAATTCTAAACACATGTTTAATACCCCCTTCATAATTGTTTGATATCATTTTTATATGTGTAGTGTTTTATGACAAAGCATGCTCCAAAACTGATCTGCATTGTATATTTCATGCATGAAATTGAAATTCCTCTATAGTTTTCATAATTAAAAAAATCAGATTTATGTTTTCCATTGAAATAACTAGGGACAGTAATCCACGAATTACAGTGTTTACTGTTCGTTATTAAAAATCTCAAACTAATTTATCAGTCAGGATAATCTATAATTTAATATATATTGGTACATTATGAGGTACATGTACAAGCCAATATTGAATACAACCAAGTGATTGATATTATTGAGATTTTTCTTTAACACAAGAAATGAGTTGTTTGTATTCATGAAACATGGTAGGCTATGTGAGAACATGTAGTTAATAGGTTTTTTTCTAATGGTGCAAAGAGTACAAGTTGAAATATGATAGGACATGTCGAAAATAGCACTAATAAGATATACATACTTAAATAGAGAAGCTATTGTTAATCTTGGTGTGTTTCCTTATCCCTGTTATTAAGATTTTGAATGATAAGTAGGGTTATAAGACATTATCCTAATACTTTTCTTTAAAGACGAGAAAATAAGATCTGAAGAATTCTCATCATGATTTCTGTAATTTACAATCTGATTAATATAAAGATCTATATTTCGTTTCGTGTTTTTGTTTACTTTCGATAACCTTCACTTGAGGCAAGTAAAACCAAATTTTGAATTATAAAAACGAAACGAAATAGAATCTGTGTTTTAATCAAATTGTGTATTATTTAATATAAAGTATATTGTTTGTCCTTATTTCTACCCTAATCGATAAATTGTGTTCATGTTAAAGCCCCAAAACCACTCTTGTTGTAACTGAATAATATGTTCCAATCTTTATCTGGTCAACTATTTTACAATATTTCAATTTAAAAATGATACAAATTTCATCTTAACACACCTAATTTTAAAAATTGGAAAAATTCAACTACATGCCGTAACATGGCTTGAAAAGCCTTACGTAAGCACTTTTAAATGCAACTTGGATTTAAACATATTTTCAAACCCTCTTGACAAGTGAGATAGGTTGTAATGGATAATTTACACAACAGGTAGGACATCTAGTAGTTAGAATAAGGCTAATTTTTTTTTCTGGACCTGTCAAACCAGCAATAGTGTTGTTGTCCCTTTAAGATAAAGATAAGTATTTGGACTATTGTGAGCTTTCTAAATACATGAGAACTAGTACCAAGTGACCTGTAAAGAATAATTATACCCTATCCTAGATCGTTAACGATACTCATCGGTTCTTATTTCAGCTGATGGGGCTTTAGTTATGTCTTGGATTTTAGCCTTTAAGTGAAATATTGCATGTTATATAACATTTTTTTAAATTCTAATCATTGAATATTTATAGAGACGGTTTTACAGAATTTAGAACAAAAATGTTATCTTAACATTGACTTGTATTTTCGGAGGCAGATATTTCAGTGCGTTAATTTAATTATAGACGTTGAGGATATGGTCTTCTTCGTCCTTTTTTTATTGATGCTGAAAATAAAGATAAAGAATTTCAATTAAACCCCGAAGGATGATAACAAAAAATCTCGATTTGTTTTTTGTCGAAGAAGATAAGCTAATCCTTCAATTAACTATCACGTCACCATCAATTTTTACCTTCTAATAAATTTTACGGACCAAAGTGTGGCACCATGAGGATAATATTCTTTAAATTCAAAGACAATTGATTGGAAGAGACATTTCCTGGTAATGTGTATTCTCGTAGTTAGTCTTTTTCTAATTCTGTTGATCCAAGAACCAATATATTGACATCTGGTTTAGTTAAGAAACCAACCCATTATAACCGCTAATCATTCAGTAAGGTCGACATTGTCATTAAAAGGACGGCAACTAAACACATACATTTACAACAACCAGCTTTTGATTGAAAATATATATCTAACGCATAGGTGTGATTTTGTTTTTCGCTAGACGAAGGAACTGAGAATGGTTGGGCAATCAACAATGTTGTCGAAATCACTTGGACGTGTGTGTGTGTGTACAATAATTTTCAAGCCACGATAACTTGTCGAATGGCGGCGCCAATGTGTGGAAATTTAAATACGATGCCCCGCCATTTTATTCGATCACCTGATATTTCATCTTACGATGATTGGTCAAACACTATGGGAACAATTAAAATCATTAACGAATTAGGCTACCAGCTCTCTTAAATGTGTTGGTGGTCGTGAAAAGCTATTTATGCGAAATTATTTTCCGATTCGAATTATACCGATCCACGTGTGGTTATGTTTTGTTTTAAGATATTTGACCCCTAAAAAACCTTCACCAAAAAATCGAAAGTAATGTATCTATTACAGACTATTCCTCATAATTTCCGGAATAACACTGTATGTTGGCAGCCATTTGTTGAATTTATTCGTATGATTGATGAAGACGCTGGGTAGATCCATCAAACGCAACACATGGTCTATGATACCAGTTAGTGTTACTCGGTTCGTTAAGGTACTGACCACTGAATCCGCCATTCAAACACGTGAGTGTAAGACGAATACGGTATCAGGGTCTATTTGTCATTTGCGCGTGGTTTTTACCCGTTATCCGTCATCTGAATGAAACACATTAATTTGGCATTAAAAGTAGAAGATTCTAAAAAATATAAAGTGGTGCTGGCATATTCTAATTGAACTAGCGACTGTAAAGGTTAGGCACGATACTTAACATCACATTCAAATATACTGGTATATTGTAATATTTGATTTGGGGATGCTGAGAGGTATGGCCCTGGCCTAGAAATTCCCTCGGAATTTTCTGGAGTGGTTTTGCTATGTCAGTGGTGCGGGACAGAGGGCATGGCAAAAAAAACGTTTAGTCGTTCAGATGGGATGAAAGACAGAGGTCCTGTAAAAACATTGGCGTGCACGTAAACATGAACATTGGCAACCGAAATGCAAATTAAAGATTCTAGACCAAAGCGCAGCGGTTTGGCGTTTGTTTATCTCTAATAGCCCAAGTGGAGCATAAAAGTAATACGCCAACCTCATCCCATTTCATTTCACTATTCGATTGAGCTAGATATTCTTTAAAAAAAACTGCTGCGAAAATTAGATACAAATAGAGCATAGTGGATATACACCTCAAAAATTAAGACAGTTATTCCGGGGAATGTTATAATATTTGTTCCACAGTGTTTTAAATACAACGTATTATTTCTACATATATATAGAATAAACAAACCGTCGCCACGGTATTCTAAATGTCACTTCATAAGAATTGAATTGCCGGATTGGAGCAAGTAGTAAATGTTTCAATTATTCCGACAGGAAATCAATTTAAGATACAGGCCCCCCTTGCTGCTAGTAATACAATCTTTAGATTGTCTTCGAGTAACCAACAGACGGCAAATCAACTTGCAAATCACCACGTATATTTCACTCATACATCAAATGTAGCAGGCGACAAGACAGGTTTACGTCTCTTTTCAAATATCTTCCAACAAGTTTTTCTGCTTCCTTTATTTTATTTCTTCACGTTAAATCGATACCATGTTCGATACAAAACCAAATCCGCAGATGGGATTTGCCGCTCATTTTTTAGCCAAGCATTGTAAAGCACAATGAAGCAGAAACAAGGGATGTATGCTGCGAGACGAGCAGCGTTTCGCTTCTTCAATCATGTTCTTTTTTATCCAAAGGGAAAAGGATGAAATAGATGTCGATGCTGCAATATGTAGCGTAGGCGCAATGCGATCACCAATTCTGAAACCATGCAACACGCAATGTGTCATGTCACACTTGGATGTCAGGGGTAGTATGTAACATACAAAATCCATATAACGACTGGTTAATGTTTCAAAATGACGTATAATCCGGATCTCCTGTCCTAACTTAAGATCGGGTATAATTGAGACTAATGGCTGTGCTTTCCATTAGGCTACTCTTTTCTAATGACCAAACAATATGGCGAGGGTACTGCCGATACATGTTAAAGGTATTGAATCAAGACTCGTTGATGTGAGTATAAAAAGTTTAACCTGGTGTAGAAATTGCAGATTCATTAATCTGACAACTTGGGAGACAGATGTTTTTCTTTCCATTAAGGCGTGACAGTTATCTCACTATAATTACTTCTGATTTGACCTTTCGCTTCTGACCTTATCATTTGCTGCAGGAACATGAAGAGGGGTTGGACACCCTGTTCTAGTCAATAAAGCCAATCTACTAATGAGTGAGTCAACTCAAGATCCTCGCCGATAACCAAAAATCAATAAAACATCAATCACATTCTCCTCTTATATTTCGTTTCATTTTTTCCCGGTTTCCCGAATATTGATCTCCGGAAGTGAATTATGATGAGGTATAAAAGACCCGGATGTGATAAATTCTATTCCAACATTTTGCCTAATGGAGGTTGATAAATGATGCTTTAGTCCTTACCAAAGCAATCTTTGAATTTGAAAAAATCTGATGTTTGTCGTGGTTCTATTGGTTAAAGACATAGTCTGGCAGTCTTTTTTCTGGAATTATAACTAAACCTTGCTTTAACTAAGGGGCATTCATTAATTATGCGCCTTTCATCCTTTTCTTTTCAATTCATTCTCTGTAGGAGAAGAATTCAAACATAGACATTTCACTAAAGCTATTTTCCCATCTTAACAAATTGCACAGACGAATATTTTGGCAGTTAATTTAGTAAAAAATGATGAGGTATTCGCAAGATAAGAAGCTAATCAGAACTTTAATTCTGTAACCTCGCAACTGCATGTTCAATACGTAGATTGTCGTACACATTCACTGGTGGTGATACCTCAGACCTGGTTAAGGCGCATAGTCATGGCCTTTTAAGGGGGTTGCGGTTACTGCTAAACATTCCAGTTTTTTACCTACGAAGTCTAGAAGTAAGGCACGGAGTAAGGCGCGCATATCGCATTAAAATCCAGTTTATTTACAGGAAAGGCACGAAAGAACTAGGTTAGATACAAGAGTTTTGGAAAGTAGAACGGATTTCAGAACTTTTTTCTGCATGTTGTAAACAAACTCAAGGACACTTTCTTTGTTATAATCGTTAACCTCTTAAAGATTTTGTGATATTCAAGAGTGCAGTCAGTTATTAGATAATAGTGCTTATAAGCCGCAAAGCATATTTGTCCTAGATTTCTCATTACGATCACCAAGACCAGTTCAATATCCATAACCGTTATTGACAGTAGACTTTTATTTAATTGATAAACAGCACACTATCCTTCTGTATGTCACCAAAGACACGACACATAACTTTTATTGACAATAGGTTTTGGTTTTCTCGGTAAATAGTACAACACCTTTCTATTCTGAGCGTCACCAAAAACACATGTTACCTTCAAATATGTCTTTTAACATGAACATATTACCTGCAACAGGTGTCTTCATAAATGATAGGTATATTTATCATAAAGGTACATGTATAAGGATTATACAATAAAACACAATACCACTCATGTGTTCTTTAAAATAATATAAACATTTTCAATGTGGTGACTCATAAAACATGTGTCTTTATCAATAAGTATATCATGGTTATATACATGAAACAGGGGAAAATGTGAAACTATTGAAAAACTTTTAAATTGACTAAAGCCTTTTTCTAGATGACGATGGGTTACGTGAATCGTTGTGATGCAAATTTCTATTTGTCACCAATGCGATCGTGGGTCGCATGTGGGTTCTCCCATGTGTTTCCACTGTTACATGACCATGTTCGGTCTAAATTTTGAGTAGACCTAAAACCCCATGTCTCTTTTCTATCTCCGATAAAATGTAAATAATTACAACACTACATATATATACATGGACGTTACATCACTATAGCAGAAAACATTACATAAAGCTATCAATATTAAGTGTAATTTCCTTACAAATAGAACACAGAATTTTTCACAAACACCTGGGACTGGTTCTGTTAAGACGTATCGATTACTTGGATATTTTATCTTAATTTGGATATTGATCTCAACATTGAGTTGGCCGTCACCTGTTTTATTTTTTCAAAAGTACAATATGCGTGGGTTTTTTTTTAGAAATAATTGAATATTATATCATATCTGTCACGCGATTTTACCGTATTCATATTCAACCATCATTCTTTCAAATAAATTGTTTCGTTTACCATGGTTAAAGGCAGTATAACAAGAAGCTTTAACGAATCCACACCATCACTGTGTAATTGGTTGGATTCTAAGTGTGGGCGGGGCCGGAGTGTTGTTTCATATTCAGCTAGATTACTATATTATCACATAATTGTTGATGTTACGATTTGCCTACACTTCCAATGGTTTATTTTTAAATTCTTCGCTGTAATGATTAGTTTATTTAGGCTCTAGATGAACTAAGTCTGTTGGATCCTCGGAATTACCTGTGGAATTGTTTCCATATTTAAAGAGACAACTATTATCGTACAATTGCCATAAATTTAAATTTTATATCGTAATATGTATGTATTTGCCTACACTTCTATTGCAATTCATTTTTATGCTTCAACAACGAAACATTGATTAAGCTACTCTTTTTGAGAAATCTTAAATAAATGTTGAATGGGTCCATTTAATATAACGACCTCGTCTGTTATTGTAACACATCTTGAAGATTAAACTAAGGGCGATCCAAAATATTGAAACATCGCTTCATATAATCGTGCAAAGTAAAGATAGATGTGGTCCACTGACAGGTTCAAACAACCGCCATTCATTTTAAAGATAGAAAACTTTGATTTTATTTACTACCAATTAATTAAAGGCTTGATCCATTGACAGATTTATGAATGGGTGTTGTATATGGGTCAGTGGATATGTATGGTGAACGAAAGCCCTATATATCACATCGCCCCTGAACACTATTTACACAGGACGTAATATATTAGCCAATATTCAACTCGGAATAAAATAAGTCAATGCACCGTGACATTTCTCTTGAAGGAACCAAATTCCGGAAAATTTAGAGTAAATAGGATTTTTTTTAGTTACCTTTATATGAAAAGAGTGCGTACACGTATCAATTTAGTGCTCAACTGACACCGGGACAGGGAATCGATGCCTTCTGCAAATATAACAAAATGAGCACGGTTGATAAAGGCTGTGTTATGATTGTGAATCTAAATGAAAATAGTTTACGATGTCTGCCGCTTGGGCCAGATTTGCTTACTTTTGTTGACTCCTGCTTTTCCAGAACCATTTTAATCATGACCAAATATTATAGATATCCTATCTGCGTCTGGAGGTTTAATGAATCGACTTGGTCGCACTTGATTATCCTATCTTTCTACTTCGTAGTCCTCTTCAATAATCAAGACGTACGCGTATGAATATTGACAACCCCTACATTGTGTCTCAATAGTTGCATTGTGAAATATGTGGTTGGGTTCTGATCATAACTTGGTGATCTCTCATGAATACCAAATACTTATATTGTAGTAACCCCAACCTAGAGACCCGCTAAATAACCAACGTAAAATGGCTCATCTTGATGGATTCCAATGGCGTATGAATATTCAATTAATTGCTTTCTTTACAAGGCATCGCCTGGCCGTTGATTCACCATGGAAGTGCTGTTCAATCATAGGTCCAATGTCAAAATAAGTCATTACCAACAAAATAGGGCAATACGACCTTTTACTAGCAGGACGACGATAATCCAGAAGGGAAATGAAGCAATGAGAATGGAATACACAAAAACTGATTACGTCGACAACAACCAAGCTCGCAAATCAAGTAGTCCACAGGGAGTGTCGTTAAGGTGTTCGACGTGCTAGAAAATGGTGGACATGCCTTTAGCTGAAATAAATGTTCAACAGTTTTTGTCTTGTGTAGAAAATGATGATACACACGTTGGTCGTAAATAATGAAATTGTGATTCTTTTCAATTTGGAGAAAATTATTGTCTTAAAACGCTTGATACAAATCTTTTTTTTCTAATAATAAAATCTTCCTTTTTTTGTAAAACACCGACAACTACGGGTTTTGTTAACGGATATTGTGAAATGATATGTAAACTGTACAAGATTGCACAATCATCTCGGCGGATCGATATGCAATTAAATAAACGCTTTAGCAAATACTCACATTTCATGCTCAGTAAAACATCTTAATCAAACGCTTGCTCTCTTGAACAGATCTTTTACGAGTGTTAGGATGGTCTTCACATTTTCTGGACATATTTGACAAGAAATCTTTATCCTAACGCCATGTTCTCGATAAAACATATCAGACATCGTATGTGTCTGTTGAGTTTCTCTAGAGGATTTCTTGTATATCTGTGCTTTAAAAAAAACATGATATTATAACATCACTTTTAACAGAATATAAATTTTTATTTGGAAAATGAATATTTATGTTTTTGCACATGGGATGCGTTGAATCATCGTTGTTTACAGAAAACATTATACGGAAATAAATTTTTAAGCTCTAATAGTTTTAATTGACGAATGTGGAGATTTATTTATGTTCACTACGTCACAATATTTGCGTTGTTTCAATTACTGTACATAGGTGATGTATAAAGGGTGAACTATGCTAAGATTTGACGTAGAGAATTAATAGAAGATGTCAATGGAAAATCATTATTAGAGTCTTGTAGCCCACTAATTACTTAGTATATCAACACTGTCACCCACTTGTTCGCCTAGATGATAACACGGGGTGAGGTTAAGACATCATTTAATCCAACATATTGGCACATTGAATTTACTGGAGACAATTTTGTCGTGCAGTATGTTATTAATGTGCTTTCTTTGATGAGATCTGGTTCTATTTAAGACAAGTATTTGCTCCTAGATTGAACACTGGTCAAAGGTTTCCCCTTCAAAACAACAACTGACATCGCTGTCAATCTTCTCTTTATTCAACTTGATGGTGTGTGTTCAATCAGGTTTACAACTCGGGTTTTTATACTCAAAATAAATATAGTCCATCATTTGTCGTTACAACTTTAGTAACAATGGCCATTGTACTCATCTGAAAAATGTATATTTCATGTATGTTCGTCATGATGTCTTTCCAATCGAGTTTACAACTCCAGTTTTTATACTCAAATAAAAATAGTCCGTCATCTGTTGTTTGTTACAGCCTTAGTAGCAATGGTCATTGTACTCATCTGAAAAAATTATATTTCCTATATATTGGTCTGGTTGTGTTAAATATATTTATCACCCAATAATACATTTGACAGTAGATATCGCTTGTGTGTTAAATGTGATATATACACAGTGTGGTGATACCACTTTACATAAATTTGATTGGTAAATCAAAAAGGAACTACTTTCTTTCATTTTAAAGAAACCACTTAGTTTAAGTAAAGAGTGACTTTTAAAAAAAAAGAAACTGCTTTTATTTAATTGACCTTGAAGGAAAACACTGGGTCAGTATACAGGGCTATACAATAGCTAAACTGCTGTCAAAAAAGATGTATCACTACGCTGTAATGTAATTCGGTTCAGTAAAAGTGAAATCTGTACCCAAAAATTATATTTATTTATTTGTGCATGTAAGAAAGGATTGGGTGATAAATAATTTCTCCAACTCGTGTTTTTTGATATCAAAAAACACTCGTAGGAGATTCTCTATATGTGTTATATATTTATTAGGGTTGTAAATAGTTTCCGATATTCATTAACCTTTTACTTTTAGTCTTAAGCTGTTGTCTATTAAATAAGACCAATCACTCGCTAATTCTGATTTTGAATAGTTTACACTGCACTTTTACCTTACTTGTAGTCTGTTGGCTGTTACATTTTACAGTTTTACATTTATAATAAAGACTTTAGGAGGAGGGGGGGTGTCTGGTGTATTTTTAGTTTAAACCTGTTGTATTTTACAGTAGACCCAATGTTCAGCTCAGTTTTCTGATAAAGATTTTGTCAACACCTTTAAACACCATTAAAGGGAGGGGTTGATTAAAATAATTTCGTTTCGATTATTTTCAAACGGGATAGGAATATGAGCGAATTTTAGATTTGGAGATACTCAACATTGAGATTCCTTCATTCATGCTCTTGAAGGATTACTCAATTCTAGTATTTCATCGGCAGCGATTCTTAAAGAAAGTTGAAACCAAGCTGAAAATAGAAAGGCACCGAAATTTTGGCATCGTGTCATAAAACTAAAATACAAGTATCGTTACAAAACTAATCTATATAAACTGTATTGCATTTACCACTGCATAATGTAGTAGTGCCATTCGTACACACAAGAAGGTGTTAACTTGACACTTAATAGGAGAGTAGCAGTTATTTAGCTTTGTATGTTTTGTAACATGTCTGGAATGAGGGCACACGGTGTACATATCTCATATAATTTAGCACCAGATAATACCGTGTAAAGTTCGTGTCTATTCTCTGTAAAAGCTAATCACCATTTTGTCAAGTTAACTACAATTAACCCCGATATTATGCCACTTAACAGTTGTACATGCTAAATCTATAAATGCTAAAGCCAGCAACAATCGTCCAAAGTCAAATCGTGGGTTGTATACAGAAAACGAACATCGACCCAGGCTTTCTGGACAACGGAGATGTAGGAATGAACGTAGCCTCCTCACATCCTAGCATCCGATCAATTAGAAAAACTAGAAGCTAATATTTCTGATCCTGGAATAATCAGGCGATGAGCGAGAGATAAATTTCACTAAGCCATAACGTTATAGACGGAATAAATGTAGCTTAACATGAAACGAAATTTGAGAAGTGAAGTAAATGGTAATCTTGTAAAAGGTTGTTTTTATCTGTGTTTTGTTCACAAGGCTATCTGCCGGGCCATGATAAGGGTGTTTATGATGTTTTTAGTAGCCTTCTCAGTTCATCATTCTCTCACAGACTAGATAAAACTTTGAAACTCAGCTCAAAATCGCCATTTTATTTGATTTGGCACTATTTGGCATGAAGGTAGTAATTTTATTTACCGTTTAATTCCATTGATGTAAGATTGTAATTTTTTCTTCCTACTTGGTTGGAACTATTGAACGGTAAACACGTTTTCCTGAAACTATATTAGAACATGTGACCAGAGCATGTTAGGCAGGTTTTAATTTAATAGTTCCCACAATCAATCTGAGGTCGTTTCCGCTTCAGGTACTGTTAGTATTTAGCTGACGAAAGCTGCTGTTCTCTTACGTCAGAGATGCAAAACATAATAATAAGATATTATCGGATTAAGATAGAAGACTGCTTCGTTCGCTAAACAGAACAAACAAAACCTGGGGGAGAGAAGGTCGGGGCCTTTCAATTAAACCACTGAAGGATTTTGAATCTTTGGGATTATTTATTGTCCAAACATTGTAATAACGTTCAGTATTTACAAGGATGTGATTAAATGAAAAGTTCGTAGAATTCGTCATTCTTTACAGGCGATTTAAAAAAATCCAGCGTCACGTATAGTGTTAAGTAAAATCGTTTGATATGTCTCTTTGATCCGAATGAGAGAGAGGGGGTGATAGAGGGGGGAGAGAGAGATGGTGACTAGGTCATTTCGGGACTAACACAGTGTTCACTTTCATTTCAATAATTCGCTTGTGCGTTGGTGGCGTTAGTACTGAGGGGAGAGTGGAGAGGGTGGAGTAGAGACCGGAGGACCTGGAGAAAACCAACGAGGCTGGACAGGCGACCCTAGTCCTTGTTGCGTACAACCTAGGAATCTACGCCACGACATTTGACTCAATGACAGACCTTACCATTAAAAAAGCACACACTAACTAGAAGAATATGATTTATTTAGTTCGTAAATACAAGCACTAATCATTGTGAGTTAAAATTGATACACATATACACATAGTTTCAGTGTTCTAAAAATAACGTCTACCAGAATTATAACAAACATCACTGCAATGTCAATGGACATGCTGCAAAAATTAAGAGATAATTTTGATGGACGTTGTGGGAAATCAAACAATTAATGACTAATTTAACCTCACCGTTAAAAGTCGCTTCTTTTCTTTCTATTTCCTTCAACTTAAAATATGGTTCATTCACGATGCTTGTTGAATTTCCTTAAGAAGAAAAAAAACCCTAAAATTGCTTTATAAAAAGAGTAAACGATTGAAAATGTCTTCTCGTAATTCATTATTTAAAGGATCCAGTGAATGGCAAATGCTGTGGATCTTAAGAAGCGATGCAAGTCACTCATTAACTAAGTGATCAATGTTAAATTTATCCCTAGTTAAATCGATTAGATCTATTCGTCCAATAAAACTAGTGTTTTCCCCCAGGCCTTTCCCCTCATTTGAACTGTTGCGCGTTTCGTTGTGATTATTAGCGTAATTTAAGCCCCTTTGATTACCATACTAAATGTTCTCCACTAGATTCTTTTTTACGTCATAAATCTAACTTGTTACAAGTACATTTGAATAATGAGTAGTATTTATAGTACCAGTGACCTTCAGCAAGACAAGATAATCTAATAGACCTATCATTGCATTTTTTAATTCGGAGCACTATTTTGTCCTGAACATCTGTGTATGTGTTCTTGTTTCCTGATGTCCCTTGCAAATAAGTTCGAACTGTAGTATCTAGTCTCCTAAAAGTACACCAATTGTAGCTGTACTTGGATATATAAATATTCCAGAATCGGAATTTGGTCTTGTGTCTGGCTTTTGACAATATATTGTAAGGTTGGTCGCGTTCTCTAATTTGTACATGTGGGGATGGCCGAATGGTTAGCACGTCCGCTGTGTCATAAGGTCTGTCATTGGGTCAACTGGCGTGATTCCATTCCCAAGGCTGTACGTGAAAAAGAGTATGGTCGCATGTCTAGCCTCGTGGGTTTTCTCCGGGTCCTCTGGTTTGTTCCAACTGCTAAAGAATCCTACAAGCGAATTATTGAAATAAGATTAAACCATATGTTAATCCCGAAATGACATAGTTTGTGTCGAGTGGACGTTAAACCCCATTTCTCTCTCCCCCTCTAATAATGATAATGATATTCGCGGGGGCTAGTTTGCTTGGGATCTTTTCAAATTCAGTTAATGCGTATACATAATTAACTTTAATTTGTTGTTTCACTGTTTGATTGTCTAACTATAACAAAAAATTGATTGCGTGAACGTTTAACTGTACCGGGATTGCTCAATGACTAACCAAAATAAAATAGCTTTATCGAATCAAATCGTTTTCTCATAAATGAAAAAGATTCGGTTGCTACAAGATCGAACATCATTTCTTCTAGTGAACACTGATCTAACACTAACCATAAGTGTCAATTTAACTGTGTTTCTAGTATGTTAGGAGCCGGTCGACGACATCGAAGCCCTTTGAGCAAGATTCCTTTTGTGGAAACTATTCTGTTATTCTTGTATAATATCGGGAAAACAAACTGGGTCATTTCTGATATTGAAATTTTATGGCACTCTTTAGGACAACGCCACTTAAATTGGGAAAATTAATCAGATTATATATTTCCACTTGATTGATTTTGTCAAATGAGGTGTCTGTTTTTATGGCTGGTAATAATTAGTATAATTTGTTAATATACTACAGTCCAATAATTTACTATATCACGCGTAAAAAACAGCCATTAAGATAAAACAAAAAATATCTAAGACCGTTTTTCTTTTCCATGATTAACTTATTACCGATTACAAGCGAACAGAGAAAAGATATCATGTTCAAAACTAGCTGTTTTATATGATAATAAGCCTACTTGTAAGGGTAATTTGTTTCGTTGGCGTTCATTAGACCGTATTGGATCAATGAACAGTTTTGTTACAAATCTCAATGAATATTTAGTCGGGAAAAGGAATACTGTGTTTATTAACGGTAATGCCAGAATCGATAATCCTCTATCGAACACCGGTTATAAGACTTACACTCATCTTTATTCCATTCGTTTAATGATAATAACCATATATGATAGCCTATTTATGCTTCTTTCATCACTAAAGCTGTCATAATTTTGCACATTAGGTGTTGGACAAATCACCATGTTATTAAATTAATATATGTTATAGTTGATTCAAGATTGCAGCCAGACTATGAGAGGAATGTAAATGGGTTGGAAAAGTGGGCAAAAAGATTATTCCGTTATCTGCATTTTCCTTAATTCATGTAAATTAAGAGAACTCGATAAAATAGCACACTCTGACACATAAATACGTGTTGTATAGATATTAGAGAACATGGTACACCTTACAGAATAATACACCTAACAACCTTCTCGGTAATAAACATTTAATGTAAAGATAACAGTGAATATTATCAGATTATAAATTAGTTTCTTTAGTTAGAATTACTTAACTAAAGAATGTTCAAACATTTTCAAAATATGAAAATAGAGCTAATAATCATGGTGAAAAGCAGGGTTTTTTTCTCTATTGTTATTGTTCTCGTACTTTTCAACTTTACCATGTATGATTCAGTAAACATATGATAACACATATTAATAAGAAATATTTAAAGCTCTTGATACCAGGTATGTTCAAATAAACTATTGATAACAAACATTAAAACATGTTTAAATCATACCATGTATGATTCAGTAAACATTTGATAACACACACATTAATAACAAACATTAAAACCTCTTGCTACCATGTATGTTCAAATAAACTATTGATAACAAACATTAAAACATGTTTCACTCATACCCTGTATGATTCGGTAAACTTCGAAAACAATCAGTATTATGACACCATACACACCAATTCTTTAATCTGTGAATGGCATTTAGCGATTGAGCACATAACAAAGACCATTTATATGGAATTCAATCACGGCGTTTCGGTGTAGTTTACAGGAACTTCGCACTAAACCGGTGGTTCTATTTCATATAAAAGTTTGTTGTTTTTTAATGATATTCTGGTTAACCAAAGCTACGCTTCCATCATCCAAACTTCCAGGCATACCTTTCTTAATTTCTATAGGAATTTAATGTAGTTTTTATCTTTATTCCAGAGTGAAAAGAATCAGATTATGATAATCAGTGTGTGGTTGAGACATGTAAGTAAATCTTTTATTTAGATTAAACAAATATATCTATTACTTACTTTCTGTCGGGGGGGGGGGGGGGAAAGACGCATTTTGCGTCATGGGTTTAGAGTTTTTGCGGTTAATCTCAAATGAAAAAGAAATCGAGTGATCTTAAGGGATTTTTTTCGTTGGGGACTCCAATTCTTTGCGGCGCTCGTCTGGAGGTTTTGACCTTATTATTTTCGCTCGTCTGGAGGTTTTGGGCTGAACTTTCATGTACAGATTCAGGTCCCCATTACTTCATAACCGTATTGCCCAACCAGTATGTCAAATATACAGTATGGATCATACGTGCTACAAATGGAATGTAGGATGCTCCACCCCACCTAACGATATAAATGCTGCCCCCCCCCACACACACACACACACACAGTATAGTGCTCCTCCTACAAGATCACCCCACCCTCTCGAAATTCGTTTTGAGAGTGTCCTAAAAAATACCACTTGAGAAATCTTTATGACCCTTAACCCTTCATACAGCCCTGATTTATTCCTCGAGGCTCAAAAACTTGTATTTTATCTGCTAGCAAGGAAACTATCTCTATATAAATCACCAAACCACTAAAAAGTGTTCTTGTTATTTGGTTTTACCAAGTAGAAAATGAAATATGACACCATTAGCAGGTGCATTAAAAGAGAGCGATGCATTTTTCTCAAGAAAGTGTTTTTATAATGGCAATTCTCTCGATAAGCCAGCCAACGAGATCCGTATCAATGCACAGCTCTTCTGGGAATACTTTAAGAGAGTGTGCATATTGTAAATGTCTTCTTTCTCCCAGGTGAAAAGCTCCAAACATTTAGTCTGAACAAACTATGGATTAAGGTTCATTAAAGAGCTACACATGTTGGGCACCGAGTCGGAGTCAAATGTAATAAAGTTCACCATGTGTTGCAAATTCCAAATAATAAATCAATTTAATTAATACAGGAGGCTAATGTAATAATGTTAATTAAAGAACGTCTATGTGCTAGTACTTTAAGCAAAATTAGAATTCAAAACATAGCATTTCTCATTAACTTAAAACAGAACAAAACAGTAACAGCGGGGGGCTATTTCATTGCAGAAGCTGGAACTATTAACATTAAGGAAACGAAACTAAGTTAAGATGGCGCGCAGTATAACGGAAGTTGGTATGCTAATTCTGTTAACTTCTATCCCATCCCACTCCTTTCTTTGGTTAATATGAAAGTGCTAAAGGGATTCTTGACTATAGGTTTCATTTAATATAAGACAGAAACCGTGCACCACCCGCTCAAGTCATTAAAATTGATGATGCATTTTAGAAAATGAGTTTAAATAATTACGTTCGTCAAATTAAGTCAATACGTTATTAAGGGATTTAGCATTCATAATGAACACTTCATATTATTTCTGGGGATCACGGTGGCTAAGTGGATAAGGCGCTGGTTCGCTAGCCTGGAGGTCGAGTGTTCGATCCCTACATTGGCCGAGAAAGTTCATCTCGATTTTCCGGCGTGATTTCCACTTGTCAGTGATGCAGAAGGAGGGCCTGACAAGGACAGCTGCCTAGTCGTTCGGATGGGACGAAAAACCGAGGTCCCGTGTACAAATTGGAGTGCACGTAAAAGATCCCTTGGCAGTTGGAATTCGATATAAGAGTAGGCCGTAGTGCCGCTGCCCGGGCAAAATTTCCCTCATAGCACACTGTTGGCGTATGCCCGTCTTCAATTGGCCCAGGTTAGGTGCTTAAGCGTAGGACGTTAAACCCCATTTCATTCATTCATTCATATTATTTCTGACTGCACACCTCGCTAGAAGCCCATTTTACAAGTTGTTCGAAGTTATCTTTTTATTCATCCACGAAACTTACAACGTCACTTTAAAACTTTAAAGGTACAATAGGACAGTTCGTTCATATATTGCTCTAAATTCCAAATTATATGCTATTTTTAATGTAATGGCTCTTGTTATAATGAAATTAAGCAAACCAATTAGAATGGGCTGGCATGTAAGAACGATAACAATGACGTTGTAAAATCAGTAGAAGACAAATTTAAAAATAATTGGTCATAACTTAAGTTGAATTGGGCAATTCAATTAAAACAAAAATAATTTCCTGGGGTTTTTTTATTTTTATTAGTATTAATTTAAGAAGAATATTTGTGATTGTATATATGGCTTTAAAAATTCATATCGCACCTTTAAAGCCCCAATACCACTCTTGTAGAACTGAATAATATGTCCCAATCTTTATTCGGGTCAACAACTTGTACTATTTTACAATATTAAAATTAATAAATGATGCAAATTTCATCTTAAAACACCTAATTGTAAAAATTGTAAAAATTCAACCACATGCCGTAACATGATGTGAAAAGCTTTACGCAAACACTTTCAAATGCAACTTGGATTTAAACCTATTTTCGAACCCCCTGGACAAGTAAGATAGGTTGTAATGGATAATTTACACGACAGGTAGGACACTTAAACATCTAGTAGTTAGAATTAGGCCATAAAAAATTCAAAAATCTGGACCAGTCAAACCAGCAAAGTGTTATTGTCCCTTTAATCTGGTATATTGGGGCTTTAGGCGGTACAATAATCATTTTGTACGTTATAGACTGAATCCAGACGAAATCCTTTAATGTGAAGAGCGCAAATTGTCTACGGGTAGAGCATAGTCAAAATACACATAGAAAGATTGTCGACAGGTGATTTAAATTAGAACGAAATAATACCACTTCGTTTCGCTAAAAAATTGTTGTGCTTATTTAACTTACAAGATAATAGTTAGTAAATTAGATGTAATGGAGCATAAACGCCGACATGTTTTAAATTGAAATGAATGCGTTTCGGAATTGTTATAAAATGGCGTCCATGATGACATGGAAACAAGACAGTAAATATGATAAATGTTTATATTATATATAGATTATGTAGCATGAGATTTACAGGATACCGTTTTCTTTATTTGATCAGGAATGGTATGATAGAAGATTAAAATGGAACCCTGATGATTATGGCGGTGTAGATAAATTACATATTCCATCCGATGATCTGTGGAGACCTGACATACTTCTATACAATAAGTAAGATAAGCTTTAATGTTTATTTTTAGTAGGTTTATAACTGGAAATAGAAATCTGCAATACATAAATGCAACGGATTATACAATGGTTTTACACGTACATGTATACTGTACGGGGAGTTTTAATCTGTACTATGTAAACTTTTGAAAGATAAGGTCTTAGAGCAGATTATGAAATGTGGATTTCGATATTTGATTTTTCATTCAAACCTTTTAATATTAATAAACAATTGTTTTTTCATTCATGTCGTTTTATATTAATACAGAAAATACTCACTTGCAATGTATGCCCACTTTTAGATTTAGAAGGTTGGTTTTTTTTTAATTCTCAATATTTTTTGCATTAAACAACTAAATAACATTCAAAATGGCTTAACTTTGTTCTATTTTATTCTTTACTTCCAGTGCTGATGGTGATTTTGTGATAACGTTATTAACTAAAGCTACCGTATATAATACGGGTAGAATTGTCTGGGAACCGCCCGGTATTTATAAAAGTTACTGCCCAATTGCCATGGCCTACTTCCCTTTTGACATGCAAGAATGCTTTCTCAAGTTTGGTTCCTGGTCATACGACGGTACGGAAGTGGATTTACAACATTTTTGTGATGGAATCGAACAGCCTGGAGGTGAAAAAATAATCCTGAAGGGAATAGACATCAAAGATTTCTATTTCAATGTTGAGTGGGATATAATAAATGTTACGGCCAGACGAAAAGTGAAATTTTATCCTTGTTGCCCCGAGCCTTATCCGGATATAACGTTTAACGTTACTATAAAAAGGCGAACCCTCTTCTACACTTTAAACCTTATAATGCCGTGTATATCCATATCTTGTTTGACTATATTGGTGTTTTATTTACCTTCCGATAGTGGAGAAAAAATTACATTATCTATCAGTATTTTACTGGCATTAACTGTGTTCTTCCTTTTACTTTCTGATATTAATCCGCCAACATCATTAGAGATTCCGTTAATAGGAAAGTATTTGTTATTTATTATGTTAGTAGTGACTATGTCTATATTTTTGACGGTCTACACATTACACATACATTTTAAAACTCCGACAACCCATAAAATGTCGCCTTGGGTGCGGAGAGTGTTTACGGATATTCTTCCACGGATTCTGCTCATGCGCAGGCCGGAATTTAATCGCAAAAAAGGGAAAGTAGCAGTTCGAACGTGTAATGGTATAGAAATGAGAGAGACCGAATCACGCGAATGGAACACCTTTGAAAATGTCCATCCGCCACCACCTGAGATGGAACCTGATTTTAGTGTGGATGTTAATTGTACCAATAAATATTCACCTGGTGTCATGGAGGCGTTGAATGGTGTAAAGACAATAGCAGATAATTTAAGAAAAGCAGATGAAGAAAATGCGGTAAGTATATTTCAGATTTTACAGGGTAACTACTAATAAACGTAGATCTTTATACCCCAGGGGTCCATTTTGAATTAAAGAAGTGATATGAAATGAAATGAAATGTGGGTTAACGTCCTACTGTTCTGCTCCGAACTGGGCTATGGGGGGAATTTTGCCCGGACAGCGGCACTACGGCCTACTCTTATATCGAATTATAACTGTTAAGGGATCTTCTCGGGACATCCGTCCTGCATCACTGACAAGAGAGAACCACGCCGGAAAATCTGGGTACACTTTCTCGGCCGATGCATTGATCGAACATAAACCGGTTATATGAATATGCTGTTCCTCTCGATTTTTCATTGACAATAATATACACTTATTACCTAAATAACTACATTTCAATTAACCAACCCCGTTTGATAACTAAACACACCATAATGCATGTAATACCCAGCGTTTAGTACCACCATGCGTCTTAACGTAAGCACACACTGCCCCCTACATGACATTCGTGGTGGGGTTTTTTTTACATTATAAACAAAATATAACCTATTTATTGGTAAAGAGTTGGGCATAAATCGTGTGACGAAATCATGGTTCTCCAATATGGTGATGATTTTCAATAAAAGATTATCCTAAGTCTCGACCTGGAGAAATCCGAATGATCTCGACGTTGCGATTGTTTGATGTAAGAAGTATAATTACTAAGAGAGATGTGTGATTGGCACCTACCAGACATCACTTCTCTCTCAACTCGTTTAAGAATATTACGTGGCGGACTTTTTTTTTCTAAATAAGATTCCATTAGATTTTAAAGAATGACCAGCCACTTGAGGACATGTCTGTAGCAGACGTGTGTATCTATTGAAGCAGACACATCAATACTGTATTGACCATTGATAAAATATCAGGTTTTAGAAGAAAGACCTACATGTTGGTAACCTGTAAACACAATGGAAACAAAGCCCTCTAAATTATTTCCTTTAAATTCAGAACGAAAACAGAAGCCCCAAAGTACTCAAGATCGTTTTTTTATGGTCAATTTCTGTAAAGAAGTTCAGCTATTTCTTTAAGCTTGAATCTGGCGCCCAGCATAAATTTATCGTTATAGTAATTAAGCACCACAACCTCCTCTATGCGAATGAATCTCTCGTTGCCCTTTTATGCCAAGCTGTTACGAGTGTTCCTCAGTATCCCAAGACGCATCGTTCCATTCAATTCCATTAACCACTGGGTTTATCCACGGGAGGGGAGTTGGATGGCCGAATGGTCTGTTATTGAGTCAACTGGCATGGTTTCTAATACCCGGTTGTACGTGACATGGAGTAGGGTCGCATGTTCAGCCTCGTGGGTTTTTCTCCGGGTCCTCCGGTTTCCTCCCACTGTTAAAGACCCCTACGCGCAAGCGAATTATTGTAATAAAATTGAACCATATGTTAGTCCCGGAATGACCTAGTTTGTGTCGAGTGAGATACATAGTCATATTATCCGTCCTTGATAAATTCTGTTATTTTTATCGACCAATCAGAAAATTTGATAAGTAGACAGTGAGTGGGTGGGTCGCCCAATCGTTGTTGTAAAATTTGTCAAAATATTTTAGGACATCTTTTTGTGTCCGAGTCACTTCTTTGTTATTAAATTGCTTGCGAACTTTCTCATAATCAAGTGTTGAAGTTGCTGTTTTGTGGTGAACGTAAATAATGACGCCAAGACTGGTTTGTAAACTGGTTTTTTTTTTTAATTTGTTCGTGGAATGAACCTACGTGGCCAATGAAATCATCAAGAACCGATAATTAAGATTCGTGAATAGCCAACGAATAGACCGTGGAGTTAGTGACGTAGAAGGGGATAATGTCACTGGGGACACCGAGGATGTGTGCAGCTAGGTCGTCTATGTCAAATCTGCAGCACTATATAATTCAAGCCTAATTTTTAATTTGTCACGACTGTTACAACGACTGTTGACGTAATCTAAATATAGGATATCTAATTTCAAATGCCAACCGCCATTCATTTTGTGTAAGCGTTGCACATTTTGTGTGGGTTTCGGGAAATAGGGTCATGTTAAATCGATTCGTTCGATGTGGTTTTAATGCCATGAATTAACTCAAACTGTGCCGACTTAATTTGACTTACCAGGCCTAAATTTCCGATAAGATGTTTGCAGTTTTGGTAGAATGTTGTTTTAATCAGATTACATTAGTTTACGTGTACAAGTATTTAATTTCTTTCAACTTACAATACTATATGTATATATAATCTTCGGTGCATTTTGTATTTGGATTCATTTCTTCTGTTTAGTTACAAAATAATACTATAACAACACATCTAAAGTACCCCCTCCCCTGTATTTCACAACTTCTATGTTTGCACGAACATCAAATCTGATTTAGAACTCTGTATTTAGATCATGTCTTTGCAAATCTCAACTACCACTCTTTTTTATCCAATACACTAGAACATATTTGTATTCTCGACTTGATTAAATTTTCCTAATAGAGTTCTATTATACGATACTAGTCTTGTAAGAATCCGCGGAATGTTTCAGCCGTTATTCTCACTAATAAAATAACGGTTGTTTTGGCCGTTAGTCGTTATCATTATCTAATAACACATCCCAGTTGGCGGGAAAAAATAAACTTGTTAAATTAGATTTGTTTATCGACAGAAAACGGGTTGAGCTCGATCTAATCAGTCAGGTTTTTACAATCAGTCAACTCAACCAGTTGGCGGACAAATTGACAGCCGAGTTGCCGCTTCCCTGATTTCTAAGGTACCCGACAAGTTAATTAGGCGGGAAATTCGCATGTTTTTTATCTCTGGCTATATGGAGTGGAGGGGATATAAAAAAAAAGTTTGAGCTAGGTTGGTATCGATTGGGTATAAACGCGTAACCTGACAACAAGTAACAACTTGATTGAAGACTTGACTAAAAGTAAAGAAAACGATAATTCAATGAGGCAAACAATAGTCTAGTAAAGGAACTTCTACTTGCTGGATGATGATGCCAAATGACGACGGTGGTGCCAATTTTGGCTCCCGTTTTTGTGATTAGAATCGATTTCTATGACAGCTTGTCAATCACATCTAAGGACTGATTGGTTTTAAGGAACAAAGGGAACCATAAAACGCGTGACAAATTCGCGTCATGTGACAAATAAGTAGGACTGGTAATCCGAAAATCAAAAATGTGATGATAGCTAACTGAATTGTACTCGTTCAGTTTAGCTTCAATTATGGTTTCTTTGATCATAGAATTAAGTTAATATTGTGCAATAAAATACCCCGGAGTCTTTTGGCGATTCGAATGCTTCAGGAAACTCGTCTAATAATGTGCAGTAGAAGAACGCCATCCATGTCAGTTGAAGCAGACAAAATGTAAAATGTATTTAGATCAAAAAAGGGGTAGACATTAAATAATTCAATAAAAAGGCCTGTGGATTTGAATGAATCGATCTGGTTTCTCTTTTCCTCGAGAGAATCCCTCTCACTAATTGTCCTGATTATTTTGAATTGACTTAAAGTCCCAATACCACTCTTGTTGTAACTGAATAATATGCCCCAATCATTATTCTGGTCAACAAATTGTACTATTTTACAATATTCCACTAATTGATGATGATACAAATTTCATCTTAACACACTGAATTTAAAAAATTGGAAAAATTCAACTACATGGTAACAACACGGTTTGAAAACCTTTACGTAAACACTTTCAAATCCAACTTGGATTTAAACATATTTTCGAACCCTCTGGACAAGTAAAATGGGATGTAATGGATAATTTACACAACTGGAAGGACACTTAAACATGTAGTAGTTAGAATAATGCTATTTTTTCTGGACCTGTCAAGCCAGCAAGAGTGGTATTGTCCCTTTAAAAAATCATATCATCAATAAGAACGCGAGGTTTTAAAATTTGATTCATGGACAAATCACTATTGCTCCTTAATTACATAACATGTCGGTAACCAATAATGGCTATTCATTTTGAAAGTGCCAAAAGCGGAATTATGATGCACGCAAAGGAGTGTAATGTTTTGTAAAATAGAAACCGATAGCTTCCAGCGAGGTATGTTAATAGCTATACTGTTACTCAAACTCATCAGTTTCTTGTTGATGTTCTTCAATGCTGCATCGAAATCGCAGAGGCGCCTTGTTTTAATTAGCTAAATATAAGTAATATGATATAAAGACCATATTTTCAATAGTTTTACTATTATTAGTATAATATGTCTACAGACAAAATACAGCGTTAAATTTGACGTCACGGTAGCTCGATGACCATGGCTTACTTTCCTTGGAAGTCCTGTTCGATCTCGGTGTTATTCTCGGTCACCCAGCACCCCCTAGTCTTCAAAGTACGGATATTTGTTTGGATGATAGAGACTATCTCGGTGTCAACTGAGAAACCTTCTCTGGATTATCCAGCCGGATTTTTAAATAAGCCCAGTATCTCTCACGTTGCCGTAGAAATACTAATTTGCGTAGCCATATATGCATGCTTAAACAATTAAATGTCCACTCTATATTAAATTCTGAAGCAAAAGGACAATAGAAATAACCCTTACCGTAGAACATTGAGATTAATAACTTAAACTACACAAAAATATTCGAAGCAGTTATTGTTCAAATAATATATAACTATACAAAGATGTATAAATAATATTATTCTATTTCAAAGTTACTGTATATTTGCTAGATGTCCTTAACCGTATATAAAATAGGGGTAAATAAGTACTTAAATAAGGATACTAATAAAAGATTTCTCTATGAACACTATATTCTTTCAAAATATAATAACTAGAGCACGTGGCTAATTTTCTTGAAATATAAGTCTAGAATATTTTACGTTAAGATTATAACCAGCTTGTCTATTATATTGACTCTAGAAGTAACAGGTGTTACTAGGTGGTATTGATTTTGTATAGTGTAATATTTGTGTCATTATAAACCGGTTGTTTTGGGTATTAAAAATATATGGATCGATATCACGTATCTAATATTTACTTTCGTTTTTTCCGCGACTTTAAAATATTTGGATAAGGCAGAGAGTTTTATGTTGGTATTTCGAATTGGTCTTGGGTATCATCCATTGTAATAAATACTTTTAGCGGTTTCTAATTATCTTAGTATACATTTACTAACAACTGGCTGGTTAGAGACCACCAATCCTTCCTCTCAATTAGTATAACCCTGGGTTGAAGCAGATATTAATCATTGTGTTATCTTACCCCCCCCCCTCCATTTTTTTGCGAGAAAATCTGAGAAAGATATTTGAATTTGCATTTTCTGCTGATTTTTTGGGGGGGTTGATTCCTGATTTTGAGGCGGAAGGATGACATACCTATATGTAGGTAAGAGTTTGGTTATGTTGCAATCTGAACTCAATTATATTAAGTCTATTAAAACTTCAGTCCCACGGAACATTCAAATTAATTAAACCACAGTGCCTATGGGTGGATAGAAAATCTCCTCGGGTTATTATACATGGGTGTTATTTATTTCGTGTTTTGTAAACGTGAAGTAAGCCTCTCTCCGAACATTACCCGCTTTACTGATCACCATGACTATAAATTCTCGTTAAGTTAACCCTCAATGAGTTTGAATGTGTCTACGCGCTTAATTATTCTCCTCGGAATCCTATATTCTACTTGTTCGTGTCGTATAGCTGTATTCTTTATAGTATACAATACTTCACTAAAACAGGTTGCCCAGGGAAATGCTTGTTGTGATCTGATAAACGGTCAACATACGTCATTTATAGGCATTGTAGGCCTGCAAGTGGCTAATTTTTCATGACCTTTATTGCGGTTCTTTTCTGTTCAAGACTTTGGTCCAACTGAGTATGTCTACTGTAGTGATATTCACATGCATCAAAGGCAAATGAATTCAAACAGTTCATCAATGGTGAATATTCCCTTACATCTGAGATTAAATCAGTATCGTGCTGCCTCGGCTATTTGATTCTTCTTAATTTCTGGGCATATACATAACTAGTTTATGCAATATGTTAACCTGCGTTTTGCACGGGTGGAAAAATTCCCTTTTTAAGACAACCATAATGATTCAATAATCATTAATTGCCAATCTCATTATTAAATACAGTACTAAATTTCATTTTAAAAACACCTTGGCTACTATGGAGTTATTTTAAAATTTATAAGTATAAATGATAGTGTACGATAGCGAACAGACATCTCTCTCTCTTTAAGTAAGCCCTTCTGAAAACAGAAATCAAAGGTTGGTTAAATATGTTGCCTACACATAATTATTGCATCCAGTGACGGAAGGTTTGTTCCGGCTTTGAATTACAATATAAATATATTTATACCTTGGCAATTTGTTTTGATTATTAATATCTCGATAGCTGGAAGCAACGGTGGCTCAGTGAGTAAGGCGTTGCTAGAAAACCCTGAGGTCCCGTGTTCCTTCTCGGTATTGACCGAGAAACTTCATCGAGATTGTCCGACGTGGTTCGCCTGGCAAGTGACAACATATAGTCGTTCGGATGGGACGGAAAACCTAGGCCCCATGTACATATTGGAGTGTACGTTAACGAACACTTGGCGGTTGGAATTCGATATAACAATAAGCCGTAGCGCCGCTTTTCGGGCAAAATCCCTTTAAAGCACACTGTATGGCGTATGCACATAGTCATTACCTAGTATCCATTCAACCTTATTTCATTTCTCTCGATAGCTTGGGGTAGTTTCTTAAATCATTTAATTCATTTTTACTTGCCGACAACACGACTGGCTAGCATACCAAGTGTCATTCAATCTTAGAAATTATCTATTTTTTTGATCTGTTAGTTCTGCTAACAGTAAATCCACTATGACCACACTACATAAGGACACATCACACCAAATATTCCTGGGTTGCATGTTTATTTGTCTCTACTTCCAGCTTGTGTATCTCAAGTTTTCTATGGTGAACCTCATTCATGCTTTCGGGCAAGAGTTCGCCCCTTATCGCTCCATCTGTGGCAGAAATCGTTCTACCCAACGAAAATTTGGGGAAGAGTTAGAGCCGGTCTAAGAGACGAGAATCAACATTAAAGTCAATGGGAAAATAATTATAGTGATCTGTGGCCATCAGCACACATTACACGTGACAGCCAGTGAGACGGAATGCCCACACAAATTAAATACCCACTCAGATACATTGTAAAATACTCTGTCGATAAAATACCCACTAATACAAAATACCCACTTAGTCAAAATACCCACTCCGACAAACATATAGGCGATCTGAGAATGACGTAAAATTCACAATTTTGCAAAACATCAGCTTCATCATTCAGCATAAAATTGTTTAAATGAATTTAAAGTTTATGTGTTTCTCTGATTTTATCGTTTCAGGAAGTGCGAGATTGGAAGTATATTGCCATGGTGATGGATAGATTATTTTTATATATATTTACAACAGCGTGTTTTACTGGAACACTTAGTATATTTCTGTATGCCCCATCTCTATACGATCCCAGGTTACCTTTAAATACCTCCGATACATCGGGAATATGTGTGTATTAAAATGTGTATATTGATATGTATTATATTAATAACCTTTCTTTTAACCACGAGTGTTCGATTTAACAGATGTACCATATTCTATTCTGGCTTCAATTTATTAATGAAACATGTAGATTACAATGAAATGCAGATTTTATAAAGAAAAGAAATGTTTTTTGAAGTCAAAATTTCAGGGATTTTAGCTCAAACAAAAATTGTATTTGATCTCGTATGGTTACCTGTCTACCAGCAGGTCGAAATTGTTAAAGTTTTTGATACATTATTAAAAATTCGGTTTAGAATCGCATAAGCCACACTTTTTTACTTACACAAATTACCAATGTTCTAAACATGTTTTTTTATTAACTTATTTTTATTATGGGGTGGGATATTGTTTTTGTTTAAAAATGTTTGCCAAATCTGTACCACTATATATATTAGGGTAATAATATTATATAGCACTATTTCTTCTGTAATTATTTTATATTTGGTGTCGGTTTTGTCGAGTCGAATTCCGTATGGAACAGCATGCTTGGAATTTCTAATAAGTCGTTAAGGTCACGGTGTAATGGGTTCTTTATAATTATCTAGAATATTGAATTCGTAAATGGTCACCAATAATTTCTTGGTCACCCACTAACCGATTTTCATTTCCATATTAAAATGGATTACCCGTCACCTAACTAGTCTGCTACGTCACCTAATGTTCTGGGAATACAATAGGGGCTTGGGATCATATTTTGTGACACGTTTATTGCATTTGGTTAGCGTAATCAGCTGATAGGGTATATTCGATAAGATGGTGGGTAATAAGTATTAAGAACCGAACTGTAGATATACGAACATAATGTAGACGGGTATCTATATTAGACGAGATGAAACTCGAACCCTTTCAAACCCAATCGTTTGTTCCGGGATTGATTTAGACAACACAATCGACAAACCGAGATCAATATCGCATCTTTTATTTAATTTGGCCGAAAACTGACTTTAGCATCATTTGTCAATATTTCCATTTGCCATCATCTTTATATTATATTATAAGTATAAATGAACTGTAAATTTATATATTATTTGTATATTAACAATATTTATTTGTAAAATGATAATATGTAAATGATAAAGGATATATTTGTTATTTAAATTATTACCAGATTAATAATGTTATTTATTAAACCATTTTAATATACATGTTAGAGGGATATGGAACCCAGTTTTTGCTGCTGACTTGTATATGCTGTACCAAATGCTTTGTCCTAACCCGAATGCTTCTTTTTAAATGTACAGAATCACAACATCACATTTTAAGCTGATATTCTGTTAAGTATTGAAACTCCACAGAAGAATAATTTCATACGTACAATAAGCAATTTTGCACATAAATTAATATTTCACACTTTTTGAATATTCAGATATTTTTTCGTGAAAGGGTATCTTTTTGGGTTGGAAGGATTTTTATTACCAATTGTAATCGGTGAATTCCAAGGTTATAGCCTCTGTGCGTTATTTGCCGTTTTCGGATTAAAATATCATGTGGGGATCTCAATATACTAACTTTAATTCTGTTTCATTTGTGTTAATGTCAAAATATTCAAATTCTGTCGGCATGTTACAATATCGATAAACACTGCCTGTTTGGGTCCTAATGATCTGAGGACATGTCTACTGAACAATAACAATTTAAAATACCCGATACTACTTCTAGCTTAATCCGTTTCATAGACATAGCTTGGTCGAGTTCCGTTTTTATTTTGATTTTGTCTGCTTCTACTCGATTTCTAATGGATTTTAAAAATTAAGCGTACGATAAACAATTAAAGTTTCCTCATTTGTTATTGTATTTAAGGAATTCCAATTTGTATTTCTTTCTCTCGGTATAATAGTCTAACTAATCGACTTTGAGGCAATTTTTATCAGTGCAGTGGTAAACATATTGTTATTATGCTGCTTTAATGAGTTCTGTACAATTAAACCGCCAAGCTTTCTAGCAAAGGCTGTTTAATTATATGTGGATGCTGTCATTAAAGGCAATCCGTGACCCGAGAGTTGTGTGGTGCTTCCATGTTTAATAAAGTTTTGTTATAATATGCAAATAAAGTATTATTAGTTATTTCAAAAATTGGTTATTAAATTTTGTTGGCATTCGGTCATGAACCTTTCAACAACAGAAATTAAAAAATGGTGGATTGGTTCTGGTTCCTTTATCAATTTGTCTATAGGCCCTACAGTACTCTTACCGGTAGTTGAAGGGTCGATGCATAACGTTGCCCTGGGGGAACAAAAAAAAAGCCCGCACCAGTAGCATTGAATCCCAGCAAGTTAGAAAAAGAATATAGCCTACGTCCCCAAGTAGCACTTTGAAGAGTGGGTTTTGAGTTGATAGGGGCTGAGCATAATAATGTGGAACAAGTCTCAATTTCTCACTATTATGAACCTAACAATCCTAGCAAGTAAAGAGGCGAACAATCCCAGCAAGTAAAGTATGGCAACAACCCCAGCATGTAAAGTAGGGAAACAACCCCAGCCAAAAAAATAGGCGAACAATCCCACCAAGTAAAGTAGGAAAACAATTCCAACAAGTGAATAACCCCAGCAAATAAAGTAGACAAGCAATCCCAACAAGTAAAGTAGGGAAACAACCCCAGCGAGTAAAGCAAGCAAACAATCTGGGCAGGTAACATAGGGAAATAACCCCAGCAAGTAAAGGACCAAAAAATCCGACCAAGTAAATTAGACAAAAATTTCAAACTACTAATGTAGGTGAACAATCCCAGCAAGTAAAGTAGGCAAACAACCGCAGCTGATAAAGAAGGGAAATAACCCCAGCAAGCAATGAAAACAAACAATCCCAGCATGCAAAGTAGGGAACCAACCCTAAAAAGTAAATTAGGAAAACAAACCAAGAAAGTAAAGTAGACAAACGACCTCAGAAAGTAAAGTAGCAAACAATCTCAGCAAGTAAAGAAGCAAAACAACCCCAGAAAGTAATGTAGGTAGACAATCACAGCAAGTAAAGTGGGAAAACAACCACAGCAAATAAGGTAGGGAATAGCCACATCAAGTAGACATATTGTAGGAAAAAAACTCCAGCACATAAAGTAGACAAGGGCCAGAGATTTAACGAACACTCGTTCAAATGTGTCATGCATTAGATTGGTTATAAAATTTTCGATGATCAGAGGTGTCTGTGGTTATTTTTTATATGATATACTTTAAAACTAACCACATTTGTTTTCGGGGGGGGGGGGGGGGGTGAAAGTTAACATGATGTTTGATGAAAGAAGAAACCCAATTTGTTGTTGTTTCGTCAAATCTTGAATTTGTCACATGTTTTATCGATTAGTTAGTTATAAACCTTAACGAAACACCTCTTCACTAATTAAGTCAACTGCAAACTACTTGTCATAATTGAATTTTACAAGAAAACATTGAACCGAGTCCCTTAATTCTGCCATTTTTTCGTGACGTGAATAAAACTGGATTTCTGTTGATAGAGTTATCTCTCCTTGGCTTTTGTGAAGACGTAAGTCGTCTAATGGAAAAAGTAAGTGTCAATTAATAAATAACTGGAACTGAATGCAACTGTGTGTAAGTAAATACCTCTCAAGTAAAGTTCACGCTGCGGACCTCGGTATTCAAATGTCTTCGCCATAAATCATGCGAATTGTCATGAATAGATAGGCAAGGAAAGAGACCGGAGGGGAAATACGTTTCTTGTAGCGAGGGTCGATGCTATGTTATCCAGCAAGTATGGATATTGAACCGAGGGAGACGGTTTGCAATGTTTACTTGGCGAGATGTTGGTGATATTTCCCCTTCTTGTTAACTTGCTATTCACTGGGTCGCCGGCATCATTTCTAAAGACTTTACCAGATTAGATAGTGAATGGAGTAAGGACATTCTTCACAAGTCTAACATTTCTTTAGTAAATTTCCTGGCCGCGTTATGTAATTATGGATTATTTTATCTCAGTTCAATAACGTGTGTTTTCACAGCAAACCATGTCTTCGTGGATTTCAAACACAATATTTGATGGCACACAATATAAGCATTTGCATAAACTTTAATGGGGAGGATATGAATCATTTCCAAAATTTGAACACTTATTTATTTAACAATCTTCGAACTTTAAGAAATTTGAGGGTTTTATCGATTTCATAATGAGTGATATTTCCTATTAGATTTTCACCTATCCCATCCCGTTTTGTCTAACAAGGATATGGGGTATTAAACTTAAATATTTCACAGAGAAGGTTGCCTATAAGATAAGGTATTTTCAGGGGGTTGGATGGCCGAATGGTAAACAACGTGCGCGCTGTACCATTAAACCTGTCATTAAGTCAACTGGCTCGGTTTCGAATCCCCAGTTGTACGTGACAAGGAGTATGGTCGCCTATACTACCTCGTGGGTTTTCTCCGGCTTCCTCACACTGCTAAAGACTGTCGAGTTGGCGTTAAACCCCATTTCTCTCTGTCTCGCTCTCCCTCTGTTCATACCTATCTGCAGCAGCTTTGAGCTTTGGCAACTAGATCTTCTAAGAAATTTCTCAAATTCGAAGTGGTACCTGGTGTAAGAGTTCGTATGAACACGACATGTGGACAAAAATTCCCAATAGATATGATTTAAAAATAATCAATTTCAGTACAGACATGAGGATATAAATTGTAAAAAAATCTGATCATGCACGCATATTAATCTGATACAGACATGCGGATGTTTCAATTCCATAATGTATTGATATACATATAAATTAATCCTAAAATACGAATCAAGGATTAAAAGTATAATATTATAATTTATTCTTCAATAGTCCAAAGTGCATTTTATACGGGATGCTACCTACGGAGTGAAAATGCAGCTTCAATTTAGATTGATGTTTTCTGGTATTAATTAGTTTTAAAGATTATTCCAGGGTGTATTTATTCCACACTGGTCCATGTTCAATAAAACAAACTTTCTAACATTTTTTTTAAATTTCAGAAACATATAAAATAACACATTTTCACATTTTTTTTAAATTTCAGAAACATATAAAATAACACATTTTCACATTAAATGTGTTTATTTTCTATTGATTTGGTATAAATAGTTGTTGGGACTTCTAAAATTTAAGTTTTAAAAGCTGTTCACTGTCCCGTCCCTTCTGTTAACAAGCCACAATGAACGCGCCCCGGCTAACACTGTCCGGTGGCAGCACGTTCATCTCCAGTATTTTCTGTTAGGACTATAGAAGAACATAAGTCAAAAGGTGCGCTTTTTCACAATTTACAGTTTAAAGATGTTTGGAGTTTGTTGTTTTATTTCTTGTGCGGGGTTGGATGACCGAATGGTTAGCGCGGGCGCGGTATCCTAAGGTGTGTCATTGAGTCAACTGGCGACGTGACAAGGAGTAGGGGCGCCTGCCTAACCTCGTGGGTTTGCTGCAGGTTATCCGGCTTCCTCCCACTGCTAAAGACCCCTACGCACAAGCGAACAATTGAAATAAAATTGAACAATACGTTAGTCCCGAAATGGCCTAGTTTGTGTTGAGTGGACATTAAACCTCATGTATCTCTCTCTCTCTCTCTCTCTCTCTCTCTCTCGCTCTCTCTCTCCTTATTGCCCGTGGAGTTTCAAACGCAAGGAATGCCCCTGGCGAAAGTAACTGTAACTATACTGTAAAATCGTTCATTCCAACACACACGAGTGCATAAAAAGATTCAAATATTTGCTAGACACTTTTATGTGCCTCTTTGTTTTAATTAGCCCCGATAGACAGGTGAGGTACAGCCGTTCAAATAATGACCATTAGCACTGTATTGAACCCACCAACTACTTCCAGTTAATGATATTTTTGACAACACTGGGCAACTGTTAAATATTTCTGTAAGATTTAATCTGAAAGTTTTATCAGACATTATCAAGTATGATATATGATAAAAACATCTGAATAAATATTGATAAATGCTATTGGCTAGTTAGGTGTGACTACGAGAGAAACATGCCTCAATGTTTTATAAACAAAGGGATGCTGCAGCAACGATTAGCGCATCATCACTTCTATAAAACCTGATGTTATCTCCCTTCTTTATTACTCGCTGTCTGGCAGTTTATCATCATCGTATGCCATTTACTAACATTTGTTATTTGTTCTGTTTAATGAAAGGAAATTGATGGAGCTACTTTGGTTTTCGAAAATGCGTTTTCTCACAGTCTGACTGATCCCCATCAATGTTCACTTCAGGGTTTTAGTAAGCGTCCGAAATGGAATGAAATGAAATAGGGTTTAACGTCCTACTGTTCTGTTCCGACTTCGCTACGAACTACGGGCTACTCCCAATCGAATTCCATCTGCCCAAATGATCTTTTACGTGCACGTCAATGTGTACACCGAACTGGTCCAACGTGGCTCCCCTTTCTAAAATATCCGTTTTAAGAAATATGTTTTTCGAAGATGCTGCCATAAACTTCTGTTATTGGTTTTCATTTGGATGAGTTTTAAAATTGATGGATGTGCAATCATTGTACTTGGAAGAGTCGTGAATTTTTATCACCATCCTTGCGGGACAGCGTTTATAATACTACACAAACAACATTAGTCATAAAAAGACAGCGCAAAAGAAATTGTGTTTTTTGTTAACGTTATCATTGGCATGATGGTGTTTCAACTACAGGTTGAATACAAACTGCAGCTAAACAAGGTCAAGAATTTTGGACCAAGATAATATCATACAAAGAATTACTCAATTCTATATTGCAGAAAAATCATAAAGAAATTTACCGCTTGGATTATCCACATTACATTAAGGAATAGATTGATGCATTTAAACGAGATATTTGTTGCCATCAAATCTTGTAGAGGCCATGTTTTACGGCTGCATACCAAGACGTTATTTGAATACAAAACATTGAGAACACTTGACCAGAATTAGGCAAATGACACGTTTTGCATTCAGACGTTGACTCTCTAAGAAGATGAAATACTGATACCGTTCTCTTAAATGGACAATATAGCTTGTTTCTTAATTCTACTCATTCGTTTGGTTAGCCACGATTGTTTTCCGTTTTTGTTTATAGTCTTTTCTCCCTTTTCCCTAAGTTTTGCATAGGGAATTTTGTTGAGATTTTGGTTTAGAAACGAAGAAAGTGGTTGGAATTCATTGTTTGTCCGGGGACTATTCATGTTTTTTCGCGTAGGTTGAGGGATTGGTTATGATAAAATGTTTGGCGAATAGTCACATGTTAACTAGTATGCTATTTCCGTTTGTGTACCTCAGAATTTGTATAAGCAAACCTAATACAATGTCATTCTTTTGAGCAAGGCGTTGTAGAAAAATTATTGGTGACCTGTTGCCACAATGCTACTATCACCAGCGCCATTTTTCAAATTTCTTTCAAATGTTAAGAAACATGGAAAATCTATTTAACCAACGATTTCAATTGCTGGGCGATTGTAACTCTTGTTCTAGAAGGTGTTATGACCTAGAAAAATATGGGTTGATACTCAGGTGAATTTTAAAAATTCCAGAAGATCGGATCTAATCCTGGAAGGTTATAAGGTCAATGGGTTTCTATATCTTGACGTCTGAGACACAGTATATAAACTTTTGTAATAGAGAATATGGATAAAGACCACTAGTTAGCTTTATCTCGTCGGCTCTAATTAGAAATATTTATACACAATCTGACGGAGCACCTGTCAGGGGAAATTATTTATATTCAATCACAATATTCTAAGCTTCACGGGTTTCGCTCATTTAATCCAGAGCTAGATTTGGGTGAATTTGTTGCTGTCTTATATTTTGTGATTTATCGATTCACTGATTGCGGAATCAACATCTCATTCACCCTGTGCCCATGCCTTCCCAAGTTCCCGCGAGGCTGTTCTGAAGGGTAGACATTGAGTTAATTTGTTAAATTAAGGTTAGTGTTAGGAGCTGTTTATCAAAAACTTACAAAAACACCCACGCAAAATCAAACACCCTATCGCCAGCAACAGCTTTTACTGGCAGAATACAATTTTCTGTGAAGAAAAAAAACCCACAAACCGAATGGCAAATGGCCCAACGAGTTTGAACAGATATGATAAATGGCGCAGACAACCAGTTAAATCGAACTGCAATTTGTATTTGAGTATCTAAGAAAAGAAATGTTTATCTCAAATGATATATTACCCCCATCCCTTGTTCAACTTTCATTAAATGCAAAGACAGATGTGTGTTAATTAAACCCCAGACCCTATAGCGGTTTGATAAATGAGAATATTCAATTGAAAACCATATATTATAGTCATTTTAAACTACCCGATATATAACCTTCAATGATGATTCCGTTGATATATACATAGATTAATTTGCCTTTCATAAAACTATTTATTTTACTAGTTGCAGGTGGTTTAAACTTTTCAATTTCTATGTGTAATTTAACTTAAATAGTGTGCATTTGATACGCGTAGGAATCCACATTTGTGGTAATTTTACTGTGAGTACTCATCATATAGTCAAAGAACCTGCTAAATTTAAAATCATGTTTTTCATTTCACTTTCACTTTCTTTCGATTTCTATTTCGTATTCTATATTCTACCGGAGACAAATTTACTTAACTGTTTATCATTATGTCGTGCTCTGATATTATGTGTGGGGGTGAATGACCGAATGGTTAGCATGTGCGTGCTGTATCATAAAGCCTGTCATTGAGTCAGCTGGTGTGGTTTCGAATCCCAGGTTTTACATGACAAGGAGTAGGGTTACCTGTCCAACATCGTGGGTTGTCTCCGGGTCCTCCGTTTCCCCCACTGCTAAAGACCCCTACGCGCAAGCGAATTATTAAAAAAAAAATAAACCATATGTCAGTCCTCAAATGACCTAGTTTGTGTTGAGTGGACGTTAAACCCCACTTCTCTAATTAGGTTGTTCCTACACATTTACCGTTTCTCAAATAAATATGAATTTAGTAATATTTTTATGCCAAGACTACGGACAAGGTGGGAGGTCGACGTTTTGCTAGTTATTGTTCAGTAAATATACGAATTGATGATTATGTCTGTATATAGTCTGTACTTCTGTGTCAGATAAAAAAGTAACTTAATAATATAGTTGTATCAGGGTAAAGACGTGTAATACGGAGAACTAATCGGTGCGGTCGAATTCATATAACAAAATCGAATATTTTCATATCCCGCTATAAAAGCCCAAGCCGCCAAATTTCACAGTTTGGTGATTTAGTGTTCTTAATATGATGACCTGTCAATTCTGAAATGTTAAACTGTTCATCATGCTGGTCGTGTAATACTTCATTTAACCTAATTCACATTCCCGGGGCAGGAGAGATACTACGGAAACTATATGAAGTCATCTAAGCAGAAGCTTCAATAACTCTTGCACTGATTTACAGAAGCTCGTAGAGTGTTCATTAAGTGTATAAACCTACTAGCCCCAAAACACATGGTTAAATTAAATAAACAAGAGATTTCATTGGGATGATGGTCGCCGTTGGCTTTTCTCATCTCTATCTTCAACTATTAATATCGATGTAAAGAACACAACTAATAATGTTTGTCCTAACAGCAATACAATAACCAATAAAGGCATCATATTTAATTAAGGCCAGTTATTTAAAGACCACCACTTTCAAACAGATTGCTAATGGTATATTGGACATCTCTTGTTGTTAAACAAAACAATCAAGCACATTCTGTCCCACACATAATCTCAATCCAATGGAAGCAAATAAACTGTTTGGTTTATAATCGAATACATGTATAAAGGTTTAGATATAACAGGCCGGGACAACGAAATCGGGGTAATAAAAAAAAAGACATGCATTGAGCTGTGTGGAAAACCTGGACAATTCTCATTATATCTTGACGACAAGAAGCCTGTCCTTGTCAGGCCCTACTGTTTCTGCACAACTAGCACAGAAAACAAGTGGATTGGTTTGGTTCATAAAATAAAAACCGAATTCTATTACTACTAACAAATCGGGCTTGGATTGCCGAATGGTTAGCACGTGCGTGCTGTATCATAAAGTCGGTTATTATTAAGTCAGCTGAGTCGTAGGCGCTCCGGTTTCCTTCCAGTTCTAAAGACTCCTACGTGTAAACGAATTATTGAAATATAATAGAACCATGTGTTAGTCCCGATATGGCCTAGTTTGTGTCGAGTGGACTTTAAACCCAATTTCCCTACCATACTTCTAACATATATCGACAACGAATACAAACCGTTATATTATATCAATTAATTATATGTGATAATAAAAGAAATGGGAGTCTTTGCATTACCGCGCAACCGAACAAGGGGAATCATGGTGAGAAATAGGAACACGTCATGAGATGTTTTTTTTAAAGGAGCTAAATCGCTAACATTTGGGACCTAGAAATTGACCCTAATGGGTCGCAACGCATATAATAATATAATCTGATTGTATATTAACTGTTTTACATTAAATTGTTTCCGTTTTGACTCTAATTTCAAATCAGTTATGTCCAGCGAAATACGGCATGAGTCTATAGTCAAAGAGGGAATTATAGTGTCTGGTTATTCCAGTCTACTGCGCATGCCCACCAGCTAAGATATGGCCTCAGCGTTTGACAGGAGTTGTTGAATATGTCTAGCCTCGTTCTGTCTGGTCACTTGTTACAAGTGACGCTGAAACGCACTATGGTACACGATTCGTGTACCAATGGTAAAATCTTTTTTTTGTTTTAAATATTGGATATCTGAGGCCTACCGTTTCAAGGTGAGATCACAACATCAATGTTGATTTAAATTGACCAATAATTCGTGTTTTCGATGTCGAAGATTTTGGAGGATTTTGAGTTACGGACTTAGGTCCTTTAACTTGTCTTATTTTACCTACAAACATTCTTTATCTATGTTTTATCTACGTCTATAGAACACCACTTAAACTACTTATATTACCTCGAGAAACAAAGAACCTGACAAAACAACTGACAATGGAAAAAATGGCTGATAATTTCCTTTCTGCCCGAAAGCCAACAGTGGAAGAATAGGAAGTTTTGTTTGGCACCCTAACAAGGCGGTTATTTGAGTGGTATGGCGGCTGTTGCCAGGTGTTAAGTAAAGTAGATATACATGTAAAAGACTTTTAGGTTGCACTCCCCATTCCTACGCTACTTCAACACAGATTGGGTTTCCACCATTCTTGATAAACACCGAGGGCGTGTAGTACTCCCAATTGATGTCTTTAACGCGGTTAAGGCATACCTTTAGAGACAATCATATCTATAACATCTATGGCATGCATCCATCACATACCGGCTACGTATATAAAGCAATAATATAGCTAGTCAGTCAGGAGGCAGAAACAGATTTCTTATTCTGGTCGCTAGGGGGAGTGTGAGGTATCAGTATGGTCCCCACGAGGCAATCAACAACAATAACATAATCTCTTCAACACATATTGTTCCTGTAAATAAACAATTGATGCGATGGTAATAGACAAGATAACACAAATAGGTGAGTGTTATATTAAGACCATCTGGTACGACTGTTGTACATCAACCCTCATCTGGTACTAATATTTCATTAAGATACACTCAAACCCTATGTCTCTACTGGCTCTATTAATACAATTTAAAAAGAATTACTAGTATTTGCTGATTTATTTAGCCTCAATTCCTAACAGGATAAAAGACCTACCAGATTATAAGAAATCGCAGTTATGTTTTCCACCTGCACCGAGTGCAAATTACCCTCCCTAACCACACACATGAAAGAAACGATTTAAAAGATTTTAACTAGTGTCGGATTTAGCTTGGCAGGCCGAGGCCCAGGGTGTAGAGATCTTGGGAGCGTCCGAGGAATGTGTTTAATAACTTTTACACTGTCAGAAGCCTTTTTTTTACACACACGGTAGTCTTAACCATCCATCAGCATCAGCTTTACTCAATTGTATTAAAACACACTTCATTTTCTTCTAGTGGTAAGGGTGGGGGATTAGGAGAAGTCATTAAATAGAACAGCCACTAGCTCCTCTCTTTATCTAACTCCGGCACTAATTTGAAGGCAATCCTACTTTCGATATTAAATGGCGTTTAGCTCTAATAATAATAATACTTTATTACATATAGCATTAAGTTAAACAACTTATAGCTTTAAAATTATACAATAATACAATTGGGTCTAAAAGCACAAATTAATGCAATATGAGTGTATATAAAGTGATTTATATTCTTTAGGACGGGGGGGTCAATTTCTAATCCATTTTGTTCGGTAAAATACGCGAACAGTCCAAACTGAGCGAAACTCGTTCACGCCTAATAAGCCCATTCTCCTCCCTCTTTTTAAAATTATCATTGTTAAAATTATCAAAGAGTTGATTGATGAAAATCTTTCTGGAATATTTACAAAGCTCTGTAAAAGTTAGAACTAATAAGGTCAAAAATCAAATGTATATTAGTAAACCATATGCCCCTATAACTATCTAGAAGAAAGGATATACGCGTATCTGAATTTAAATGTAAAGATGGTTGTTGTTTTTCTTCTGTAGTATTTCCGATGCAGGAAACATTGCTTCGGGTGGTTTATATCGGCAAGAATAGATCTAAAAATACCCAATTGCATGTTCGGTTCATTTCACCAAGCTCGAAAACAACTCTATTGTACTGAGATCAAACACACGTGTGTAAGCCAATAACCCGCCATCGGGGGTGAATTCATCTACATGATCGCCGATGCCCCGTTTCTTCGTTAATGTCCATGGTGATTCAGTGAGTTTTAAATGGATACTACGAACTACATTTAGCTGACCTGGAAATTATTTGTTCGTATTTGACCTGTCTTAAAACTAGGCCCTATGGGGCCATCCATAAAGTATGTACGCTCAAAATGGGTAAAATTCAGAACCCCCCCCCCCTGTACGCTCCTATACGTACGTTTTGCCAATGAATTTATGCACCTGTACGTGTTTGGCGTGACCCCCCCTCCCCCCTTCAAGCGTACGTACTTTATGGATGGCCCTATTCTTGACTATCCATTTCAGAGGTTTGAGAACGATTGTTTGTCGAAATGTTCATAAAGGTATGATGTTATACCCTGTTCATTACATATCTACCATATTTAACCGTACATATGGATGTGCCATCTTCGAATAGAGGAATAGGCGTAAGTGCTCGATGACAGTTAGGGAGGCAGAACCCGAAATGCCCGAAAAAAAATCGGGTTTACAGACAGCAGCGACCTTTTGGAATATTTGACGGCTGCAAACAAGTTTTTCTAATTCCAATCAATCGTTTACAGTCCTCGAAGACGGGACAGTTAGGATAGGATAAAGTTTTGAAAATGTAACTGCCGCAAACGCGTTTTCCTGCTATTCCAGTCTGTGAATACAGCAACTTCAATTTGATCCAATATAGCCTACCTGGCTGACCCGAATTCTAAACAACCAATCAATCGTCGCGCGGTATAGAGGACTCACCCTCCCGGAGAAAAATTTGAAAATTTAATCACCGCAAATGCGTTTTCTGCTATTCTAGCCTGTGTAAGCAACTCCAAAAGGATCCAATGGGTTTGTAACCGAAATCCCACCCTGAATTCCAACCTTCCAATCAGACTGTTGCATCTGCATTCACAAATAATAATCAATGCCCGAAAAATGTCGCACAAAGTAGAGTGGCTCCAGACAAAATGTTTGTTTGGTAAAATACGCGAACAGTCCAAACTAAACGAAACTCATTCACGCCTAATAAGCCCATTCTCCTCACTGTTTTTAAAATTACTATTGTTTCTTCCACATTGTCATTTAGGATATATTTTCCTTTGTTCATTGGTTTTGCGCCCGAAACGATATTTTAAAACGTTCAATTATTTGATATTATTTTCATGGCAACATAGCATCCATGTAGATTAAAATGAACCAATATTAAATTTAATTTGTGTTTTTAATTACGAATATTAAAGAAAATATTGAGTTTAGACCAAGCTCCTTTAAGGAAAGCTTGGGGGCCCTGTAGACCACCTAATAATAATAAATAAATAGAAAAATATATAAAGAGTTAGATTGCTGAAAATCTTTCTGGAATATTTACAAAGCTCTGTAAAAGTTAGAACTAATAAGGTAAAAAATCAAATGTATATTAGTAAACCATATGCCCCTATAACTATCTAGAATAAAGGATATACGCGTATCTGAATTTAAATGTAAAGATGGTTGTTGTTTTTCTTCTGTAGTATTTCCGATGCAGGAAACATTGCTTCGGGTGGTTTATATCGGCAAGAATATGTCTAAAAATACCCAATTGCATGTTCGGTTCATTTCACCAAGCTCGAAAACAACTCTATTGTACTGAGATCAAACACACGTGTGTAAGCCAATAACCCGCCATCGGGGGTGAATTCATCTACATGATCGCCGATGCCCCGTTTCTTCGTTAATGTCCATGGTGATTCAGTGAGTTTTAAATGGATACTACGAACTACATTTAGCTGACCTGGAAATTATTTGTTCGTATTTGACCTGTCTTAAAACTAGGCCCTATGGGGCCATCCATAAAGTATGTACGCTCAAAATGGGTAAAATTCAGACCCCCCCCCCCCTGTACGCTCCTGTACGTACGTTTTGCCAATGAATTTATGCACCTGTACGTTTTTGGCGTGACCCCCTCCCCCCTTCAAGCGTACGTACTTTATGGATGGCCCCATATTCTTGACTATCCATTTCAGAGGTTTGAGAACGATTGTTTGTCGAAATGTTCATAAAGGTATGGTGTTATACCCTGTTCATTACATATCTGCCATATTTAACCGTACATACGGATGTGCCATCTTCGAATAGATGCATAGCCGTAAGGGCTCGATGACAGTTAGGGAGGCAGAACCCGAAATGCCCGGAAAAAAATCGGGTTTACAGACAGCAGCGACCTTTTGGAATATTTGACGGCTGCAAACAAGTTTTTCTAATTAAGGTGGCTTACTCGAATTCCAATCAATCGTTTACAGTCCTCGAAGACGGGACAGTTAGGATAAAGTTTTGAAAATGTAACTGCCGCAAACGCGTTTTCCTGCTATTTCAGCCGGTGAACAAAGCAACTCCAAAGTGTTGGAATATATCGTTTACAGTCCACGAAGACGGGGCCGTTAGGAGAAAATTTTAAAAATGTAACTGCCGCAAACGCGTTTTCCTGCTATTCCAATCTGTGAATACAGCAACTTCAATTTGGTCCAATATAGCCTACCTGGCTGACCCGAATTCCAAACAACCAATCATCGTCGCGCGGTATAGAGGACTCACCCTCCCGGAGAAAAATTTGAAAATTTAATCACCGCAAATGCGTTTTCTGCTATTCTAGCCCTTGTTAGCAACTCCAAAAATATCCAATGGTTTTGTAACCAAAATCCCACTCTGTATTCAAATCATCCAATCAGGCTGTTGCATCTGCATTCACAAATAAAAATCGATGCCCGAAAAATGTCGCACAAAGTAGAGTGGTCCAGACAAAATGTTTTAATCCATAGTAAACTTTGTACAAATTCGTGATATTCATTTACAAGAAAAGTAAAATTTGTGTTTTGGATTATTTGACGGTCGCAAACGCGTTTAACTAATAGTTTCCTCTGCCGTTTTCCAGCCCGATGCCCGTTTTTCGGGCAATACCTACTATTGGGCAATACCGTTTTTTGGGGGCATACCTATCATAAGAGAGCTTCGGGCATTTTTTAGGGCATGCAGTGGACCAGAAAATACTTTTCGGGCAGTGTGGAATTCATAGAAATAAGTTAGTTATGTTTTTTTCTCTATACGTTAATAGAAAAAAAAGGTCGTCGAAATTTTCATTGCCCGAAAATGAGGCTCCATACGTCCATGTATAGAAGTATGTTACATCTTTTAGTGACAAATGAAATGAAAAGGGGTTTAACGTCCTACTATTGTGCTCCGACTGGGCTAATGAAGATGGACATACGCCATACAATGTGTTATGAAGAACTACATCGAATTCCAAATGCCAAGGAATCTTTTACGTGCACGCCAATGTATACGTTCTCGGTTTTTCCCGCCATCCGAACGACAAGACATATGTCCTCGTCAGGCACTCCGCCCTGCGACACTGACAAGGGGAAACAACACCGGAATGTTTTTGTGGCAGGCAGTCGCTGACAAACTGAGTTGTAAGTAAGTACATGTAGTCACATTCAAATAAGTGAATGAAATGGGGTTTAACGTCCTACTAACCTTGGCTAATGGAAGACGGATATGTGCTATGAGGGAATTTTTTGCCCAGGCAGCGGCGCTACGGCCTACTCTTATAACGAATTCCAACTGTCAAGGGATCATTTATGTGCGCTCCAATGTCATGGAGTTAACAAAATTAAGTTGTTCTGCACACACAGAATAGAAACTTAACCCTAACCCCGTTTCTTTCATTACCTTAAAGGGATAGAGAGAGAGGGAGACATTTGGTTTAACGTCCACTCAACACAAATAGGTCATTTCGGGACTAACATATCGTTTAATTTATTTCAATGAGGGTCTTTAGCAGTGGGGGGAACCGAAGGACTCGGAGAAAACCGCCGACGTTAGACAGGCGACCCTACTCCTTGCCACGTACAACCGGGGATTCGAAACAACACCAGTTGACTCAATGGCAGACTTTATGATACAGCGCGCGCACGCTTATCATTCAGCCACCCCCACCTTACTTTAAAGGGCCGATCCCGATAATATATCCGAAAATAAAAACTGCCTAATTTTGCATAAAAATCCCTCAAAATTCTCTATCTCAGGGCAGAGCAACTAACTCAATATGTGTGATACGTTTTTAAACAACTAAAACCCGTCAGTCTTAATCTGGAAATGAAGACCGCTGTCCCAAACTGTATAAAATAATGCGGTGTCTGGATTAAACCAGACTTTTATTTTACAAAAAAAAGTGTAGGTGCAATTTATCCTCCATTATCAAGTATAGCACGTGTTTCGTTCATCCAAAGAAACGAAAATCGATTATCAGGTCACCCAACGAAAAAATTGACCCGAAATCTTAAAAGGGTTATGTGTCCGGATAAGCACTTTTGACGTGCACGTCCAAACAACACAATATTTTGTGCTGGAATTTGAGACAGGGTAAATACACCATTCCTCTATGTTTTGGCGCTTAAATTCCATACGTATTCGGAATTTCATTTTTGAGACTCGGGATAGTGCCTTTAATACAGGCATTGGCTCTTAATGGATCCCTAACAACTGAGTATATCATGTCGAAAGAATTGAAGAAAAAAAAACAAATGTAAATTATGCAGAGTAGTGCATAAACACTTGTAAACAAGAATATTATTTGGCAGTTAAAAAAAAATGACAAAGCAGTAAATTGGTCAACCTGGCGTAATAATATCTAACCACAGGTCAATGTCCATGTAGTCTCTGTGTACTGTAATACTAGCCAGATTATCATTGAGTATATTGATTCACTTGATCCACGTCTTCAAATATTACATTTACATTTTCCTAGTCCAGACCCAATTTATTTAAAGTGGTTCATTTGAATAGAAATATTGAATGAAGGCTTGTAAATGCACGAACAATATCCGTATATCACAAATAAAATACCGTTTGTATCAATAAAAGTCAGTTAAGATAAGAAAATTGCCTTTCGCCTGCGTCCTTTTACCAATAAATGCAGGTGCGCCTCGCGGTCGTAGGTTTGGATTACAGACGACAAGACCATTGCTATAAATATTCATTAAGTACCGACTTTAACCTACATAACTATTGTAGCAACTGTAGAACTCAAGTCAAATTATTGCTAATCAAAGGAATCCTGCGTGGAACACGTGTTGCGGGGATTGTATGGAGAAGCAAGTGGCGTGGAAAGACGGGCTATACGGCTGTGGCTTATTCCTGTCCCATAAATATCTATCTGCTGACAAATCTAAGCAATAAATGCTTTTATTGGCACTCTCTGGGGGTTATATCGTCTTCACGCGTGTAGGGTGAAATTGAACACCGTGTAATCGGTGGCGGGGCGTGTGGTATCAATCAACGTTTATACCTAGTGCCAATATTTCCTGTCGACCAAGACCTGTATACTAAACTCTCAAAACACTAATAAATGGTGAAAAATGTGCAACTGTAACAGAAATGTCTTGGGGTTTTTTATACGTTCTTTTTTGTATGTAATAAAATTTGGAAAGTAAAAAGTTGTGGCGTGATTTGTTTGTTCTTTTTTTTAAAACCGGAAATGATGTGCAACACATCATTGTCAATGTGAATAGCAGTAACCGTGGTTTCCCCACTAACCTGGTTTCTTAGGGAAATGTCCAAAATATATACCGGGTACTTGTACAGACATATTTTTAAATATTAAAATATGTTACTTCAATGTTGTCTGTCTTAATATGGACCTGGATAATGCAGATGGATAATATTATACGCTATGAGAGTAGCGGTGCCGGTTACTCTTAACTTAATCTTTAACCCGGAACCTCGGTTTGACGTCTCATCCGAAACCCTTCTAGATTTTCTTTCTTGTACAGTGGACAAGGGGAAACCAGGATGGGGAATCCCGAGCAACACCTAGGTTACCAATCCCCCAAACAGAGTTGTCTTCCCTTGCAGTCCACACTAATGCTATCGGATGCTGGTTAGCGAGACTTGCGTGGAGAATGCTAGGTCACCTGGATAGTGGACCAGTGCCTTTAATCACAGATCTAGTAGTAGTAGTAGCTTGGTTTATTAACGTCTGCTTCAATTAAAGTGATATCGCAGACACGAAATAGTTGAGCCGAAGCTTCTTCCTGTTTATGAGAATATTATTTGTCAATCTTTCTATTTACGGCCTAAGAACCATGAAGTGGTTTAATGAGAAGTTCTTCGCTTTATTTAATAAAAAATATCGTTTGGTAGTTGGTAGAGACAGTATTTATGCGGACATGTATATGGGTCTCTTCTCTGGATTGGTAGATATGATCTTTGAGGGCTAAAGTGATTCCATTGGGTTTTTTTAATTTTTAATATATCAATTTTACTCCATTCTTATATGGGACTCTCAATTAGGATTAAATATAACAGTGAAATGAGATGGGCTAATGAAGACGGACATACACCATACAGTGTGCTATGAGGACCATTTTCGGCCTACTCTTATATCAAATTCCAACCGTCAAGGGTTTTTTACGTGCACACCCATGTGTACACAGTATGTCGGTTTTTCTTCCCTATAATATGAACGATTATACGTTGTTCCTATACATCCTTCTTAGAATTATTCAATTAACGTTGTTAACAAAACTCGAAAAAAAGGCTTATGAATACATTATGATTTCTGAGAACGGTGCGTTAAAAAGATGGCGAATTCTTTAGTTTTGATTAATGTTAACACTTGCAAATAGACTAGCGGGAAGGGTTGCAACCCCTTCGACTCCCACGCCGGCAGAACGGATTGTTTACGTTTTCAACAGAGTATTCAAATCGGTGAAGTAATTGTAAATGTGTTTTGGCGAAGGAACTTAATAATATTGACATTGGAATATAAGCAACGTGGCTAATGTAACTTTTTGTTATAACTTACCATGACAATGGCGTATATAAATATTGGGCCATCTTAGAATGGCTGATTAAACTTCATTTAACAATTACTGAACAATCTATTTTAAAAAATGGAGTCAATGTGCGACTTTAAGAATAAACAATCCATTGAAAAGTCTCATTAAAACGCCATTACAAAGTTTAGATTACCCTTACGGTCAAAGAAAACATGGCGAGAAATTGGTTCGGGGCAGACACAGAAACCATATTGGGAAAACTTTTTTTCCCGCTTTAAAATGGCTGTGTTAATTGAAAGTGCAAACAAGAATGTCTGGTAGTATGTTTGTAAGGAACCTTAAGGCGATTGTAAGATTGAGATAATATTATAAGTGTAAATTGGATTCGATTGAAAACTAACAAATGGTCAAGATGTTGTGGTACTAATTTTACAACTCGATTCAACATGTAGAGCATTCAATGTGTACCTCTTCAATACACGGGTGTCTATTTCAAGTCAATCATTTTCTCCGGTGCATTTAAACTGAATGTTTGCCTAAAATATCAGTTGTAAAATGAAATTGGTTTAAGCTTGTTTTGAAGCTAAAGTATAATTTAATTTTTGTGTTTACGTGTGCGGTGCATAGAACTATTCGGTCTTATCAAATACTGAATTTACATCAATAGTAATTCCCTGGTAATAATTTTCCAAGGAACTCCAATTCATGCCACAAGGTGCCAGAATAATAGTTAAATACAGAGTTTAAGAACAGACAAAAAGTTCTGATATTTAAAAATGTTGTCGATCGATTAATTCTAACTCTTTGTTTATTTATCGATTTTACAAGATAGAGAGAGGGGGCGGGGTAACGTGAACTCGATACAAACTAGTTAATTTCTGGACTAACACATGGTTCATTTTTTTCAATAATTCGCTTTGCAAAGGGGTCTTTAGTAGCGGGGGAGGACCCGGAGAAAACTCACGGGGCTGGACCATCTTCAATAGAAGGCTTGATCTCGCCTTAACTACATACAGCTTATCAAGCCCTTCACTCAACACTCTACATTTTTCGGCACTAAATTTGATTGGGTACAGACCCCAACAGTGCTCCAATCAGATCCCTTCGTTAAATGAGTTACTAAAAATAAGACTACTTTCAATTTATTTTATTTATCCTTCCTTTAAAAAAATCGTCACGATTATCAAGTCTCGCGCTTCTAAATAAAATGTCTATGTGACAATCGAGATGCAAAGGTCAAGGTTCGATTAATGTCAAGGTCATAAAACGGCTTCAATTGCCTTTTTTTGGTTTTCTGTGAGTTTCTCAATTGAAAACTAAACTTTTAGCGGCTGAAAACTTGTCTTGTTCTTTTTCTGAGGAGGCTGCCATTTGTTTACTACAGTCACGCGCTACAACGTTAGTGTGTTATGTGCCACGACCTCTGATTGGACAATGATTTGAATGCTAATTAGTCACGTGTAAACACAACCAGCGTAAAATGTTAGGAATGGCGAAGTGTTGAAGCAAGGGTTAGATGTTGTTAAACTCGCGGCCGTTGCTTCAGGAAGATGGGGCTGGATAGGCGATCCTACTCCTTGCCATGTACAACCGGGGAATTGAAACCACGTCAGTTGACTCAATGACAGATCTTTTGGTCCATAACAACACATACGCCCTAAGCATTCGGACATTGAACCAACCTATTTCATAATGCCATCTTTATGTAGCGTAAATTCATATAGTAAAAAATAAATAGCATTTTTTTTCCGTACAGGCCAGACATAATAACAGTCTTTAAATCAATATATTAAGGGTTTTTTTTAGTTTTATGATTTAATGGAACTATTTGAATTGCATTCTGAGCGAAGAGACCCACTACCATTTAGTTTTCGGCTAGAGCGTTAGTTTGTCTACCGTGTTGTGTTTTTAATACGTTTCACAGTCGTATCATTCGGCAAACCTCAGAAGATTCCAATACCCAACATGTACCGGAATTTGCCGACTGCGAGTCGTATCTCCGAATATTTATCTAACTAAAATACAGAACTGGGAATGCTCTGTTATACACAGTACTGCGTGTACTGGACGATTCTAAACACCGTTCTGGGCAAGCGAATATACAGTACTGCATTACGCAGTGCTAAGCTAGAGCACCGTTCTGGACAAGCTAATACACAATCTTCAATAAGCTGAAACATCGTTCTGGACAAGCTAATATACCGGGTGTTCTAGAAACAGTAAGCATACCCTTTTCGGGATTAATGTTTTTTGACAAATTTACCATCCTGCAATAATCTGTGGGTGCTTGTATTTCTTAAATCGGGTTTGGCCGCGAAAGATTTGTTGTTAAGATTGATAATATCGTTGCTTTTATTCGTTATTGAGCTCCATATTATAGTCTATTTACTGTAACATATCCGAATACAGTATAAATATAGTATCAGTGAATGAAGATCGTAAATATTTATATCCACTAAACCAATTTCATCTCAATATCGGTATTCTTTAGATGGTTGAATCGCTTACCGTTATAACAAGATTACGGGATAATAGGAGACAACTGCATAAATGTTGGAGCAAATACGAGTTGCTTCCCTTCTTATTAATCAATTCAAAAGCCATTCAAGTCAATACATAGATACAAATACTATTTTAAAGGAGCTAAATCGCTAATACTTGGGACCTAGAAATTGACACATATGGGTCGCAATGCAAATAATAATGTAATATAAATGTATATAAACTGATTTACATTCAGGGCCAGCGAAAGCAATTCTTATAATAATAATAATAATCGCGTCATTTTACAATGGTAGCAAATTAGGCCTGAGGCCTGTTTTCAATTTGGCCCTTGGCACAGATCGTGCGAATGATTTCGATCATCATGCAGGAAGAACCGAAGAACTCGGGGGAAACCTGCCCTGATCGGACGGGAGACCGAATATACCTCTTACTTACAACGATAAAGTTCTTGCCCTGAGCTGGCATTGAACCCTCAATGCATTGGTGAGAAGCCGCCTCTCTATCGCCACGACTATCCGACCAGCTGATTGGGGGACTTCCATTATAGGTCCTTATAGGCGATGGTCCAGGGGCTGCAATAACCTGAGAAAAGAGTAATTGCGGCCAAATTATTGAGGGAGCCCCCCCACCCCCCCCTACTGCTACTGGTACATTCAATTAATAATCCCCATGTAAGTCACTTTATACGCAAAATATATATCACAAATTCAAACAATACAACCGAATCACTTTTGACAGGAGAAAATATTTATATCTTTTATCCGAGTTATTATCAATTTAATATAACAATAATGATCTTTTATCACATGGTAATTATTAGAGACATTTTAAATGTCTTTATATACAATAAAATATATAAACATGTACATTAAACTCAATCTGTTTAAAACACAGATTCTTTTTCATTTCGTTTTTTAAGGTTCAAAATATTGTTTTACTTGTCTTCGCTACAAAAGGATCTGGAAGAGTTGTTGGGCGTTTTGGTTGAGGTGAGAGATTAGCCAATGAAACGGTCTGTTAAGGCGACTTCTTGGTGTGCCATGCACGAAACTGTGGGTAAACCACTGGTAACATCAGCGCTGATTGATTAATCAATGTCTGACGTCATAGGGTCAAAAGCTGCTTGTATAACCCCTGACACAACCTTCCAGTACAGCTGATCAGATCTTCATGTAGTGTAGGCCATCGAAAGTATAAAAAAATCGAAACGAAATATAGATCTGTATTTTAAACAGATTGCATTAGACTATAATTATTCTAAGAATTTGCATGCTGTCACCTTTTAATATCATTTAGAGATTCTTTTTTTTAGTCATTAGCATTTAATTAACTTGATAACTTGGCGGTGGGTTGGTGTTGGGGGAAATAAATTATTAAAAGAGTGGCTACTCTAATGTTTATATAATCTATTGGTGATTTAACTTGAGAGCCCTTCTACATGTAAACATTCAAGCGTAAAATATGGTAGACATCTTGTTTCTATAGTTGTATCACCAACATGAACATTTCTTACTTCTAACTCTAAAATAATTCAAATATAATAATTATAAATAATGACCTTAGATAACAGTCCAGAAACATACTATCCTGTCGTTGAGTCAAGGGGAGTGGTTCCGATTCCCCACTTGTACGTTACAAGTAGAAAGGTCACCTGTCCAACCTTGTGAGTTTTCTCTGGGTCTTCCGGTTTCCTCCCACTGCTACAGACCCCTACGCGCAAGCAAATTATTGAAATAAAATTGAATCATATGTTAGTCCCGAAATCACGTAGTTTTTGTCACATGGTTGTTAAACCCAATTTCTCTCTCTCTCATTTCTCTAATTTAGGTTCAATACTATCAATTTAATCATAAGTTACAAGTTCGAACAATAATTTTTGAATGGGTATACATGTATATAAAAATAGTGTAATACCTTCTAAAGATATGTGATTGTAGTTCTGGCTATAAAATGGTTTTAATGTTAAACTCCAAAGTCTATTTGTAATATAACCATTACACAATCTTTGTATGAAGGTGGCAATATCAGTATCCTGATAGCTTACTGAAAACTATAAAATATACAAAGATGGAATTAAAACATACCACAGATAACGGAAAGTGCTGAAGAGACTTAATGCAACCAAACTTTATAGCGTCATTGTAGGCTGGAGTTAGGAGATAAACACTACATGTTTTGCATTTAGAGGGGTGTTATTGTCCAATAGACATGTCCTGAGATCATTAGGACCTAAGACGCGTAGCGTCGCGGGTTCTAATGTAAAATCTCAGGACATGTCTATTGGACAATAACACCCCTCTAAATGCAAAACATGAAGTGTTTATCGACATTGTAACATGCTATTTACGATTTTAAAAGAAAATACTAAAACAGAGGGGTGTTATTGTCCAATAGATGGTGTCTAATTGACCAATCAAAATGCGAGGTTCACTCTTAGCATGTTACAATGGATATTAACATACACAATAAAATCAACAACATGCTATGGACGTGCAGGGGAAATTACTCTGCAGGGCTTGGATGGCTTACAGCTTTTTATATTGAATTTTTCAAAACAAATTGAATTTTTGTAACTTGTTTATCTCAATTGATTTGAGTTCTCTGATTTGTTTTACGGGTGGTTTGTTTACCACTTTGGAAGATTTTCTAATAAATGTAAAATAAAGCCTTTACACATTTCCGAAGATCTTCAATTTGAAAAGCAAATGAGTCGATATTTCTAGGTATACTGGTTAATTAACATATTAGGCTGAATTAAAAGAACAAGCTACATATCACAGAAAAGATAAGTTGCCTGGCAACTATTTTAACATGTGGAGAATAGCTAGGTGATCCAATCCATACACTTTACATGTATATCATAAGGTCTGTCATTCAGTCAAATGGTGTGTTTTCAATCACACATTTGTATGTAGCAATGAGTAGGGTTACTTCCTAACCTTGTGGGTTTATTCCAGGATCTCTGGTTTCCTCCCATTGCTCAATTTAAAGATGCTTACATGCAAGCAGATTATTGAAAAAAAAAAAGTTTTATATTAGTTCCGAAATGATTGTGTTGAGTAGACTTTAAATCGCATCTTTCCCTCTATATACATGTATATATTATTCAGAACTATATTTAACTAAAAACAAACATTACTTACATTACTGATGTAAATTTCTCCAATTTCTTGAATTTCATCTGAGAAACTTTCAATTTCCTCTGTATTTAAATCAAAAAATGTCTGTATTTTTTCATCTTCAAGTGTTAGAAATGTCTTGGCAACTATACTTCCATCATCAATCAGAAAGCTATAAAAAATTTATAAACTCGACTGCAAGATTACCAAACAATTTGGGTTGTTTATCTAAATTCATGAAATCTACTTTCAATTTCAGGTCTTTCTTTACGCCTTCAATGTTATCTAAATTATTAATTGGACATTAATTAACTTATCCAGACCATAATCAACTCTGGATGGCATCACTAGCCTGCGATATTTACTGGACTTAAATCTGATCTGCTGCTCAACCTCATTGATGATTTTAATCCAAAAATGGATAATCGAGACTATGTTTTTTATGGTACCGACTTTAATAATGATGATCGAGGCTAGGCCTAACATTCAAAAGGTAATATCTTATTTCAGAGTGGATCTATTTTAAATGAAATTTTCAGCAAATTTCCTTTATATTATCTAGTTTTGAACTGTTATAGTGAGAACTGCCAGCTCTTTATCTAATCTCCCATTGATTGATGCCAGTGAGAAATGGGCTGGAGAGTTGACTTACCTGATTTTACCTGTAAGTTTATATGCTGTGTTTTTACAACAAGGATTAGAACAGGTTGATTGTTGTACTCGACTACCACATATACAACATATACTCTCTAATCTCAGATTTAATATCTGATAAATACGACAACAACATTTAAATACAGACATATCTTTCTTGTTAATTACTTCTAGAAGATATTCATATCTTATACAATTTATATCATCGATACATTGTCTTTTATCCTCAAACCTGAAATAAAACAAAGCATCATCATTAAACAGATCATAATAGCAATGAAGTTGTATTTTGCATGGGAGCCACACAGTGTTAGCCTAAAAAGTTTCTAAGGATTTTCCAGCCTGGATTCTCCTTGTCAAGTGAAGTAGTGTAGGATGAAGGACATGGACAAAGGTCTCAGTTGTTTGCATGGGGAAAACCCAGTGTCCAACCATGTACTCGCAGCCGAAGAGGTATATTTTTTTTTCATTTGCTCCAATATGAGGAGGGGGGAGGGGGTGATGGTGTAGCTTTTGACGTTGGTGTGAGGGAGCATATTTTCCGACTTAAAGCACCACTAAGAAAAGTACGGGTCGCACAGGATATTTAGGAAAAAAAAAGTCCATTGTGGAATAATTGGAAACACCCTGTGACCACTTTAACATGTAAAAAAATTATATGTCCGGGCAAAAAATATCCCTCATCGCAAACTTCATAGTCCAGTTGATGAATGCATAAATAACCAAACATACCACTAATAAACTAAGCATGCATTTATTCTAAGTTTCATCATAGTTATGTTTATGTTTGACATTGACTTATTACTAATATTACCCACGTGTTTAACTTTTGTTGGCGTAAAAAATGAATATGAATGATATTTCTATATACCCGAATAAGGATTCACTATTATAGTTCCTGGCTTGCTGACTAGGAGGTTTCGGGTTTGATACCGGTATTGGCTGAGAAACAGAGCGCTTTGACTTTTTCCAGCAGTTTCTGGCAAGACAGTGTCTATATGTTCGAATGAGACAACAATAATTCGCTTGCACATAGGGGTCTTTAGCAGTGGTAGGTTTGGACAGGAAACCCTTCTCCTTGTCAAATATAAGCGGGGAATCCAACACAAACTTAAGGTCCTGTGCATGTCAAAGAACCCTGGAAAGTTGGAATGCAGCTGTCCAAGCAAAATTTTCCAAATACTCAACAGCCTGGTGTAGCATATGCTTGTTTTTATTGGTCTGGTTGGAGCAAAAGAGTCCAACATTAAACCCCATTTCATTTCATTTTCATAGTTTATACCTTGTGTTATAGGGAGATTCAATGGCTGAATGGTATCGTAACTGCTGTGGTTTCCATTCTCCGGTTGTTTGTGACAAGGAGTAGGGTTGCCTGTCCAATCTTGTGGATTTTCTCCAAGTCCTTCAGTTTCCTCCCACTGTTAAAGACCCCTACGCACTAGCGAATTATTGAAATAAAATTGAACCATATGTTAGTCCTGAAATGACCTGATTTGTGCTAAGTGGAAGTTAAACCCTATTTCTCCCTCTCTCTGTCTCTCACCTTGTGTTGTGTGATGTAGATCTAACAGATAGTATTGTATAACTTGATACCATTATATATTGACAATACACTATACCACGTTTAGATACTTTTCTCTCTAATCTCTCAAACTTTACCACAGTACCAGGTAATAGTCCTAATGGATAAGATGTCCGTTCTAGTTTTAAATAAACAGTAACATCAGAATCAGAATTTAATGATTTAATCTGTAGTTGTACACATTGGTTTCCAACCATTGAAACACCTAAAAAATAATATGAACATACAAAACTTTTGTACATAATTATAATATTTTCTATTTTCTACATTTTTTTCAAGAAAAAATATCTCAGGCTGTTATTTCTTAAAACAGGTGGAGGGGGAATTTTACCGAGTTTGGAAATCCTGCTAAGCCTCTGTCACAAAATCACTGACTAGGCCCTTCTTCCTGCACCACTGACAAGGGAAACCACGCCGGAAAATCATGATGAACTTTGTCGGCCAACATCAAGAACCTTTAAAGATGTATATACATTTCCATGCACATAAAAGAACACTTGCCAACTAAGAATAAGATGAAGAGTCCCATAGAAATAGTTCTTTCAAGGTAAAACTTTCCTCATAGCACACTACATTACATCAACCATTCTTCTTTAGCCCAGAAAAATAGGACATTGGACATTTAATCCCATTTTATTTCAAGAGTCTTTCACATGGAATTAATCAGTTTTATTTACTAAGATATATATACCTTGGATCGTTCCTTTAAGGATATTTGATAAAAGATACTTACTAAGAAATCTCTGAGTTTCAATCTTTAGCTTTTTTTCATTGAACCTAATACCTTTTGGTGGTAGACCCGAATCACAATGTTTTCTACCAGATATAATACCAACAAATGATACCAAAGCTTCTTTACAACTTTAACACAAATAAATAACATGTTACCTTTAGTCACAAACAAAAAACCTTAGGGGGTATTTATTTACATTAAAACAATGAAAAGATTAGATTCAATTGAAAAGTGGAAACCAGTAAAAACATAGCCCTATGTTTGGCTTAATGGAGTATCACAGTATTAGGCTGGAAACGCTCCCCAGAACATGGCTTCCCTTCATAAGTGGTGCGCTGAAAAATGAGCTCTATGTAAATACATAACTCAATATATTAGTAGCTATGGTAATAAAAAAACTTACCCTAAAGACAAAACCTCCTCAATTTCTTTAACACTATCTTTTTCAAGCTACAACATAAAATTATATTATTAATAAGCTTAACATAAATTAGAATAGTATTAAACTAAGAATTCATCATTTATATAATACCAGTAAGGGGCCCATGTCAATGTCATCGTGTTTGGGAAATGAGAGAAATATATTTAGAGATAGAATTGTATAAATAAATATTTCAAAATCTCAGAGTGTGATTTGAGTGGTATAGCAATGCCTTGCAAACTACAATATTGTAAAACTTAATAGGAATATCAGTCCACAAAATTCTTCAGTTCAAATCTGTATTTAAAAGATCTAAAATAAATCTAAAATAAATCTAAAATCGAACAATCTATGGAGCTCCTAACCCCCATCAGTATGTAGCTTTGATATTTTGATTTGTTTTGTTCATTAAATTTTAATTAATCAATCTGAGTACATATTAATGTAGTAAAAACCAGAAGAAATTTAATATATCCCAAAAAATAAATGAAAGAAATAAACATATTAATCTATCCATACCTCAGGAGAAATTGCATCAAAGATTCTCATAAAATGAGCATCTGAAGGTACAGTAACTGTTAATCTGGCTTTCGAGTTCTTTATAGAATTCTTCACACGTCTATTCACAGCGGCAGGAACGTTATAATTGACATAATTAAGGTTACTAACTTCATACATAGAACCTGATTCCAAGATATTGTACCATTTAACCGAAACATCTTGAAATATCAGTTCTACAGGTTCATATTTTGTATCGGAACTACTTTTCTCGACAATACAACCCAGAATACTAAAACGTAAACTGAATTTGGTTTTCTTGGTCTCGGTCACTAACGATTCCTTATGACTAATCCATAAACATTTACATCCATTCACGACTTTCTCTTCCTTTTTTCTCTTTGTTTCATCAGATGAGTCTTCAGAATGACAAGAATTGTCTTGCACTAGGGAATGTTTCTTGGTCGGTGGCCCTTTTAGTTTATTTTGATTTTCATCTCTCAATTCACAACGATTGTCTCCTATTCCTTTTGCGACTTCGGTAATTTGTTCAATATTTTCTTTAAGAAATTTACAGTCCAACATGGAAAATTGAAGATAAGCAAAGTGCTGAAATTCCTCAATGTGCTCTTTGCAAACAGATTCAATGTTTGAAAAGTGTCCAGTTAGAAATCGTTCGTTGACTATAGAATAAGAACGAATAGCTATAATCTGATTCAAGTTTTGTATTTGAAGAAAAGGACAGTTTGACTTTGTTTGAGTTAAACACGTTTGATCACAGACATGAGAAGAAGTTTGTTCCGAATTGGAAATAATAACATCTATTTTACTGCGATGATCTCTCAATAGCAGACGACCTGTTGTTTTACACAGATCTAACCAACCAATAATTATCTGTAAATAAACATGAAATATTTAGTGATAATTCTTCATATAGAATATATGGCCATTTTACCACAGAGACTAAGTCAGCATTGAGGTTAGAAAGCCTGATTTGTGACAAATTATTCCCTCATTCAAGACTTAAGGCAATCTTTTGTCAAGCACACCTCGGTCAAAGAGAAAAGTACATGTATCTAAGACTGGAGTTAAAGTCAAAGAGCGAGAGAAAGACATTGGGTTTGACATTCACCTGACAGAATCTATTTTGGGACTAACATATTTTATTTGATTGCGTGTAGGGGTCAAGCCTTGAAATAAGGCACCTGTCACTGACAAGAGTACCTGACATTTTCAACTTAGTGCCAGACATGTATTAATAATATCATTAAAAAAGACAATTCAGTGCCGGACAAAATGACAGGCACCACTGCCAGAGGTATAGTGCCTGACAAACCCTGAATCTGTGCCTGACATTGTCAGTGACAGGTGCCTTATTTCAAGGCTTGGTAGGGGTACTTAGTGGGAGGAAACTTGAGATACCAAGTGACCCTACTCCTTTTCATGTACAAGTGAGGAATCAAAACCATGCTACTTGACTCATTTAGAGATCTTATGATCTAAAGTGCCCACATTAAACCATTTGGCCACCCAACCCTCCAATTCAGTTCGAAAGACAAGTGCATATATCTAAAGCAGGTCTTTCTGTAGGCCTAAAATGTTATCTTAATTATTAATTAGACATTAATTAACTTATCCAGACCATAATCAACTCTCGATGTCATTGCAATATTTACTGGATTAGGAACCGATTTGCTGCTCAACTTCCATTCATGATTTAATCATGAAATGGATAATCAGGGCTATGTTTTTTATCGTACCGGCTATATTATTTATGATCGAGGCTTGGTCGAATAATCAATCGATAAATTCTCAGCTCAGAGTTGATCAATTTGAATGCAATTTTCAGCAAATTCTCTTTGTATTATCTAGTTTTTAACTATTCTAATGAGAACTGACAGCTCCATATCTAATCTCCCATAATATATGTTTATATTATAGAGTAATAATTACCTGTTGATTGTTATTGGTTTGTTGATTATAATTCCAGTATAAGAGATCACCGAGATCTTTACCTATCAGATTACTATATTTATATTTATCTTTTAATCTATCTAAATCCCCTGCTTCTTCATAAGCTATTTCTATTAATCTCTCTACAGTTAAAATACAAGCTATTCTATTTTCTTTACTCTACAAAATATTGTAAAACATCATAGAAATGAAATAAAATTAAATAGGGTTTAACGTCCCTGGGCTAATACAGTGTGCTATAAGGGAAATATTACCTGGACAGCAGTGCTACGGCCTACTCTTATTTCGATCTTCCAACTGTGAAGGGTTCATTTATGTGAACGCCAATGTTTACACAGGACTTCAGTTTTCGTTCCGTACAAACGACTAATGTATGACAAGAATAGCCACTATTAAAGTAACTTCACTTTGTCTAATATCACATTATGGTGTAAAAGAAATTAATTTGATCTTCAGCATTATAGAATTCCTAATTGTAAATATTGCTAGTTTTATCATAACGAACTCAAAAGATGAATACTTACTGTCTGAGAATAAAAACAGGTATGAGGATCCACAAAAAACTCTTCTGTTATATTTCTAGGGGAGATTTTTAACCAAGGACAACATTCCTCAGACAATATTGCTTGTAATATTTGAACAATGTGACATCTTTTCCTACGGAGAAGAATGTGAAAAAATGTGAGTAATGAGAAAGAAATGTCTGAAATTATATTTAATGGAGATGGAGTGAGTAGAATTCAAACTGAGACTCTATCTGTGTTTTAGTCAGTAGCTAGACAGAAACGACAATTATATACTTCATGTAAATGAACTTGAAAGCTTGTATGGAGCCATGGTGGCTAAATGGGTAAGACGATGGCTAGCTGGACTGGAGGTCGCTTGTTTGACCCCTTCATTGGCCAAGAAAGTTCATCAGAATATTCCAGCATGGTGTCCCCTTGTCAGTAGTGCAGGGATGGAGGGCCTCATACGGACAGTTGTCAAGTCGATCGGATGGGACGAAAAACAGAGGTCCAATAATAGCAGCGTCTCTGCACTAGCAACCGATGAAGACGGAGGAAATAAAACTATTTCAAAATATGTCTAGGTTCAAAGAATTTACCGTTTGAAATAAAACTATTTCAAAATATGTCTAGGTTCAAAGAATTTACCCTTTGAATGCCTTCCAAACATTATAAACTGTTTCATACAACTGTTTTAGATGCTCTGTTTCTACTTTCTGGAGATTATATGAATTAATCATATGACGAACCCAAGTTTTACAATCTTCAACTTGTTTTGACTAGATAGAAACATAAAATATAAATAGCAATGTAACAAATCAATATCATCATACAGGGTTGAATATTTCCTACTTTAAAGAGAGAGAGAAATGGAGTTTTCGCTTGCGCGTATGGATCTCTAGCAGTACGAGGAAACCGGAGAAAAACCACGGGATTGGACAGAAGATCCTACTCCTTGTCACGTACAAACGAGGTATAGAACCCACGTCAGCTGAATCAAAGACAGACCTTATGATTTAACATGCATTCCCCAACCATTCAGACATCCAACTCCCCAACCTCCCCCCTATTCTCAACTTTACTTAAAATGAATAATTCAGTTTCAATTTTAATATTGGTGAGATCTGAAGACATGTATGTAATTGCTACAAACGCTCATTTTACCAATTTGTGGGCAATCAATAATGGCTGATCAACTATCTTTAATGTAGTCTTAGCACAGCAGTACAGATGAATTCTTGGTAACTGAAAATAAAAATTGATTTATGTAGGTGTCATATTATGTTTCTTACTTACTTGCTCATTAAAATCTGAATTTGAAGGCTATTGGAACTGAATAATTAGTATCTGTTATTGAATGTCAATTAAAACTAATAGAAAATGATCGATTTTTGTGTCCAATGACATTTACTGCTACTACCCTGTATTAGTTCAATGAAATGTAATAATATTCTAAACTGAACAAAAAATTAAGAAACAATATCTTCATTCGAATGAATTCGTTTCTAAAAATGTTTTAAATGCATTAAAAAGGGTTTATAAAAACTTGAATTTAACTGAATCCAATAACTGAATGCTATTCGAATAATTATTTAGAATAGTGTTATTTCCACTCAACACAATTAAGGTCATTTTAGGAACAAGATATTGTGCAATTTTATTAAAAAAATTCTCTTATACAAAGGGGTCTTTACCACTGCGAGGAAACTAGAGGATCCAAAGGAAAACCAAAAGGTTATACAGGCAACCCATATACAAAATAATAATGAAATGAAACGGGGTTTCACGTCCTACTGTTATGCACCTAACCTTAGCTAATGGAAGACGGGCATACGTCATACAGGGTGCTACAAGGGATTTTGCCAAGGGATCTTTTACGTGCACGTCAATGTCATTGTGTACACAGGACCTCGGTTTTTTGTACCATCAGAATGACTAAACAGCTGTCCTTGTCAGGCCCTCCGTTCTGCATCACTGACAAGGGGAAACCACGGCGGAAAATTGATATAAACTATATTGGCCAATGCAGGGATCGAACACTCGACCTCCAGGCTAGCGAGCCAGCACCTTAGCTTAGCCACGTGATCCCCTTGACCCATATACAAGTCTGGGATCGAAACAATACGACTTAAATTAATGACAGACCTTCTGACCTAAATCTCTCACATTAGACAACTATATGAGCCCCACCCTAGTGAATAAGATAATCACGTTAGATGTATATCAATACTTACCTCTCTACCACCACCATGGTGTACATTATGTACGACTATTTTTGAACCAACTTGTAAAGACGGTTTGTTTTCAGCAGAAGGTAAATAGCTTGTATATAGCCTGAAAAATAAGGTGCTCATCAAATTACTGATATCTTAAAAGCTGTTAGGAACAAAAGATGTATATGGCGATCATAATATATATACTCACAAATGATTCAACACAATATTTACATTCTACTGTTCTGAATCACCTACTAATGCAGAAAGGCATACTCCATGCAGTGTACTATGAGGAAATATTTGCCCACACAATGTCATTTCCAGCTGTCAAAGGTTCTTTGACTTGGACAGGTACACAGAAGCTTGGTTTTGTCCTACCATCCGAATGACAAGACACTGTGCCTTGTCAGACTCTTCGTCCTACACCACTGACAAGGAGAGAGAGAGGGAAATATGGTTTATGGTCCACTTGACACAAACTGGGTCATTTCGGGACTAACATATGGTTCAATTTTATTTTAATATCCACCTGTGCGAAGGGGTCTGTAGCATTGGGAGGAAATCGGAGGACGCAGAGAAAACCCATGAGGCCCTGTCAAGGATAAAACATGCTGAAAAAACTTAAAGCACCTAATCAACTTCAGGTCAGTGATCAAGTGACCTAGTTCCCAAGCCACCCTAATTTTATTAGAAAATCCTATAATTTGAATCAAAAATAAAGACTGTAGAGCACAACAGATAAATAATGCTTACAGAATATTACCATCTAAATTATATATACCAAATTCAACATTTATAACACTTTCTATCACACCCTAAAAAATATAACAAAATTAAACAAATTAAAAAAGGCTGAATTATAAAAACTGGTTTATTCATAAATATTATAACTAATTAATGTATCTTATTTTCATTTTTTTATTTTATTTCATTTTTTGCTATTCACAATTCAAAACTGTTGACAAAGTATAAAAAATAATATTGGAAAACTATGACTTCCATGGGTAAAAGTTGACAAGTTAAAAAACTAACCTGATATGACACAAATTTACATGATGATGTTACATCTGGAATTACAACCGATAACAATAATTTGTCTTCATCAACTAAGTTCTCTTTCAACCATTCCTATATATATGGAAAATAATCAATGTCATGAGACTTGCGCCCTTTATATGGCCACCACCTGCAAAGCTTTATCATCATAGTCAATGAATCACATTCACAAGTTTATAGAGAAAGAGAGAAATGGGGTTTAAAGTCCACTCAACACAAACTAAGCCATTTCAGGACTAAAGTATGGTTTAATTTTATTTCAATAATTTGTTGCGCGTAGGGTTCTTTAGCAGTTGGAGGAAACCGGAGGAAACCAGAGGACCCGGAGATATTCACGAGGTTGAAACAAGTTTGTAGAATCAAAACATAATCAAGGATATAACTCTACAGTTAACAATTCTGAATTTAGATGATAGTCTGGATTTCTTCCAGCAATTCACCTTCTACCAAATTTACCAAAAGTAAAATGAAAACCTCCCAAAACAGCACAGCAAAACTCTTTCATTTCAAATTCCTTATGCCCCAATTACAATTGCATCGACAACTCTATCCTTTATAAGGTTCACAAGATTTAATAAAATTTGGCGTAATGAGAGGAATAACTTGAAAGGAAAGGAAATGATAAGTTTGCTTCATATGTGCTAACCAAATTACAGATCATATTAAAAAATAATGACAATACTCCTTCGGATCAATCCATGTCTAACATCTATTTTTAATTACACAGGTTTATGACCTAAGTTACGGGCTTAAAATATAACATTTATCTCACTGTTAAATTGTATGTGTTGATATGTTCTTCAATTCTGTACACATGACTTTTAGATGATGGAAGGTAAATATTAAATGGTACTTCAACGCCCTATCATAAAATAAAAACAACCAGGATTATGGTTCAACATTCAACATCATGATCAGGTCAGTTTAAAACAAACAAACAGGCCAAATATTATGCCATGTAGACAAATGAAGTGAAAAGGCGGTTTAATGAACTGGGCTACTGAAAGCAGGTATTCGCCATACAGCGTGCCATGTGGAAAATTGGGCCTGGGCAGCGGCACTACGGCCTTCTCTTTATATATCGAATTCAAAATGCCAAGGGATTCTTTTACATGTACATCAATGTGTACACAGGACCTCGATTTTTCAGCCATCTGAACAAATACACAGCTGTCCTAGTCAGGCTCTCCATCCTGCATCACTTACAAGAGGACCCACACCGGAAGCCATGCAAAGGAGGATTTTAGCCTACTGTTCTCCCCATTCTTTTACCTACACTGCACTGACAGAGTTTACAAAGATGATATTTATTATTATTATTATTATTATTCTTTTACCTACACTGCACTGACAGAGTTTACAAAGATGATATTTTCTAATGCGTCGAATCCAGAGATGCATATATCCTGTAGAGCTTGAAAATATTACAGACAAGAGCAACATATAAAACCATAAATATACCTTTTTCAGTGATGCCGGTTTAAAAGAAAGGAAGATATAATCATTGCCAGGTATCAACCATTTATGACAATTTATAAGTTCTTCTCTCTGAAAATTAAAAGTACCGAATATAAATTATTTACAAATCAATTCTATTCCCGTTTTAATCTAATATTTTATATATCTTACTGTAGTGTTCTCTGAATAATATATGAAATGAAATGAAATGGGGTTTAACGTCCTACGCTTCTGCACCTAACCTGGGCTAATTGAAGATGGGCATACGCCATACAGTGTGCTATGAGGGAAATTTTGCCCGGACAGCAACTGAATTCCAACTGTTATGGGTTCTTTTATGTCTACGCCAATGTGTACGTGGGACCTCGACTAGGCAGCTGGCCTTCTCAGGCCCTCCGTCTGCATCACTGACAAGGGGAAACCACGCCGGAAATTAAGATGAACTCTCTTGGTCAATGCAGGGATCGAACACCCGACCTCCAGGCTAGCGAGCCAGCACCTTATCCACTTAGCCACGTGATTCCCTCTCTCTGAATATAAATTTAATGAATAGTCAAGCAACACTTACCATTATCATTATCTTCAATATATCATCTAATAATATACAATAAAACTGATCTTTTCTTACCCTGAAAACAAGGAAAATAAACAAAGTAAAGAGTAGTTTATAATAGTTCAATCAACATTTAATATACGGTAGTTTAGGTAAAAAACATTTATCAGGCCTGGATCCAGGATTTGGTTAAGGGGGGGGGGGGGGGGGGGACATACGATGAGGCAAAGTGGTTTTACGTAGTACCCAAACTCTTCCTCACATTGCTTGGAAGGAGACAATGTGCAAAAATCATGTTTATATCATCAATTAAAGAGCAGATACACCAGTCTCACTTGAGCTGAGACCCCCCCCCCCTCTGGATCCGTGCCAGTTTATTATTTTAAAGGGGCATTAGGGAAGATTAGATAAAGAGCTGGCAATTCTTAATAGACCTGAAATGTTTACTATTAGTAAGATTATTAGACATTTATTAACATGAAAAGACTTTAATCAACTCTTGGTGCCATTTTATATGTCAAATTGTCACTGGATTTGAATCTGATCTGCCGCTCATCGTTCATTAATGATTTTAGAAATGATGATAGGGGCTAGGTCTAAATTCAATCACTAATATCTCGGTTGAGATTGGAGCAATCTGACTAATCTTCCACAATTCCCCTTTATATAATATGGTCTTTAGTCTTTACTGCATAATGGACATGATATGTACTGTTTATACAAGTAAACAGAATTTTACAATCACATTCACAAAATTTCCTATCAAACAAAAAAAGAAACTGTAGGGAGGCCCTTTATTAGCCTAGACTACTTTACCTGAATACTTCACTTAAAGATGTAATACAGCCTTTTATATTTATTGTTCCATGTTTGATCTTGTGTCTGAAACAGAATATTTACAAAATCAGAAAAGAAATCCAGAAACTACATACTACTACATATAGATGTTGTTTCTTTTCTCATTTTAATTATCAAATCGTATCTGATTCCCAATGATTGGAGTCAATGACAATAATTGCAGTGTTAATTTTCACAACTTTATTTACCTATTTTGTAACAGTATGTAGGCATCCTTAGCTGACAAAACATTTGTAGGACAATTTGATGGTAAGATTGAGCCAACCTCCATTTGAAAATTAAATTAATAAGGTATTTTTATCACAAATGGATGAGAGAATCTTCACGCTGTGAACTGGTCATTTGTTCATTCTGAAAGAGAATTCCATAATTAGGTAACTTTATAAATCGTTGGGATATTTAATTGTACAATGGATTTTAATTCCGAGGTTGACAATATTCAAACACACGGATAAGTATATTAAATTAAAATTAAAGTACAATGAGGTTCATAATCTAAGACATCCGTTTAACATTACAATCACTGTAGCGACAAGCCTAATCAGATTCAAACAGTTTGTTACAATAGGTTACACTACAACAGCTCACTTTTGATAACTCAGGGCCAGAGGCAGAGTTGCAATTCTCGTAGCATCATAAACTATATCAATATTAATAAATGTCAAAAATATTGTTATTAATTTTACCGCCATTTTAAATTGACAGTTACCTCCCCTGTAATATATAAAAGGGACATTTTACAATCTTTGGTCTTTAATTTTCTGAAAATCTTTGTAGCCTACTGGGATTATATCTTTGACTATGAAACTTATATAATGTATAGACACGTTATTTGAGGAAATTTATCGATGTGAAATATTGTCGAATTTTCAATTTATTGGTGTTTTTTGTTTTGTTTTTTTTTTGTAAATGAATTTGAGGAAGTGTACCTTTAAATTGTTTTGTCTTTATATTAATCGAGACTTCATACTTGATATCCAGGTCTATAAAAAACTACTTCCGGTTCCTGACGACGTGTTAATCTCGAAGGAAACCGCTAGGAATAGCCATACGAGAAAACAAAGTGATTATCGAGATAATTATGTGGTTATAGCAGCTGTTACTTATTAATAATACCATATTTTCTACAAGTATTTAATGATGAGGCTCTTAATCGTTTTAAATTTGTGTTTATTTGTATGCTTTGGACACTTGTTTGTGCCTATAAATTCTGATTCACATTCACGTGATGATGGCTTATCTGGACATGACAACACGTTACCAGTCGTTGCAAAAGCTATTGATAATGCTAATAGCAAAGACGTAGTCGAAACAAAAACTGTTAAACCTGAAACTCCTACTGATAATTTAAATAAAGTTAATAATGGCACGACTGACAATAACAAAAACTCAACAGTTGACTGTGAAAACAGTCAAACGAACTGTACCAATAATGACAAAACATTATATGGTAAATTCATAACCAAGATTACAGAAAACAAGGGCATGTTATTAAGGACTATGTATGTTTTAATAGCACTCACGTCTATTGTTGTCATATATTTTATGGTAAGGTCATTAAGGTAAGTTTTAACCTTTTTTATGCTTTTATTATAGAACTAATCTCGTGAAGTATTTCCAATGGTCAATGGCAATTTCATCCATAATTGTGGTAATGGTTTAGTTAATTAAGGAATAATTTCTTGCCACATCCGCTCCAAATTTATAATAATCGAACACTTTTTTCATGTAGAATCACAAACAATATTCGTTTGAATTAATCCGCCATGAGCAGAGGAGAGAATCGCGCATAGGCTATCCGAACATAACTTCCTGGATTATGGCCCCAGATTGTTCCAAAAAATGGATTTTTAGCTTGTGGGGCGATGATAATTTGTATTCAATTTTAAAAATTGTTATATTACTGTTACACACCAATGATTGAATGATAGTTGAGTATGAATTTCGTAAAAATCTGACCAAAAGTGCTGGGTAAAATGTCAGCTCTTTTACTTTATAGTGTAAAAAGTACATGTATCATGCATTGTATGTAATACGGTACAAAGGCTGTGGACCATGTAACTAGAAGTCACGTACACAAATTGTGTTGTGCGGTAATAAGAGGCCACAACTTTTATCAGATTTTTATATCTTTACATGTCCCAAAGATCTAAATCCCTTTCAGTTCGTACATTTCAGACCATAACTTCCTAGATTATGGTCCCTGATTGTATGAAAGATCGTCCTTTTTTTTCAGAACTTTTATAACCGTTGGGAAGTTTAGAGAATATTACTCATCTCAACATCATGATAAAAAGAAAGAAAAAAAACGTGTTGTTTTATTCAAAATGCAAGGTGTTTGGGTTTTGATTTTGAGTATATCTATTGAATCCCCCCACACACACACACACACCAACACAGTGTGACTATAATTTTTCTAAATTGCTTGTTTTTTCTTTGCTGGTTTTCCTTCTCTTACTATAACAAAAATTGAGATTGGCATGGCCCAGTGTTAAAAAAATTTCCACATGGGATATGTGGGTACAAGTACCAAAATAGCCAAAGTTTAACGTAGAAAATTACTATGATCAGGGGTTAGTTTTGGTGACAGCAGGGCCGTAAAAATCCACTAGTGTCTGACAGTAGACTACTAGCCCGGGGCTTTACGAACACACAAGTTGGGTTACTTCGTTAAAACCAAATAAATACAGTAACAGTTGTTTGCATGTTAATAATATGGCTTTCAATATTCACTGCATACAACTGTGTTTATGGCAACAGGTGTCCCAGTATTTTTATACACTGTTAGTTACCCAAGCGTCTATAATGTATTTAAAATGAGTTTACCAGTACTATAATTTACACATACATGTATGAAAGGACAATCATACTGATTAGGGTTTTATTTAATTCAGGTGTTAATTTGATTGAATGTTATAGATAGAACATTTATCTTGTAGTCTTTTGCAATGCAAACTGTTAACATATTTTATGTAAAGAAAAAAAAAATGAAATTAGTGAAGTAACTTAAATCCAGTTACTTATAAATAGAACATGTATCTTCTTTCTTCAATACATCTAGACTCCAATAGTGTAAGCCATTATTGTTGGTGTGTACATGTAGTCTTGTAATGCAATCTGTCCGCAGTTTTAATGTAAAGAAAAACAAATGCTGGAAATACATGTACATTGTAGCATGTAGGGATGAAACTTAAATCCTGTTTATCAAATCGAAATTTGATCATGTACATAATGCAGGGTAATCTTAGTCACTGTACATGGTAAATGAAGTTATATATCTGGTACATACATGTACATATGAACACAATTTCCAAGGTTTTATTTCCTACATCACTTGGATCATTCATTGTTATCCAGGGTGTTCAGTTAACATACAGTAATTTGAAGGTTAGTCCAGTGGACTAATTAAACGAAAAAACACAATTTAAGTAAACTTTAAAATGTCTGAAAACAACCTATATCTATTTCAGTTTAGAATATTTCATTTATCTAATTTGTTGAAAATTGCATACGAGATATTTTCTTCAAGAAATATGAAGTCCTTCATGTTATAAAATTCGACAGGAGCCATAAAAAGCTCCTGATACCTCGAATGTATGCAGTTTAAAAGTATAAACAAAAACTGAAAGTAGTTTATTAATCTCAATATTAAGGAGAGAGATTTTGTTCATTTGAACTACCAAGTAATGCTAATTTCGAACACTTTTACATGGTGACCTGTATTTATGCATATACATGTATATATATTACATTTTATAGATTGAGACAGAAAAGGAATAAGTCTCGTAAATATGGTTTGATAACGGCACCTAATGACTTGGAAATGGCACCATTGGATCAAGATGATGATGATGATGATGATATGACAGTGTTTGAGATGAATGGAATGAAGAGATAGTTTATATGCATGTAAGTTGGGTAGTGGGGTTGGATGGCCGAATGGTTAGCATGTATTTATAAAGTGACAAAGTCTGTCATTGAGTTAACTGGCAAGGTTTCGTGATTGACAAGAAGTAGGATTGCCTGTCTAACCTTGTGGGTTCTCTCTGTGTCGTCTGGATTATTGAAATAAAATTTAACCATGACCTAGTTTGTGTCAAATGGGTGCTTACCCCCATTTGTCCCTCTCTATCTGTAAGTTGGGTATCAAATGTGGATGTAAGTAAAACAGTTTTGAAAGGTTGATGTTTAAGAAAATCTAATTTAAGAGCAAGGAATGTTTGTGTGGATTTTTTTTTATGGATGTTCAAATCTTGTCAAAATACGTTTTAATACATTGTACATTTTCATGTCATTATATTTCACTGAACCGAATATGCATTACATGTATGAGAATACAATAAAAATAACAAAGATTACTTGCACAAAATGCTTAAACATGTAGCCAGTAGCCGTCATATATGCAGTGATTCATTTTTTGCAAATGGATAAATATGCTGACACTAAATTACATATACACAGCTGTGTTATTCCAGACTGTTAAAATTATGAACACATAAATTTATGTACGCATGATTAATAGCTTTGTTTTGATTAGATTAGAATAAGGTGAGGATAAAATGCAATCAAAGATTTCTTGTCCTTTAACTATAAATTGACAGTAAAAAATATTTGCCCTAGGCAGTAGGCACAGATCAAATACTTCGGATTTACCCTTTGTTAGTATTTAGTGAGAAAAGAAGAATGTGACTTTCAATTGTATGGTAGAATAGATTTTGAAAACAGAAACATTTCCAGTTGACTAATAATAGCAATAATGTGAACATTTCAGTGCATAAACATAATACAGGCCATTGATAGGTTGATAAGAAAAATGCTGAGCAATTCAGGTGGTTTTTACCTGTCTGTACATGTATCTTAATCTTGTATTACAGTGAAGTAAACAGGGCATGCATCATTTCATCTCAACAAAGAACACAAATATAACCACATACTTTCATAAATAGTGCCTGGGGAAATGTTAAATCTACACAAACAACTTCCATTACGTGCACATAAACTTTCTTCTACATTTCACATTATTTCTATTATTTTTCATATGTACACCCACACATTAAGTTTGGTTTAATGGTCAAGAGCGAGACATTAAGTATATGTCTTAAGCTTGAACTTAATGTTAATATACAGACACTCACACATGCTTTACAATGAAATACGTGACATAGGTCTAAAATTTCAAATAGTATAAATAATGTACGCTTGGCACATAGTCGGTACCAATATTTGAAATAATCGGACGCTAACATCAAAGAATGACATCACATCTTTATTTTAGTATAATTTAATAATTAAAGATGCATTATGTAAGAATAGATTAGACTTAGATAAAAGAAAGCTGACCGTCCTTGCTACATGTATAACAGTACCGGTAGTTAAAAAATAGATCCTGCTAAATGAATTATTTAGAAAATTTCATTCAGATTACTTTAAACTGCGCCATGTTATCACTGTGTGTATATTCAAGGCTTAGCCTCGCTTTCCGAATTTTAAATTAAATCATTAAATGACCAAACCATCCTTATCTAGTTAAAATCCTGAGTTGATTATAGTCTTGTCATGGTAATATATGTCTTGATTAATAATTTATGTAAGATGCAAGGTCTAAAGAAAAGCCTGCAATGTGCAAATTTAGTTCTTTAATAATGTATCTTTAGTGGTAATTTATTCATTTATACAGCCGAACAAAATCCAACCAATGGCTGCTCTAAAATGCCTTAATAACTTAGTCATGGAATTAATATTTCATTAAAACATACTTTATAATTAAGATAAATTGTGCATGTTTGTATAGAGAACTTAAAAGAAAATATCAATAAATCACAGATCTACATATGAAACAATATTAAAACAGAGATTCGCTTTTTTTCCTTCTCGTTGTAGAATGTAGGGCTCACTGGAGGCCTAACCTGTTCCCCAATCCATTTTCAAATGGCATAAAATATTGTTTAAAAATGTAGGGCTCCGATTATGTGGAAAATGTGGAATTGACCCCCAGAAACAAAATTTGGCATTTTGAAAGAAATTTATCACCATGGCAATCAATTGCTCCTTATTAGGTAAACCATGTTTTTATGGTGCAAGCATTGATATGTTTTCATTGTAGAATATTTACAATAAAATCTTATGACAGCATAATATTTGAACAATTTCTTTCTCACACACCACACAAACTAAAAACAGTAAAGTAAAAGTTTGACAGTGATTTTTCATCTTTACCCGCATGGGGTATGACACATTCCATAAATTCATGAATTGTTATTGTGATTATGAAGCTACAATCAAAGACCTTTAGACCCCAAAGCATAAAGTTTTACAATTATTTGATTTTATCAGTGTAATCATTTAGATCAAGGCCATATTATATAATATCGGGGGAAAAAAAGAATTCACACATCCTTGAATTGACCTTCTCCTAAAACTCATCAGCCTTAATGTTGCTTTACGTAAATCAGACCAATCTTTTAACTTATTAATGTAGTATATTTGTTTATTATTTGTTTAATAAATGTGACTAATCTTTTTATTATAGGTTCAGTGTTAGGAGTGACAAGTAAAAGAACAAGTTAGCAGATATCATCAAGTATAGAGTGTCTTTATTTTTGTCTCTTAACTCCATATTTAATGCGTTTCTAGTATTCAGAACTCTTCCTTTTAAAAAGCCTTTTTTTTTCAATAGCATATTTAAACTAACTCTTGTCCAAACTATTCTAAATTGTTCATAAAGATAAATTTATATTTTAACTTATTTTATTCCACAATTATTTATTTTATTTCACAGTTACACATGTACATGTGTGTGCTTCACAAACTGATCAGTGACTGTTTAACTATCACTCACTTGAGCATTCTTACATTTATGTAAGTCAAGTATTTGATTTTAAAGTGTGCAAGAAGCATGCCCTAAAAACAAATTTAAATCTGTATGTACATGTAATACTAATATTTAAAAGACTTACAAGCTTATGTTTGGGTTGATTTTATCTGTATTTAGAGATTGAATTGAAATATGCTTAAAATCAAATAAGAACCACATATGCACATGTATTTAGTCATCATCATAATGTCGAGTGATCACCAATGCTCATTTGATCTCTTGATTAATAAAACTCATTGTCCCCTGCAATTTTGTCTCGCAATCAATCTCTGCTTCTCAATGTTAAAACTTTGTGTATGTATTTATTAGGTAATGTCTTGACTGAGTTTTTATGTTTAGTACTTTCTGCTCAGGCAAAGCAGAGATTAGCAATTTCATTGATCGATGCCTTGATTCTAATTAACTGAGATTAATGAAATCTTCGTCAGAACAGTACCTCAATTAAGTTCATTAATGTGTATTTTCTGCTATAGCTATTTAGACTTCGTGGCTTATTCTATGATTAAGCAGAGATTAAATATTCCATGATTACGGTCGATCATAAGAATCTTCTGCTTAGGCTAAGTATGGATAACCTTTACAAAAACAAATATATACAATATGTGTTATCTTATTTAATACAAGTTTGAAGCGGGGGACACCAAACTCACCGCTGACTTGTTTCATGTTTCATAAGGGAGGGGTTTTTTTGACTCCAGAAAATATCTTGCTGGACCATTATTCTCTGTGTAATGCTATAATTGTAATTCATGTAGGTGCACTGTAATTTTTTAGAAAATGATTAAATCTCCCCCACCTTATTTAGAAACGTTAAATGATATATAATTGCTCTATAGTGATTTATATGGTTGTTATCGCATTTATTCCTTTATATTTAAAAATGCTCAATTTACTGTTTTATTTTAAAATTGGGTTGTATTAATTGATATTAAATGTTATAACATGTATAAGATGTGTATATTCAAGTAATTAATGTATCTATATTATATATATGTAAAGATTTATTATAATATATGTATAAATCAACATATTTTTCTAATCAACTCCTATTCCATTCCATTATGAATCATTAATTTCTATCATTTATAATCATTATAATATTTAGAAATCCTTGGCCATGCTCATTTAACTCTTGGTACCCTTTTTGTGTTCTTTAAAATAGACACTACCTCAAGAGTTAATAAGCTGGGTCTTTGTTAGTTGATAACTTAGATGTATTAATTAACAGTATTCTAACAATTTGCTTCCAGTAAATTATTGTGCTTTTATTTATGATTTTTGCTTATTATTTATGTTTTATTTCTATATAAATATTGGTGTATGCATGTTTATTTGTGTTCGTCTAACATCTTCAATGTTGTGTTGACATCCTTGGCCATTGGTAAACAATTCTCTGTGGACAATCAAGTGTCTGCAAGACGAGAAAGCCTTTTGATTTTTGACTATTTCATATAATTACATTCAGAGTTTCGACCCTTGATCAGTTTAGAAATTGTTCAACTTCCAGGTGGATATCCCCCCCCCCCCCACAAACACACTGACAAGTATTAGCGGGGGTCATATTTAACATATTAATAACAATTGTATGAGGTAAATTTTGTCTAGATTAAATATAGGCCTCCTAGTCTTATTACAAGCAGATATATTTTTGTATCCCAGTTTCCAACATTTTTATCTGGGAATGTCTTTCATTGACAAAAACCACAAATCTGATTAGATTAACATTAGGCTACAAATGAATAAATTACACTGTAGTTATTATTCCGGAATTGCATAGCATAAAATCTCAACCATAAATTGTTTGTGTATGATTAACTTATTTCTGCTATATATTTATATGAATCTAACAATAGGTAGATTAACAATCTGAAAAGCATTCCAAACCTTGGACCAAGATTTAATTATAGTTTTGTTTGTATTGATGAATTTAGACATTAATTTTATATAATTTCTTTGCATAATTATTACTGTTCAGATTTTCAATTAAATTTGGTCCATTATTTTATATTTGTTAATTAATATTGTGTACTTTTGTTAATGACTTGCCTTTATTTTCTCTTTTGTGCAATACATTGTAATAAAATTTGGTTAATTTCATTAAAGTGTATGTAACCATTCATTGCCCGAGAATACAGGCTCCGTAATTTTACAATGTTATGTATTCTGAAATTTCTGGAATGATTCATCATAAATCCAGCTGTGTGAACTTTTTTTCTCTTTTATTTTCCGCCTTCATGATAGGTCTTATGTTGAAATATGTCCGAATTAGAGTTAGTAGGGCGAAATATGAAATTATTGTACCCGCCGTCGCCTTTTTTGGCCGCCATTTTAATTATATTGGTTGGATGTTAAAAAATTGCCCTATTTAATGTCGAGCGACCCCGAAAACATAAAACGATATATTACACAACCTAGGATGGTGAACAATGATTTTTTATTTTTCCCCCCCCACTACTTTTGGTCGCCATCTTGAATATTTAATTTTCCCAAAGGGTGACACGACCACACCCACCTGGGAAAAATCAAGGGGATCCTACCCAACAGTAATCCACGAGAAACATTCTATATCGGTCAAAAGTGGGTTCAGTGATCATTTGGCATTTGGCGTCCGGACTATTGCTTCAGGAACATAATAAATGTCCCTGAAACTCATTTCACACACACCTGGCGTGGAATGCCCATTCCATCATCTGATGATAAAGCATGTGACTGACATTTTTCAAAAAGTGTTTTCCCCTTTTTTTATGTAGCCAAGCCCTAAACACCACCCTCTGGATCTGTCCCAACCTGATTAAAATACAGATCACTATTTTGTTTCGTGTTTATACTTTCGATGATCTCTACTACGTGAAGATCTTACTACAGTAGTTGGTAGTAGGGGGTCGCGTCAGGTCATACAAGCAGCTTTTTACCCTATGACCCAGACATTTTATTAACCAATCAGCATTGATGATTCTAGTACGATATCCAAAGTTATGTGCATTGTTCGCTAAGACCTGGCTGTTTCATTGGCTAAAACCCTCATCATCCAGAATACTGGTTATATAACAAGTCTCTGTCAGATCAAAGTGTAGTAAAGAGAAAAATTAATTTTTTTACTATAAATGAATGAATGAAATGGGGTTTAACGTCCTACTGTTATGCACTTAACCTGAGCTAATTGAAGACGGGCATTCGCCATACAGTTTGCTATGAGGGAAATTTTCCCTGGGCAGCGGCGCTATGGCCTACTCTTATATCGAATTCCAACTGCCAAGGGATCTTTTACGTGCACTCCAATGTGTACACGGGACCTCGGTTTTTCATCCCATCCAAACGACTAGACAGCTGTCCTTGTCAGGCTCTCATTCTGAATACATATCGAATCACGAATACTATTCTTGCGGACGCCGACACTATGATCGTGAACTCTGCGTTGCATGCTTCAAAACAGAGGGAAGTTGTTTTTATGGCAGAGGACACTGATATACTTGTCATGTTATAAATCATTTCGAACCAGCAATGCGCGACATAAAATTGTGCAAGTTTAAAAAAGATAGGCTGCCAGGCAACGAAACATACACAGCAGCTAAATCGTATGAGCTGTCGCATATTTTGCTTTTTTCGGTAATGAAACATTTATAATACACTAAAACCTGATTAAAAGTAACAACCCATTATGTAATTATCTGAAAATCATTCGAATTTGTTAGGCTTTGATAAAGTTCTCCATGCTGTTCAAGTTATCTAAATTCATCGAAACTCAATATACTTGTTCGTCTCATGACCTTCAACACTCTGAATAAATTTAAAGTCAATCGGTTATAAACTTTAGCCTCTAGAGCGTCCACAAGATTTTTTGAAGCGATCAAGAGCCATAACTCTGACAGTAATTATCGAAAATCACTGAAAATCAATAGGATTCTTTGTCTCATGACCTTAAACACTGTATATTTTTGATTTCAATCGGTTATTAACTTTAGCCTCTAGAGCGTTCACAAGATTTTTTAAAGTGATCAAGGGCCATAACTCTAGCAGTAATTATTGGAAATTGCTGAAAATCAATAGGCTTCTCCGTCTCATGACCTTCAACACTGTGTATAAATGTAAAGTCAATCGGATATGAACTTAAGCCTCTAGAGTGTTCACAAGAAATTGTGGACGGACTGACGAAAGTACAGGGGCGACAACAATATACAACCACATTTCCATTTGGGTGATAAAAAACAGAAAGAGATTTCTGTATTCCATCAGAAGTCTCTTCGAGTGTCTTGACCAGAGCACAAAATATCACATCCTGTTTACCCACGCTTGGAGTGGCTGTGACACAACATCCGCTACCTTTGAGCAGGGAAGCTTGGTGTTCTCAATCTCCTACGGACAGACAAAGATCTGGTTCAGTGTTATAAGGCTTTCCAGTCCACGGAAAATCAGGATCATCAGCTCATTGCTGAGAAAGTTTTTAGTCCAAGGAACGATTGAACCGAGTACGCTACCAAAAGTACCTGAACCGCGAAAGCGATCCCGTAAACAGATCCCGAGAAACTGCATCCCATGAACACTTCCACTCATTGAGAGTTTTCCTTTAAGTACGGACTGGTTGACACTAGGAGAATGTGGACTAATCCCTCTGACTGGGGATGGTATCTGAAAAGCGAATTGCATCCTCCTGTAAAAAAGAACACTGAAATAGCCCCGACAATCGTGCTGAAATCGGTACGCTGTAAGTGTCAAATAAGTAACGTTTGCCGGTGCCGGGAGTTCGGCTTGAAATATATTACCGCATGTTGGGGGGGGGGGGGTGTTGGACGCAGTGAGTCATGTAAAAACAAAGAAACACAGATTGTTGAGGAACTCTAAAATAGCAGCGAGTGTTGAGTTGAGAAGATTAATTTTTTTTATATATTTTAATGTCTGAGCGGCGTTTGTATCAGTCTTCGGTCACACACGACCGTTTGCATCATGCGTTTGAGTTTAATGGCAACGAAGTCGTGTAGAATCTGGTCATGTATACTTTGACGTCATAGCTCCGCCCAATGGCTTAATCCACATTTTTTTTCTAGCAACAAATGTCAAATTCGAACATGGCATCCCCTTAAACATGTAGTTTGACCCCTAATATAACTAAACAGTGCCGAAATTTGTGTGATCAGTGGAATTTTCAATCATAGGTTTGATACCAGTCAAAAGTTCCCGCCAAATTATTTCCCCCCCATCCCTCCATGGGTCATTTTTCGAGATACATGTACTAGGTCTCACCTTTCATTTGAGACCAAGAATGCTTACTTTGCACATTTCTGCCACAAGAAATCCAATTCCAGCCGACTTAACCCACCTCTAGGCTAGTGAGTCAATGTTCAGTGTTTACAGACACAAAGCATATTAATCAACGGTTTTGCCTTTGTTAAACACAGCAGATAGTGTTACGCAAAAAAGAACTCCAATGCCTGAAGTGAATATTTTTCTAGAGTTCTATTTTCTTTCATTATTCAAAAAAAAGTCAAAGTGCGACGTTCAAATTTCGTAAACCTTTTCATTTGTTATAATAAGTGTAATTGACCTAGCAAATCCAGTCTAACCAATACTTGTCATCCAAAGGCAAAGGTGATACAATCGACTAAAGTTATCTCCAGACACATTTTAAAAAAAAAGGGAGATCACCCATTTCATGTTCGGATTATTATACTGTGCTGCATGTTCTATAGACACTAACTACATGTTTTGATTAAAACTAGAAGTTCCTTTCAGATTTATATTTGCGAAATATGATAAAAAATAAACCCTGGAAAATACTATTTCCATGCACAGATATTTTTCGAGTTACAATACTTAATTATGTAGCCTATTATTCAAGAGCTTATTAGTCAAATGGAGATCTATATTTAGCCTCAAATGTTACAATTATAAGATTTTATTTACATGTCTGTCCCAAAATCAACCCACTACAATTTCGGATGGGTTGATTTTCAGATACATGTATAATACTATTGGCAGTTAATGATTTAATTTAAAAACCTATATCAAAACTAAATTATCCTAATAGTAACCATGACAAAAGAGGCTATACTACTGTTGCGCAAACGATTAATTTGACTGAAATTTTCAACTATTCCTGTCTCATCTCTACTTTTAAACTATTACGAGAACGGTCAGCTCTTTGTCTAAATCTTACATAAAGCATCTTTAACAAGTCTGTTAATTTAAAGCACCGGTTACCCAATTTAGTTCTGGGACAGGCCCGAAGCCAGAAACCAAAATTTACTCGACATAGGGGAGCGAGGAAGATAAATTTCCGACAACAAAAAATCAATGAACGAAGGTCATCACCGACTGCCGTAAGCAAGAGTAGGGGAGAGCTCGAAAATTAGAAGCTGTGAGAGTGAATTTAGGCCTCTATGACATGCAGGTGGCGAATGTGTCGAAAAATTAAGAGTTTCTAGCCGACATTAACTATCTCTCGGCCGAATTTGAGAGGATATGTCGTACTAAAACTCTCTCAACAAAAAATCAATGAACGAAGGTCATCGCCGACTGCCGTAAGCAAGAGTAGGGGAGAGCTCGAAAATTAGAAGCTGTGAGAGTGAATTTAGGCCTCTATGACATGCAGGTGGCGAATGTGTCGGAAAATTAAGAGTTTCTAGCCGACATTAACTATCTCTCGGCCGAATTTGAGAGGATATGTCTTACTAAAACTCTCTCCTGGCGAAAATGTGAGCAGCGATTTTTTTTTCAACGCAGGCAGAAAAATTCCGACAGGAACAGCCATGGAGGGGGGGGGCCCCCCCCCCCCACTAGCCTCGGCCCTGTTCTGGGATCATTTCGATTCAAAGGAAAAGACCAACTACATCTTTCCAAAAAGCTTTTATTTAGAAGTCATCATAAATGTAATAAGACATCTATTTTTTAGCTTTGGCAGGTGCTGCTTTCTTGGCTGGTGCCTTCTTGGCTGCCTTCTTTACTGGTTTCTTGGCCTTTGGAGCTTTTGGCTTTTTCAAACCCTTCTTTGCCAAAAATGCCTTTCTTTTAGCAGCATTCTTCTGAATCTTCTTGGATTTAGGTGCCTCTTCCACTGGTGGTAACTGTAACAACATGATATTCTATTTAACAACAGGTCTATGATATCCAATAACTTAATTTATAAATATAAAACTTCTATTTTTTTTTATATCAATACTATTTTAAATCAAGATATACTTACACCACGTTTCTTATTTAAGATATTGGTTCTTTCACGTTCACGCTTTTCTTCTATTTTCATTTGGACTTTAGAATAAGGATTAAGACGAATCATAACAGAACGATTTTTCAAAGGATTCTTTTTCAAAACTCTTCTTCGACGATTATGACTGAAATACAGCAATTGAATAACAGTTCTAAATCTGATATTAAACAAGAGCCTAAATATAATAAATAAAATAGAAAAATTTAAGACATTACTTTCAGAATATATCAAAATTGTCAGAATTTTGATCCTTCAAGACAGGATAGTTTAAACAGCTATGTCATTGTATTGGTCATAAATATTCAAATGTGAATATATTTTCAAGGCTATTCAAACAATTGTCTTTTAATTAAATAAAATAAAACAGCAGATTTGAATAATTTCTAGGAAAATAACCCAGAAATTAATCATTTTAATAATTAAATATCTGAAAGGTAAATTTAGTATAATGTTTGACCACCAAGTAACTGGTTTTGACAAATTAGAATAACATTTAGAACTTCTTCAGTGTAAGACTATTTTTTTATGTTATTTCATCAAAAGAATTCGATTTTGAGATGGATGATATAACTACTCTCAAAAGGAATATATCTTTAAATTTAAAATAAAACTTACATTGCTGGTCGTACAACTGATGTTATTTCATCACTTCTCAATAATCGCATAAGATCAGTATTAGTCATTTTAGTAGATGGTAAACTGAAATACAATAAAAAAGAAAATAAATTCTGTGTTAGCGCTAGGTTCTAAAATTCATTAGCCACTGTGGCTAATGCATGAAAAAAGTATTAGCCACATACATTTATCATTAGCCACTGACCGCATGAAATGTTGTTTGTACCATAGAGGTGTATATATTGACAATATATACACCTCTATGGTTTGTACCAATACTAATCTTGGTCAATTATATAGTCTGAGGATGTAACATTTTGAAGCTAGAAGCAAGTGCTTATATGTATTCAAAACATCAAGCAGACATTTAAAGATATTAACTTTTACAAGAACCAATTTTATAACAACCTATAGTATATTGGCTTACGTTTATTTGTTTGACTTAAGAGTATGAAGTATCTAGATGTACACATAATTATAAGACACTTATTTCTGTCACATTAATTCGACCTAATTCTACCAACGGTACCACGATATATTATTGTGGCTCGAATTGAAAAGGCGCCAAATTCTTTGTATTGTGACTGTATATTTCAACAATTAAGTTTTTTGAAAAATAAAGTTTATTATGTACCGTCAATAGAGTATTTTATAAACATAATTTTCAGCGGAATAGTTGGAATTCGAGGGGGCGTGACTTATCCTCCATACGTACACGACATTGTATAAATGTCGTCTAATAATAGGTGCGAATCAAGTCGTGTTTTGATATTCAATTACAAATATTTTAGAATCTGAAATCAGCGCATTTCTCAACGTCTTTATATTAAATGTAAGGCATTGGATTTGACAGTAGGGTACCGCTGTTTTACTTGGAGAAATCCACGTGAATTTGCGTGATGAATCTTCTCTTGGCTGACAGCCAAGGCCGATAGGGAATTCGGGCGAATTTCTTGTCATACCGATGTCGAAGAAATAGGACTGTTTTAAATTACGATATTTATATGGACCTAAATAAGGAATTGTGTGCAATTGGATAATGTATGACATGGATAATTAGGAGTGATAGATTAGTTGCTGAAACGAGGATATCTATGGTACCGGTATCGAAGAATGTGAAATCTCTAGCCATTTTGTAAATCGTGCGTAATTCAGTACACGAGACATGATTGGACAATACATGTATATTATGACAATTTCAGCCAATGAAAACAAAGATAACTAATGGTGACAATACAATCCCTTCCGTCTATACGCTTTCGTAAAACATTATTTTAGAAATTTTTAATGGGTTTCTTGGTTGTTTGTTTTTGTTAAAAAGGCAAGCATGAGAGAGAAACAATGAACCAACAGGGCCACATGACAATGGCCTTTTCGCCAAAGTGGCGACTATATAACAATAATTATCGCCACAGATGATGAAAATTCGCCATTGGCGAAGTGGCGAGCGGCTAGCGCTCACACTGAAATTGTTTTCATTTTGAGATATATTGTTATCTGCATAATAATTACCGCACATAGAATTCTATTTAGATGTAAATACCAAGATATGCATTAATACTTATATCATTTCAATGCAAATAAAGAAACCTACTTAAAATGTTTTTTCTCAGTTGATGATTTTTTCCAAGTTCCATACAAACTATCTAAAGCTCGGAATGCTCCTTCTGTCCAAATAGTAAACCGACCGACATGTCCACCAGGAGCAACTTTTAAAAGATTTAGTCTAGAAACATCAAGTAATGAGACACCTGTAAAAGATATTTTATTTAGTTAAACCATACACTTTCTGATAAAGATAGTATTAACAAGTATCAATTTAATGATTTAAAAGAAAAATTCTGCTACAACACCAATGATTAGTGATTGACACAGTCACTTGAAAAGACCACAACTGAAATTTTTTCAATAAGGCCATTATTTTCTAAATTGTAAACAAGGTAAATAACTGAGGGTTTTGCTATTCATCATTAATTTCAAGAACTGTATCCCATTAAAATCAACAATCCAAATTAAACGAAGACCAAAAGCAATTTTAATCAGTGGCATAACTTAACGATTTTACTGACCTGGAATATTTCTAAATGCACGACAGATACCATTATTTTTATTAAAAACTACAAGTGGACCTTTTCTCATAAGTTGACGTCTGTTCCTCAATTTACCTTTACCTGGTCGCATACGTTTAGATGCATAAACCTTTAAGATAAAATCATGGTATTAGACAATCGTTGACAAACACAATTCATAAACTTTAAGATAGAATGGCACACAACAAACACATATACAACACAATTTATCAAACTACTTCATAAACCTTATAAGAAAAAGTTAATGAACGTGAACAGTAATAATCTTATTGTAAGTTTAATTTCTTAAGACAATATCTTTATTTTCGATTCGGAGACCAAACCTGGTCTCTATTTTCAGACCTTGAACAGGTTTGGTTTCTGTTATGCACCATAAAAGACTCATTGACAATTGAAATGCAAACTTAAAGTAGGCCGTCGTATTGCTGTCCATGCAAAATTTCCTTCGTATATCTATGCATTGTGTATGTCTGTCATCGTTAGCCTGGTTTATGCATAACAGAAGAATGTTAAACCCCAATTTATTTCATATAATACAAATGTCTTAAGGTTATCTTTTTTATTGCGTTCTGTCCAAAGGTATGTCTTGTGTAACTGTTAATGTGTGATGCAGTCCTCCTGCTACCGTTAAAAGACATTAAAAATACACTTTAGAAATCAATATACAATAATATACCTTTTGAATGTCAACCCAGGCTTTGAGTTTTTTCATCAGTTGAACTGCTTCTTTTGTTCTCTTGAATTCTTCAATTTTGTCAGAAATAACAAGTGGTACTTCGGAAATCTCTTCAATTCTGTGACCTGAAATATTTTATCAGAAGAAATAAGTTAAGATTATTCCAATTACTATGACCCGTAGTCTTGTTTAAACTGGATTTTTTTGGTTAATTCCTATTTAGAACATTGGGTTAGGTTTAAATGACATGCATAGTATTCTTTGGACAAAATTAAGGAACCGTACCTTTTGACATAACAAGAGCTGGAACTCCAGTAGCAGCAACAGCAGAACAGATGGCATATCTTTTCTGTGTGGTATTGATTTTACGGTGCCATCTTCTCCATGTCTTGGTGGGAGCAAACATTCTACCACCTCGGCACATGTTTCCAAATGCTCCCTGACCTGAACGGTGAGTACCACCTCCACGGACACGAGGAATACGAGCGACAGCTCTACCAGTACCCCAAGATTCAGCAGATGTTTGATGACCTATAAAATACATAAATGCAGCAAATGGAATTGAAATGTTAAAGATAGGTTGCCAGGCAACGAAAAATACGCCAACAGCAGCTAAATCGCCCAACCAGAAGAGTTGTCACATATTTTTACTTTTTTCGGTAATGAAACAATTATAATACACTTGAATCCAGTAATTATCAGAAAATCATTAGAATTTGTTCTGCTTTGATAAAGCGCTCTTCCATGCTAACGTTTAGTATACGAAACATTTAATACTTGTTTATCTCAAGACCTTAAACTCTGTATCAATGTAAAGTCAATTGAATATTAACTTTAGATTCTAGGGCATCCACAAGATTTTTTGGAGTGATCAAGGGCCATAACTCTGGCAGTAATTATCGAGAATAGCTGAAAATCAATAGGCTTAAACACTGTGTATAAATTTAAAGTCAATTAAAATATTACCTTCAGCCTCTCGAGTTGCTTGTGGACGCCGGACCGACGACAATATACAATCACATTTCAATGTGGCGGTATAAAAATAAAACAATTAGCTTGAGTATGAAACATTCAAAACTTCATTATGCTAACAATATCAATTAAAATTGATCTTTTACCTGCTTTCTGAGAGACGGCATATGGTTGCCTTGTGTTCTTCAGCATTTCAAAATGCACGAAGTTGACAACATCTGGCCTAATAGGAGCTCGGAACACAGCTGGTAGAGCAATATTGGTACCAGTTCTCTCTCCCTTTTCATTGTAAACAGACACTAAAGGTCTTGCCGCCGACTGAAATACAGAAATTTTCATTGTTAATTAAACTTTGTCAGTTCTAGAAGGATTTTCATGCTGTTAACTTCCATGCTGCTGCTGTTGTGAGAGGTCCATGTACTATGTAGGTTTATTAGAAATGATTACAACTACTGATGCCTTATATGGAAGCGATCGGCGAAGTTAACGTTTCGCGATATTTGGCAAGATTTGACGGGTACGGTAGTTTCAGGGAGACTCACATTTTAAGAATAATGCCTGGGAAATGTTGAACACATTACCACAAAGAAAAACTGTTCGGTAACTATTGTACATAGTGGTCCGGTCTTCACTATTTGTGATATAATTACTTATTTCGATACAAACTGTAATGATATATGTTAACAATTGTGCGTTTAAACCTATTTAAGCTTGCTAGTAGCTAGTAGGTTTATCAGTGCAGACATTGTTCGTTGCAATGTAATCAAGATAAAGTACATGTAGCATTACCACATCCACTGTCAGCGCTGTGCGACACTCAGGCAGTGTATTGACTCGTAATAGTCGTATCCTACACTCCTCACGAACCGAGAGCCAAGAAAAAATAACCGTTATGAAACTCATAATTTGAGTAAAGCAATTTTAACCTATATGACTAAAAAGCCCATTAAATTACCTTTTTAATGATATAGGTTTCGATTTAGTTCTTTATTGATAATGTACTCAAAACACAAGTTGAAAAGTACCGACGGCAATATTATGTCACTGACGTGCGCCATTGTTTTACCATTAGAAAACTGATTTGGGCTCAACGCACGCCCGGGTTTTTGAGCGGTACATAGCTTAGGATTCCCATTGCTAGGGGAACCTCTTCACCTACGACATTGAAACTTTCAACCAATCACGTGGAGATACCCTGCAAGCTTCCGCGGCAAATTTCATCAAAATCGCGTGTTTACTTTTTGAGAGGTGAACCTATATGACTAAAAAGCCCATTAAATTACCTTTTTAATGATATAGGTTTCGATTTTGTTCTTTATTGATAATGAACTCAAAACACAAGTTGAAAAGTACCGACGGCAATATTACGTCACTGACGTGCGCCATTGTTTTACCATTAGAAAACTGATTTGGGCTCAATGCACGCCCGGGTTTTTGAGCGGTACATAGCTTAGGATTCCCATTGCTAGGGGAACCTCTTCACCTACGACATTGAAACTTTCAACCAATCACGTGGAGATACCCCGCAAGCTTCCGCGCCAAATTTCATTAAAATCGCGTGTTTACTTTTTGAGAGGTGAACGTTTTAAAAGATTGATGCCATTTTTTTCTGAGATCCTATGCTGCGGCTTGAATTTTTAATTAGTGAGTACGTTAATGAAATATCGTAGATTATAATGATGCTAGTCTCGACGGTAATAAAAATTATTTTCTTAGAATAATAAGCCGCAGAAGTTCATTGTCGATCGGATTTCTCGATCCGTGAAAAAATCTGTGGGCGATTCCATTCGTACTAAAATGGCGGCCCCTGATGACAAGTTTTATTTACATCACGTGATTGGTTTAGTTCCGTCTGATTGCACAAGTTCGCGTGACATTTCAGTTCTAGGGGTGGAAGGTGGAAATAACGGTTGTTTGACTGAACGTGGTCTTGAAACCGAAGACAAACTCGTATGTCTGACAAAATATAGATATTAATAAAATTATTTAAAACTATAATTAAGCTTATTTACAAAATAATTTCTCAACAATCAGGTAGACTACACATGTATCTATTCTCAAATAATCATTTTGATTAAAAATAAAAATGTAGGCATATGATCTCTTTGCTTTGACTCTTTCAGTCTTTGAATTTGAATGATCTTGACAAAAAATAAAATTTATAATATAATTGAATATTGTAAATACCATGTGGGTAGGCTATATCTGTTTATAGTTATGTCTTTATGAACAACAGTTGATAGTTTATTTTTTAAGTAATAAAGTTATTAAAATAAAATAAAAAACACAACCCAGTTTAGGCCTACATGTAGCAGTTAGGCTATATAAATATGATGGGAAACAATCATTAATTTTTACATAGTACTAGTAGTACAGATTTTTGACAATTATTCTGTTATTGTTTTAAACACAAATAATATAATTAAAGGATCACTCGCAGGCAAGTCGCAGCTATAGGCAGAACTTTCAGAAGCTAATAGGGGTCTCATTATCAATATTTATTGCTACAAATAGCTTTTAATTTTGAACAAAATGAACAGAATTTTAAAAACCAATTTCCTTATTTAAAATGTTATATTTTCTCAGGTGGTGATTGAGCATTTTGAAACTGTCATGTACTCTTTAATACCTTTAGTTTGATATATTACAACCCATTACCGGTATGTTGAGCACCAAATAAATGACAACAGACGGTGACGGAATCTGGCAAGTCGGCCATCTTGGATTCCAAAATTGCCGCCATTTTTCTTCGGAGTCATATACAAGATCAAACTAACTTTATTGAGTGCAAAAGTTAGCAATTTGAATAACAGTGCAGTGTCATTTGATGCTGACTTAATGATTACAGTACAATTTAATGACCGTTTTAAAAGGAAATCCAAGATGGCCACCATTCCACGGAAGGCAATGTGTTGTAGCGGCAATTTGACGACATAACTAAACTCGCCATCCATTTTCCATCGTGACTGCAAAATTTCAACTCGTTGCTCTCGATATTGCCAGAATTATTGTAGGATCTTTAAAAGACATGCTTTAGCTTCAAAATGCCTTATTTCGAGGGCGTGTTTTGCCTACAGATAAGTCAGTCACTTTTTATCTCAAAAATACCACTATCTACGCTGAGGAAAACATTCATAGAAAACTTATTAATGGACCGATTTTGAAAATTTTAAAAGTTTTTTAACCCTTGAAGCAGCCTGCATGCATTCAAAAGAAGAAAAACACATTATCTGTTAAAAATGAAATTTTGATGTGGTAATGCTAGTACATGTGATCTGAAACTAAGGCGCACACGATCTCTATTCTAATAGACGAATTGCCAATGGAGGACGCCATTTTGGATTTGACGTAGGTCAAAGGTCAATCGGAGTAAACTGGCTAAAACGTCATAGCCGCCCTGCTTACTTTATTATGTTTTCGTATAATCTATACACGGTTACAGGCCTATACTTCTTAGCTCTTTTATATTTTACTGTTATATATTTTTACTTATGACAGAGAATACGGACGTGACAGTAGATAACTTTTATGAGTGGAAAAGTCATTGATTACACTGGGTCACGCGTATAAGGCCTATCGAAAAAAGACTGAAATCGGCGCGTTGTGTTATTCTGTTTAGAAATTACCCGAGGTGAGGTTCAGTAAAAAAAAAACATCGCCGTAAATAATAGCCTATATAGCCTATAGTCACAGTTCGATCTTAAATAAACCCGATATAGGCTACCCATAGGCGTACAAGGGTATTCGCGTACAAGCACGGGGGATTTTTTTTTCTGGTAAGTGGGTAGAGTGAACAAAAAAAAAAAAAACCACCGAAAAATAGGCCTATAATAATAATGATATTTTTTTGGATACAATAAAGTGCCAAAATAAAGTAATTATTATAATAAAATAAGACCTCTTCTCTCTTTTAATTGAAGACAGCGAATTTGTACTGATCTAATTAGTTTATGAATTAAAATAGTCTGCCTGGCGCAGCTCTCGATCGCAGCTGCTTCGTTCGAATTTTATAGGCATCGATTATAACAGCTAAAGGTTATATATTTCATAATTTTTTTTCTCAATCGCTATTTCTACTGCTAATTACTTACTTTATGCGCGACATTTTTTTCGGATATAATATTTAGTAATTGTTTCGGGGCCCGTGCAGACTCGCGGGCGATGCGCTTCGCAAGCCGCGGTTCTGTGCAAAAACCACGATATTGGACCTCTTTCTTGTTGTTGTGCCTAGAAGGGCAGTAAATACGCTTCGCCAGCCGTCTAAATTTCTTTTTTCCCGGGTCATCCACGGCATTTCTTTCTGTCCCTATATCCTCCACAATATGGAATTCATTTTAGTATACATACTAGGATTTTGGTTGCCAAACAACATAAATAGGGCCATATTGTTGACGGAATAAAACAAAATGACGCATATATATATATTTATCTTAATATTTTATTATTATTTCACTATAGGTAAAAACCCCCGTCTGTTTTTTGCGTGAGGTAGGCAAGGCCTAGAAATGCGGCTTTTCTTGACTTTGCCTTTTTTAATATCGAATTTTAATTGTTTTAATGAACTGGAAACATACAGGTGACAATTCTATGGATATCCTTATTATCACGAAACATCGCTCAATAATAAAAAGTATTTGTATTCCATAGAATTGTGAACTGTGCTGGCCGTATAATTGCTTTGAAAGCAAAGTCGTATCTCTAGGACGTCATTTTTACTCCGATTGAACTTTGACCTGCGTCAAATTCAATATGGCGGCCCCCACTGGCAATTGGTCTATCCAGCCAGCCACCCGGTGGCTAAGTGGGTAAGGCCTTGGCTCGCTAGTCTGGGGGTTGAGCGTTTGATTCCTGCATTGGCTAAGAAAGTTTCCCCTTGTCAGTGATGCAGAACGGAGGGCCTGACAAGGAAGACAGCTGTCTAGATAGTCGTTTGGATGGGTCAAAAAACAGATCCTGTGTACACATATTGGCGTGCACTAAAAAGATCCCTTGGCAGTTAGAATTCGATATAAGAGTAAGCCGTCTTCATTAGCCCAGGTTAGGTGCATAACAGTAGGACGTTAAACCCCCATTTCAGCATTTCATTCCAACCAGACCACGTGCCAAGCAAGGAATTTGCTGAACTGCGACAGAAAAGCAAGCAGTGTCGATAAATAAGCAATTATCTACACCAAAACGGGCTATATTCATAAATATTTATTTATTATAGAATACGAGTTATTATTAACCTCACCATTATGAATTTTGCGTGTTGCTTTATTCAACACGTTGTGTTTCAATGGCCAATGATATATAAAAGGACGTGGTTGAGGATGGTGGCGGATGAATTTAAAATATAACACAACCCTAATTATATTTAAATTTGAAATAATAGTTTGAATTGTCCATTAAACATAAGCTGAAATCAATGACCTAAATACTTTTATTTGTATCGAACATATCATTTTATCACTTTTGAAGCTTCAATATATTGGATCTACTTTTGAAGCGAATGTGTGATTTTAAGGTGTAAACCGTTTGGTCGGTTCACGTACTATTTACCACCCATATAATATTATCCGAGGCCTTCACTAATTGGGACGAATGAGTTTTGGCAATAAAGCAGCTAATAATATTTTCACATTTTGGACCAAGAAATTGACATAAATGTGTCGCAACGTATATAATAATGTAATATGAATATATATAAACTGATTTATGGTACATTCAAATCAGTTATGTTCGGCGAGAGGTTTTAATCGAATGGCGATCTCTAGCGTCTGGTTATTGGAGTCTATACCGATAGTATTATTGTGCATGCTCTCCAGACAGAGGCGTACGGGGAAATTTTTGACTGGGGGGCGGTGGTGGTTGGTGCCCAAAAAATGTAGTTTTTACCAAATAAAAAAAGTTTTATTTAAAGGCCCATGACAGGTTCTACAATATCTCTTGCGATGATTGATGAATAAGTTCGTAATTTCTAAATCATCAATAAAAGAGAACTAAATTGTATTTACTTGTAATAATATACACAACTGTAACTCGTGGCTTACTGTCATAGGCGTACAGGCTCGATGATAGTTAGAGAGGCAAAACCCGAAATACGCCCGAAAAATATAAATCGGTTTTACAGACAGCAGCTCCGGTCTTCCTCGAGAGGCGAAGAAGTGGAGCTTAGCTTGTATTGCCCCCCCCCCCCCCCGTTAAATTTGACACATTCAAGAACACAATATTTTTTTATACAACTTTTACAAAGAACAATTTCAATTGTGTGCCCAAATTTTCCCAGCATTTGGTGCCCAAATTTTCCCAGCATTTGGTGCCCAAAATAGGGGGGGGGGCGACCGCCCCCCTTGCCCCCCCCCCCCCAGCTCGTACGCCTATGTCTCCAGATAAGAATATGACTTGTGGGATATGTCTATCTAGACTGGTGGCCAGTCTCCTCACACACCAAAAATTGGCCAGTCCTCTCCAAAAAAAAAACCGAAAAAAAACGTAATCTCTAGAGACTGGGCAAATAGAGCTTCATTCTCATCTAGTAGGTCAACCTGCATAATGTAGGTCGTGTGACGTCGTGCACGTGATCACGACATATCTAACAACAACGTGACGTCAACCCTCAGACGGTCTAAGCATGACTGCTTTGCACTCCAGTCGAGACGCATGATTCATGTCACGTGACTCGGGGCTTGCTTGATAACTGTCAATCATTCCAAATAAGGAACAACGTAAAACATGACAGGAACGCCCATTTTATTGTGAAGCTCGCAAATTGTCCAGTCTCTGGTGCTGGTTACAGGTTTACTCAAAAAAAATTTTTATACAAATGGAAACGAAAGTGTTGGTTTACTAAAAATTAATACTTTTATATAAATCGAAATGTAAAATAAATAGAAGAGACTGGGCCAGTCTACATGTGATGTTGTACTTTAATATAATGCACAAAAAAAGGATCCTACCCCCCCCCCCATAAATTTTATGTCATTTTTAGCAAAATTGGGATGGCCATGATTTTCATGTATGATACAGATTTACAAACTATAGAAATATGATTTTGCAAGATAAATCAGAGTCGAAATTAAAACCCAAATCACGGACAGTTGTGCAGGGATTAACACGTGAATCGCCAACTATAAGTGTATCTATAATATTAAAGGACCTAAGTCCGTAACTCAAAATCCTCCAAAATCTTCGACATAGAAAACACGAATTATTGGTCAATTCAAATCAATATTGATGTTGTGATCTTACCTGGAAACGGTAGGCCTCTGATATCCAATTTTTAAAACAAAATAAACATTTTAACATTGGTACACGAATCGTGTACCATACAGCGTTTCAGTGTCCTTTTTAACAAGTGACCAGAAAGAACGAGGCTAAACTCATACCGCAACTCCTGTCATCTGTCAAACGATGAGGCCATTTTTTATCTGGTGGGCATGCGCCGTAGACTAGAATAACCAGACACTATAAATACTTAATACGGTTTGGACTCACGCCGTATTTCGCTGGACATAACTGATTTGAAATTACAGTCAAAACGGAAACAATTTAATGTAAATCAGTTTATATACAATCAGATTATATTATTATATGCCCTGCGACTCATTAGGGTCAATTTCCAGGTACCAAATATTAGTGATTTAGCTCCTTTAAGGTTTTCTTTTCTTGGAAATTTCTTGAAAGTGTAGAACCTCTGTTTTTTATCACACAGAGCTAATTTTATTAATACATTGCTCTATTCTACATGCTATTTATTAGCCACTTATTTGCACCGGAGGTATAACTGGCATGGGTGGCGACAATAATCTGGTCTGCCCTCTGTTTGCCCCCCCCCCCAACACCAATAATTTAAGAAAATAGTTTTAAAATAATTTCAGTAGGTTTACAGCAGGATGGGCTTGTAAGAAATCACTCTCTGACTGAGTAGGGGTGTGAGATTTAATCACCGTAGAAGGCATTGATTACCGAAACGTATCACAAACTCTATACAATAACATGTGAATCACTTGAAAAGTGCTTTTTACGATCCTCAAAGTTTTTTGGGTAGAGGTTCAACGCGGTGTGAATATACATGCACTTGATACACTCAATCCGTTCGTTTGACACCTAGTACTAGAGCCTTTTTTTCGGATAAGTTGGTGATTTGGCGACGAACAGACACACCTGGTCAACTCTATATTTATCTCGGCGACCAGTATCTGAAATACTGCCACACTGCATTTCCGGCAGTTTATTTAATAAAAGATAGTAAGCTGGCACTGCCAGGCAGGATACGCCCACATTTTCGAGAGATGGTTAGAGAACAAGCAAAACCGAAAGTGATTTTTCCTACAATCAAAGGCTATAATTCATTAAATTACAATTTGATATGCGCAAATATCGAAAAGAATCAAGATCTTTAGGTTATAAACATGCATTTCAAGTTTCATCAAAATCGAATCAAAATTGTGACCTATACTGGGTCCACAACCTTGATATACCATATTTTAACACTATTAGAGTACAAACGGCAGCTATTTTGTCTGGCAATTATGGTCCGATTTCCCTGAAATTCAAACTCAACCTTCGGTATGGTGTAACGGTGATAGAGTCAAGCTTTTTTCAATCGGATAATAATCATAACCTCCAGAGGGACCATAGGCGATTTTTCGGGCAATCAGGGGCCATAATTCAGAAAGCTACGATATGATAATAATATGCGCAAATAACGAAAGGGACCAAGATCTTTGGGTTATAACCATGCATTTTAAGTTTTATCAAAATTGAATCAAAATTGTGACCTATACTGAGTCCACAACCTTGATATACCTTTTTATAACAGCATTCGCGTACATGCGGCGGCCATTTTGTATGGCAATTTTGTTCTGAATTTTTCCGATATTCAAACTCAACCATCCTCAGGGTGTAACGGTGATATAATCAAACGATTTTTTTTAAATCGGATAATAATTGTGACCTCCAGAGGGACCACAAGCTAAACAAAGATGATTTTGCGTATAATCAGGGGCCATAATTCAGGAAGTTACAATCCGATATGCCCAAATATCGAAAGGAACCAAGATCTTTGGGTTATAACCATGCATTTCAAGTTTCATCAAAATCGAATTAAAATTGTGACCTCTACAGGGTCCACAACCTTGATATACCATATTTTAACAGTATTCGCGTACGAATGGCGGCCATTTTGTATGGCAATTTTGGTCAAATTTTACCGAAATTCGAACTCAACCTTTCTTAGGGTGTAACAGTGATATAATCAAACGATTTTGTAAATCGGATAATTATTGTACCTCCAGAGGGACCACAAGCTAATTAAAGACGATTTTGCGTATAATTAGGGGCCATAATTCAGGAAGTTACGATCTGATATGCGCAAATATTGAAAGGAACCAAGATCTTTGGGTTATAACCATGCATTTCAAGTTTCATCAAAATCAAATTAAAATTGTGATCCCTACAGGGCCCACAACCTGGATATACCATGTTTTAACAGTATTCGCGTACGAACGGCGGCCATTTTGTATGGTAATTTTGGTTCGATTTTTCCGAAATTTGAACTCAACCGTCCTTAGGGTGTAACGGTGATATAATCAGACGGTTTTTCAAATCGGATAATAATTGTGACCTCCAGAGGTACCACGAGCTAAAATAGGTGATTTTTCGGACAATCAGGGGCCATAATCCAGGAAATTACGTTCCGATAGGCGCAAATATCGAAAGGAACCAAGATCTTTGGGATATAAACATGCATGTCAAGTTTCATCAAAATCGGTTCAAAATTGTGACCTCTATAGGGTCGACAAGCTAAAAACGTGATTTTTCGTACAATCAGGGGCCATAATCCATAAAGTTTTGATCCGATACGTGCCAATATCGAAAGCAGCCGAGATCCTTGGGGGAAAAACCTATATTTCAAGTTTCGTCGAAATCGGGTAAGAATTGTGACCTGTAGAGAGTCCACAAACAATTGTGGACGGACGGACGTCCGGACGAACAGGGGCGACGACATAATACGTCCACATGAAAATGTGGGCGTATAAAAATTGTGGTGAAAATATTCATTCAATTTAATTCACTCTGTTGGTTTGTCACTTTCCTTTCTGGTCGGATAAACTAGTAATTTGGCGACAGGCGGTATCTGGTAAGCTTGTTTTATACCGACGATCAGGGCCTGAAATACTGCCAGATACTGCATTTCGGGCAGTCTAATTTTCAAATTTTCGGGGGCTTTGTTGAGGTTCATTTGACACTTTCCTCTCTGGGGTCGGATAGACTAGTGATAAGGCGACAGACTGTATCTGATCAGCTCTATATATCTCTACAATCGATGCCTGAATACTCAGACAGCAGTCCGACAGTCTATTTTTCAAAAATTTATTGGGGAGGACCCAATACCCCCCACAAGGACTCTCTACTTTGGCATTAGTGAGTGGATGTCGTCGAGGTTCGCAAGTTTTATCTCAACGATCGGTGCCTGAAATACTGCCAGGCTGCATTTACGGCAGTCTGTTTTTCAAACATTTCTGGGGGAGACCCCCCTACCCCTAGTTGAAGCTCGTGCCTTTGCCCCCCTAATTGGACTTTGCCCCAGCCTTGCCCCTCCAACTACCGGCGACATTCGCCGCCACTGATAACCGGGTGTCATCTGCATAGAGCATGCGATCTAGGCCATTGTGTATAATGATGGTCTTTAATGGGAAACAATATGGGGTAAATCAAATTGGACTTAAACACTTCCTTCTATAATTATTTTACCATTCGTGTACCATAATGCATCTCAGTGTCATTTGTAGCAGGGGACTCAAAGAGCGAGGGATAGACATTAGACTGGCCCAGTCTCTTCTATTTATTTTACGTTTCGATTTATATAAAAGTATTAATTTTTAGTAAACCAACACTTTCGTTTCCATTTGTATAAAAAAAATTTTTTCGGTTTTTTTTTTGGAGAGGACTGGCCAATTTTTGGTGTGTGAGGAGACTGGCCACCAGTCTACATCACATGTTGAATTTTCATAAAAGACCACTCCCCTCTCCCAAAATTTTTTTGGCTCGCCATTCTTTTTATTACAACTATTCAGAAACTCCTGGCTACATCCCTGGACCAGTGGCAGAGCCACTTTTGAAAATCATGGCCATCCCAATTTTGCTAAAAATGACATAAAATTTATGGGGGGGGGGGGTGGAGGATCCTTTTTTTGTGCATTATATTATATTAAAGTGCAACATCACATGTTAGAAAGGGCTTTTCTCGACCTAAAAACGGGTGTATCCAATAGCTTGAGAAGGGCGTTTCCCTAAGCAAAAAGGGCGTGGCTAAAAAAAAAATTGGGGGGCAAAGCCCCCAGACCCCATAGCTTTTTACCCCCCCCCCCCCCACTCAGCGCTGAACCGGTTATTTCGTAAAAAACAATACACAATTTATATGGAAATAACAATCACTGGTTTATATACATATAGCATGACGTTTCGACAAGTATTCTCTTATCGTTATCAAGCACAATTGGGCGTATAAGAAAGTTTTTAAATCGAAAATGAACCGATTCACTATAGCCTTCTCTATAATATTAAGCCTAAGCACATCACTCTGGATCGTCTTCAACTTTTTCAAACCTCTGCCACCCGTTTAGTCACTCGCACTAGATTACACGAACATGTCACTCTTATCTTACACGAACTCCATTGGCTTCCTGTCTGTCATCGCATAAAAGTCCAAATTCTCATCTTAACTTCTAAATGTCTCGACGACCAAGCACCTCTTTATATTTCAGAACTACTAACAACATGAGTTCAACAGAGGTCCACTCGTCGGGCTACGTTTGAAAGTGTGTGTGTGTGGGGGGGGGGGGGGTAGACTAAACCTACCAGAGTATACCGGGTGTGGCTACTATGGATCCCTTGCTTTCTCTATTGCTGCACCTACTCTTTGGAATGACCTGCCATCTAACATTCGCACAATAAAAAAATATAATTACTCTGTAATTTTTTAACTTTCACGTATTTTATCCAATGTTGTAAATGATTTTATTTATAATGTTATTTATATGTCTTATCTTGTATATTTTTGCATTTTATTTGTATTTTACTCTGTAAAGTCCATCAAGATGTATATTACAGGGCCGGCGGAAGCAAATAAACATTGGTCAGGCCATGTAGTATCAATAACAGAACTTTAGAAGTCGACGAACACCCGACAAAGGGGGGGGGGATTTTTAAAATATAAGACACCAAGGTGCCGTTTTATAACTTAAAAATACTTTTCAAAACTCTTACAAATATATATTTATACTTCACATTTACATGTCAAACTTTTATTCTTTAAAGTATCTTCATGTAACGTCATAATTATAACGAGAGTTAAACATATATGGAATTATGAAACGGGACCAAATACTCCTGTGCGATGATCGTGATTTTTTATAAACCGATCAACTGCTTTCTCCAAATCCAAACTATCCAATTTCACTGTGTGCACGTTAAGCAGCGTCACGTTATTTAGACGCAGTTGCGTCATTGTATCGCAATGCAGAAAACGATCGTTTACTGTAGACATTAGTTGCGGGTATAACCATTATCAACTCTAACAAAACAGCGACTTCAGAATAGTACTGGCGGCTTGCAGTTTCGAGTCCTGCAACGTAACTAACCACCATGCGTACATCGACTGGCCTTACATTCCGAAAGTGGATGGCTAATGTCTGCAGCTGAATTTCTAGCCGATCTTTGTGTAGATCTGTTCCGTAGAATGTACAGATTTCGTTGATAAGTGTGTCGCATTCAATCCCACCCATTGCATGAAAGCACGATATATTTTGAATCCCTCTTGGTCAAAACGCCGTTGATAGAGCTGACAAGCATATCAATAGAATTAAAATACTCCTGTCAATGTTGTTCTTTTGGGGATGCATGATATTCAGGTGGAGCATTACCAACTTGAAATCGCTGGGGTGCCCTTTTTGCCCGGGGAAGTACTGGGTGAGCTACATCTTCACCCAGACCAGTCTTGGCTACTAACACCTTTTCATAGAAAAGATCAAAGTCTCTGTCACAACTGATACTTTCTAATGTAGCCACAGTTTTCGTTGCTATCTGTTGACCGTCCGATCAGGCAGGTCCCCCCCCCCGAGTTCCTCGGTTTCTTCCTCAGTAATGATCGAATCATTCGCACGATCTGTGCCAAGGGCCATATTGAAAACAGGCTCAAGCCTAATTTGCTACCCTTGTAAAATGACGAGATTATTTTATTTACTATTATTATTATTGTTAGTTTTCTCAATTCTATGGATCAAGATGTTTGGATTTTCCTATTCGTACAGATTTCAGTAACTTCCATTCGCGGCCGGTGTTATTGGATCATTTGGCGATAACCTCTACCACATAGATATTCATGGCCTTGCTGACTTGAGACATTATGCCCCTTCAGGTCAAGTCAGTACAGAAAGGTCAGAATTTGTGATTGACATTTGGGTCAATCAAATGAATCATTCGGCAAACCTGTATGGTTTTTTTTTCAATAACAAAAATGTGTGCTTAAAAAAAGTTCATGATCGGAAAATTATTGGTCCGGCCATGGCCGGACTGGCCGGAGCGGCTCCGCCGGCCCTGTATTATGTGATTGACTATAATCAATAAATTATTATTATTATTGTGTCTTAAATATTGGATATCCGAAGGCCATCTTTTTCCTGTAAGATCACAACATCAATGTTCATTTTAAATTTACAAGTAATTCGTGTTTTCAATGTGAAATACTTAGCTACCGGTACTTTAAACCATTGTTTACAATATTATGTCTATTAGTTTGTCAATTCTCTTGAAACTTGCTATATCCCTATTCTTCAATTATATTCATCCTTTATTGGGGTTCTCGTAATTCTACACTTGCTCAAATATTCTGGACTGATGGAACAATAAGGTGTTGAGTGGATCATTTGGGTGATTAAAATGTAAATAGTATTACTTTAGGAAAATTATTTTTCATACACTATATAGGCTACACGTACAAACATGTACAGACATATGAAACGGAGATGATAAGAAACTGTTTTAATGTTACACGGAACAAATTGTGGGTTAATCTCTTATTTCTATGCAAAGGTCAAAAATAATGTTTTCTTCGCTGCCTGTCATTGTAAAGTACGTCCAAAAATCTAAAGTCGCATTTTTGTTTTTTAAAAGGAACAAATACGGTGCGGTGTTTAATGCTGCACTTTTACCACTTTACCATTATTAAGTAACATTTTACAATGTGGATGTATTATTATCTATGATGTATATCACCATAGTTATTTAGAACAATTTAATTTTTACCAACCACCCAGTAGCCTACTGGGCTATAAATAATTATTAAGATAAGGCTGTTGTTTTAGGGTATGTGTAACTAGGGTATGTGACTCCCAGAAATCTGATTGTAATTGAATGTAAAACCCAACCCCATCCTCTTTCAGAAATCCTACACAGTGCGCTTATGACTTGGGGGAAGCGACCAGGTTAATTTTATTTATAGAAATCTATAGAAATCTATACCTAGGAATATTTTTATGAGGTATCAATTATTCTCATCACCGTTTCGTAGACTAGGAGGACAGATAACTCTAATGTTTAGCGCCATAAACAAACTAACTTGTCATGTTGATTACATGTCACTTCGGTCTCGCGTCATTTCGGACTTACGTCATTTCGGACTCTAAAAAATTTGTCCTCGACATTTCGGACTCGGGTAGATGACGTTTCGGACTCGGGTAGATGACGTTTCGGACTCGGGTAGATGACGTTTCGGACTCGGGTAGATGACGTTTCGGACTCGGGTATAGAACATAGAATTATACAACATTAACGCCAATTTACTTTATTGCATGAATACGGTCAGATGTTTGTATGTTGCATTCATATATTGAACAGGTGTCCGTAAACTCGTCCAATAGCAAACATCTCATGATCTAAAATATTCGGCGATGATTAATAATATCACCTCATATAATTTATATTGCTGAGAGTGTTGTTAATACAGAACACAATCATGTAATTTGTATATGATTGGCTTCAAAAGACCTGAATGCTTCTTTGAACACTCGGTATTACAAACGTAAAAATAGCCGACTGCACGATTTTCTCGAGACATTGTTCTCCCAACCCACCACAATGGCGCCATACTTAAACAATGGTGTTATAAACCACACTACTGATCATATATTAATATCTGCTGCATTATTACTTATCGCACAAGTTGTTGTTTATAAAGTTAAAAAACAAAACAAATACACACCACGTGTCATTACGCGATTTATATTTTGATTAACAGCAAATAATACAGGTGTGATTTTAGCGGATTGAGTAAATTTAACAGTAGATACAAGACGAGGTGATCAACAAAGGTTAAAAAGTAATTTCACTGATTGAGTACAATTACGTACATGTTGTATGTACACAAGTACATGTAGACCCGTGTTGTTTGTTAATTGACTTTATCCCATGATTTAAAAAAATTGGCGATGGTTAATATTGGGTCAAACATAATCTCTTAAATAACGCCGGAGACGCTTTTAGATAAAGTGAGTTCGCATTAAAACACCAAAGAGTGGCTACGTGCGTTTATATTCTTTGATCTTTGATACACGGGACATTTCTGTTATTCAAAGAAATCTGCACGAGAATGACAACATATACAAGTTGACAGTTTACCATTGAGTTCGGGTTCAAGTGGAATTGGTTCTTCATCGAAAAATAGTTATTCTTTTCTCTAAATAAAATGAGTGCCTTGGATTTTTGTGTGGATTTGATAGCGGTTATATTTTACTAATATTCTCTGACATCGGAGACTTGTGTTTGCGTTCATGTCAATTTTACGGTAAGTACGATCTTATGTCCGATTTGAAAGCGCTTTCACCTCCCGTTGCAAGTTCTATTTATTTTATTTCTATTTGTAAGACCGGTAACCTAACTACCGTTATAGTTTGCAATTTAAAAGTCTATCTTTCTTTATTATTGTGAATGGTTTGTTGTCACCTAAAATGTAAGAAAAAACTGTAAGAGTTCAATAAAACACAACTATCAATGTTTAATTTCTTTATTATCGTCAATGGTCTGTTTTCAGCCTTACCTAAAACGAAAGAAAAAACTGTTATTACAAATATATACATATAATTTTCCGAGTCCGAAAGGTCGCCTGACTGAGTCCGAAACGTCACCACTCCGAGTCCGAAAGGTCGCCTGATTGAGTCCGAAACGACGCTTGTGTTGAGTCCGAAATGACGCGAGTCCGAAATGACGTGCTACCGTCATGTTCAGCTTTAAAAAAGTAAATAATTTGTTAAAAGTCTTGTAGAAAGCAAAATGTACCATGAAATTTTATTAGCACTGTCTGGCAACACCGGTGGTATATTTAGAGACAAAGGGGACGGCATCAAGGTTACCTTTATTTTTATTATTACTTGTCTTATCTTATTATAGTTATATACCGTATACTATTTCCTCGAATACAACCCCGGGGTTCTATTTTGTTCAGCACCCCCCGACCCCCGGGTTCTATTCGAGGCCCGGGTTCTATTTGAGCCCGGGTTGTATTTTTTCAGACCCTAATTAATGCTTCAAAATCTTCTATAGGAGTGAGATTTTGGACGAGTAAAACAAGCAGACAGGGTCGGTCATGTCACCCGCAAAAATGAATTTTGAAACTGCATTCTCACTATACTGAACCGATTGGCCTTACAATGACTTCTCGATACAATAACACCATTTTTAACGTTTGGTATACGTTACAACAAACCACTGACTCGGGTTATAATAGAGACCCGGGTTCTATTCGAGACCCAGGTTGTATTTATCTCAACACCCCTTTACCCCCGGGTTGTATTCGAGACCAGGGTTGTAATCGAGGCCGGGGTTGTATTCGAGGAAATACGGTAATTCTAAAATTATTTATTAGAATATTATAGGATTAGCGATGAAACTGAAGAAAGTCTGTCGACTTTTATTTTTTTATTTAATTTTTACTTTACAATTTCGACTACTAACTAAAGTAACTAAATTACGACATATTTCAGAAATAAAATAAAACGGCGTTTAATGAAGTTCTTCTTTTCTGAACCAAATGCAGGTGGGCATGCTGCGTGCAGTGACAGGATAGCGACATTTCCGCATACCCGGATTATTGGTACAGTACAAGAATCATATAAGGCTTGAACAAGTTTATAGAATTCCAACGATTGGAGTAGCCAATACGGCACCTTGGTTTTTCGTCCCACCTGAAAGGCCCCTTGTCCTGCACAAATGACAAGGGCCTGGGGCTGGAGGTGTAAATACACTTGAGACCATCCCAACATTTGGATCAAACCTATGGCCTGCTCATTAGTGAGTAACAGTACCAATACCATATATTGTCTATAACTATGCTCATATAGTTTCTTGTTACCCTAGGATGTGTTCATTCTTGTCCTTATTAAAATGACATCTACACATCCAAATTTGGTAGATACTTATTTGTTCAATTAAATTTAGTCCTTTTCGTATTTTAAACTGACTTATCATTTTGTTATTAATGTTATATATTTATCTTGCAGGTTATAGCTGATTTTCCATTCATTAATCCTTCAGAAATCTGCATCTTGAATGAATTGGGTAAACTAGGAACATATTACAAACACTTTCAACAATTTATTGCAAAATATAGCAATGCATTATCAGTACATCACAGAAGTAAGTATAATTTATTACTGGTACATGTATCTTAAAGATGCATTATATAGGAGCTAAATCAGCCTAATGCAGATCTTTGGTTTGGTCATAAATTTTTAATTAAGAATTTATTCACATGCCAATGCCAAACCCATAATCAACTCTCTAGACTAATGAATCAGTGGCGAATCAGTAGCAATAGCAATTGAGGCTACGCTATTTTTTAAATGGTCATAACTCCGCTCGAAATGAAGCAATTTGATTAAAAATTTGTTAACTTTTCATTTACCATTTTTACCTATTATATAGCGAGAACTGTAAGTTCTTAAATGTTACATAATGTGTCATTAAGGAATGCTAATACTGATTTTCAAGGGCTATTTTTTTTATATTATGATGTCCTGCTACCAGTTAGACCAACTTGCCTTGAAATGAACTGGCTAAGGTACATGTACTTACATATCTGCCATGTATTTTTTAGCACTGAAATCAGAGGAGGATCTGCATGGATTATATTTAAAAGCAGCATGTCATGGTATTGATAATGTGTTACAAGATTATCGTCAATCTCTGTTGAATTTAGAAAAAGATTTTATTCAAGACCCGTATCTGCCCATTTCACATCTTTTATGTACTTTAAAAGAGGTATGTACTACCTTGACAACGCAAATCATATTTAAATCAAACTGACTATTTCATACACTGCACAGCAAAAGAAAGATTATGTCACAGACAGTACAAATTAAGAAAGAAAATGAAAAATAAGCAAACGGACACATGTGAATCCAAAGCTTTTAGCAGATGAGGCAAATGGTATCAGATGTTTCTGAAAGTGTATGTAATGAAATATATGCTACCTCTGATCAGGCATCAAAAAATTATTCCATTAATTTCATGCACAATATAAACAATATATTATAAGTACTTTGCTTTCAGTTTTGTCATATTTTCAGTATGAGTTGTTGTTTCCAGAATTATCTGCAGTTATTGAACAAATCAAATCACACAAGGTAATTATTTATAGATTTTGTTCCTATCGGTATTTGTTATCAATGTAATCCCTGCACCCCCAAAACAAAACATGCTGAATAAAGCATCAACCAATATGCAATATTCAAGAGCCAATTTGCCTATTGCAGGACATTCTTTAATCTTTAAATGTTATATATATTATTAATTAGACATTATTAACATGACAAGACCATAATCAACTTTCTAGGTTATTGGATGGCTCCAATTTCAAATAGATTAGAAAAGTTTGACGAATTAATGATTTGATTTAAAAATGGAGGAGCAAAGCTACTAAGCCTTGAATATACCACGGTGGTACAGTGATAACTTTGCTCAGAATAACGTAATTCGAATGAAATTTTCAGCACATTTGTTTTGCATTATCTTTTTTAAAAACAAGAATAGCAAGAACGACAACCAGCACTGAATTTAAATCTTACATAATGCCCTTTAGTATGAGCAATATATACTCGTTATAGAATTAATCTAGATGTTGATGTAATGAAAAGTCTTATGTATACAGGCACATGGATGTTATATATTAGATATTGTACAGAAACGTTCTATTTGTGGATTACCAGTGGTAAAACAGGCTTTTAAAAGGTAACATTTATGCTATAACTATTAGTTCTTAAATAAACTATTTGATTTAGAATTATATATTTGCTGAAGTAGAATAAAATTTAATATTGAGGGGCTAATTAACTCATCCTGATGACATTCCTATCAGTGATATTGGCAGCCAATTGAATATTTACCGCTGATCAGTTTGGTCGGTGATGTGCAGCCATTTTAGAGGCATTGGTTAACCATAAAGTCATACCTTTTCAAGAGTTTACAAAGAGTTCTCAAACTTCAGTTAAGAATTTACTTAACTTTCAATCACTGTATATGAGAAATATCTTTGATCAAGAAACACAAAACTTTGCTCATAGTTTCTTATTAATATGCATTTGATTACATTGAGACTACATAAATTTAAGAAAAGGCTATAGTTTAGTAAAAATACTTTATGGACCACCAAAACTTGAGTAAGTTATATTCATAAAAAACCTTCAAGAATTTGAAACAGATTCTCAGATTGGTCTGTGTAGTTGTATAATTGTGATGTTGTATATGTTAAATGTATGTATAATTGGGATGTTGTATGTTAAATGTATGTATAATTGTGATGTTGTATATTACAGAATTCTACATGTGTGTCACAATGTGTTTTATAAACAGCTGTGTGCCTGGTTATTACATGGTACATTAGTTGACTCCTACAATGAGTTCATTATACAGAAAATAGATGAAAACTCACAAACACTAACTTTATCTAAAACGGAGCAAGAAGAAGATGATTTAGGTATAATGGGTATTACTGGTCGTCAGATGCAGGTTAGTGATATTACTACATCCTATACACAATGTCTTCAAGTCAAACATTACACAACATAAAAACCTTGGTAATTGTTTACTTACTGAGGATATCGGAACAATTGTTATGCAAGTCTGGAAATAAGGCACCTGTCACAGACAAATTTAGATTTATTTTTTGTCTACGGTTTAATTGTTATTGGCGATACAAATGTCACAAAGTTGTTCCGTTGGTGCATGACAATTTGATGGAAATGCCAAATGGTTAGCATGTGCGGGCTGTATCATAAGGTCTGTCATTGAGTCAACTAGCCCAGTTATGATTTAATTACTTCAATATCAACGAGGGGGGTTGGATGAGTCAACTGGCTCAGTTTCGATTCCGTGGTTGTACATGATAAGGAGTAGGGTTGCTTGTCCAACCTCGTGGGTTTTCTCTGGGTCCTCCAGTTTCCTCTCACTCCTGAAGACCTGTACACACAAGCAAACTATTGAAATAAAATTGAACCATGTTAGTCCTGAAATGACCTAATTTGTGTCAAGTGGACTTAAAACCCCATGTCTCTCTCTCTCTCTGGGAACCTTTCTTGTTTGATTGGACTCTATGACATATTTTTTTCAGAAAGCAATGACTAGATCTACACCTAAATATGTTCAACCGAAAGAACATTTATATGGTATACAAGCTAATTTACTGCCTGCTTACATTCCTATTAGAGTGGCATCTAAAATACTGTTTGTCGGCGAATCAGTTCAGATGTTTGAAAACGAAAAACAAAATTCAAAGAATATAGTATCGGGTAAATTTCAGATATTTGATATTCACATAATTTCTGTCGTTAGTTTAAATACTTTATATGTTAGTCTCACATTCTAATTAATTAATTCTTAATATGAAATTTAATGAATGGCCATTTATTATAAAAGAAATCACAAAAATATTGTGTAGCCCTATATGTTATTAATGTTGATATCATAAATAACATTCTTTAGAGAGAGAAATTGACGTTTGTTGGAATCGTATAAATTGGTTTTAGATTCTTTATATAAAGAATAACATTTAAATTAAAATTTCTTATTTCATACTTTATATTTAAGTTGCTTTATTTAAGCTAAATCTGGCTCTGTCTTTATTTTGGCTTCAAATGTTATATAAACTATTATTTAGATAATCTGATGGCAGAGATTTAAAAGGATTAGGTATTAGGATTCCTGTTAGATTTTCATGATTGTCCAGCGCGCTACATCTTCCAACACCTATAACTTGATTTGAATGAAATTTTCAATATATTAATTTTTCATTATCTATTTTGGAACAAATATAATAAAAAATGACCAGCTCTTTATCTAAATTTTACATAATGCATCTTTAAATCTTTATTTTTATATTTATAAGTTAATTCTTAATTCAAATACTTTATATTTACAATCCAATATTATTTATCCTTCTTTATGATATATTCATTAGTTAATTCCTTGTTAACATACATATGTCCTTTATATTCAAGATCCAATATTATTAACTCATTCTTATTCATTGTATATTTAACTATTTTAAGATCCAATATTAAGAAGCAGAGTTGAAGAATTTACTAAAGATCTACATGAATTATCTAAGCAAGAAGAATTTAATCTCATGGCATTCGATAAAATTATTGATAAAATTAGAACATTTGTCGCTGAGGTAAATACAACTTATTTAATTATATAGTATTTGTTTAGTCATGGTACTGGACATTGGACAAGTCAAGAGCAACTTCTGGAATTCATTCAAATTCGTCATGATGGATTTTCCCCACACATTTGAATAATGTCTAGTCATTTGGATGGTACAAAATAGATCATTCTATACCCCTTATTACTTATTATGTTTGTTATGTTTTTTTTAATTTAAACATATTTTATTGATCATAAATCATCATTGGGATGAGAGACAAGCAAGAAAAGTGTTTCTTTGTCAGCTAGACTGAAAATGTAATGAAAGCATGCAGTATATAAAGGATTTTATAATAATAGCTCTACAGTACTTGTATAATTTTTTCTAGAATTCATATCTTTACTCATCTATTTGTTTTTTCTGTCCTGTACTATTATTATACTATGATATATATCGTTTTTTTAGCGGTTATGGGTGTTAATAGTAGAAGAGTCTGATTTACGGAACCAATTGAAAGTTATAAAAGATTTTTTTCTGCTAGGAAGAGGAGAATTATATTTAGCTTTTATAGATCAAGCTCAACATTTACTATCTGGTCCAGTTACATCAACTACACAACATGGTAAATATAACATGTACTTTCACTTTTAGAATAAAATATCAAATCTCTTGTTGATTGGCAAAACACAATTTGATTAAAATACAAATCTATACTTCCATCGTTTTATTTATACATTCGATGGCTTCTACTACATGGAGATCTCACCGGTTGTAGTGGAAGGTCATGTCTGAGGTCATACCAGTGTTTGTTTCTAGTGGGTTACCAAAGGTTCCTTGTACCTCATACCCAAAACTCACCGTAACAGACTGTTTCATTGGCTAATACCTCACATCACCCAGAACGCGCATAACAACTCTACCAGCTCCTTATGTAGTAAAGACAAGTAAAACAAAAGTTTGAACAATAAAAACGCAACGAAATAGTATCAGCTTGGACCAAACACAAGAGAACATCAAAAGAAACCAGTATAATAGTATCAGGACTAGGTAGATTTAGATAAAGCGTAAATACTAGGTAATATTGTTGTATAGATTTACTGAGTGTGTTATTATATATGTTAATTACAGATATAAATATGGCGTTTCAACAGGCTGCAAGAAATGTCCTCCTACAGAATGAATCTCTTTTACAGAAATTCCAACTGACAATAACTCGAAGTAAATATTCTTATATATTACAGTATCCAAGTTTGTCTAATTACATGGAGTCAGATTACATAATTTGCTAAATTATAATAAAATGGTGTTTTAAGACCTTTTTATCTCTGACTTTCTCAACCAACACCAAGAATAAACTTGTGACCTTCTAGGTAGTACTAGTTACTAAGTCAGTGCCATGTTTACTGAAGGTGGGGGTGCGAATGGTTAACATATGCATGTTGAATCCGGTCTGACATTGAGTCAAGCGTGGGTTAACTGTCCAAAATCGTGGACTTTCTCCCGGTCTCTCTCCCTCTATCTCTCTCTTTCTCTCTCTTTCTCTATCTCTCAAGAAAATATTTTTTTTCAAAATGAAGAATTATTTATCATGATATAATATATTGGTATATTGTTTATTAATTACTAGAGAGTGAAAGTGTTCCAACAGGTTCAGTTGTAGAAAATGGTTGGAATTGTCTAGGATTACAACACACGATACACTGGCCTTTACATATATTCTTTACTTCAGCCATGTTAGAAAAGTAAGTATTTTATATTGTCTCCATTAAACACAATAATCGTCATTAATTATTTTACACTTAATTTGTTAGGACTTGATCCATGTTAAAATTTACCCAAATTAATTAAACATACTCTCGATGGCTTCGCTAGCCTGCAATATTTACTGGATTACAAACCTGTCCATTAATTATTAAATCAAAAGAATGGATAATCAAGACTGTGCAAATCAATTTGACTGAAATATTCAGCAAATTCCCTTTACTTTATCTAGTTAACTATTATAGTGAGAACTGCCAGCTTTTTATCTAATCTCTCATAATGTATCATTAGGCCTATCTAACATTTAATTAAGAAACCCAACTAGCAGTGGAAATTAATTTGCCGGCTTGGATTCCTTTGGATTAAAATGAGGCCCATCAAAAGATTTTATACAACAGTTATTTGCAACTGATATTCCTTCTAGGTATTCAACTTTTACAATATTCCTTTAAGGAACTCAAAGCACCCAAAATTAGAATGAGCCGCTTTAATAAAGTAAATTTCTACTTTAGGTACAATAGAATATTCAAGTTTTTATTGGCTATTAAAAGAGCACAACTTGATATTCAGTCATGCTGGACGATACAGATGATACATAAACAAAAACCATCACATCAAGATGAAATGGCTAAATGGCAGCTTAGAACACATATGGGATTCTTAGTTGATAATTTACAATATTACCTACAGGTAATTAATATCTCTTATCATGGTTTATAACAGAGAAAACAGGGATTATCAACGTGTTTGCCTCTTCCTCTAACTGGAGGGTTGTGGGTGGCTGAATGATTAGGGTGTGCGCATTTTATCATAAGGTCTGTCGCCGAGTAAATGGCGCAGTTATTATAACCAAGTTGTACGTGACCAGGAGTAGAGTCCCCTGTCTAACCTCGTGTGTTTTCTCCGGGTTCTCCGATTCCCTCCCACTGCTAAGGATTTCTACATGCAAGCAAATTATTAAAATAAAATTGAACCATATGTTAGTTTCGAAATGACCTAGTTTGTCGAGTGGACATTAAACCCCATTTCTCTCTCTCTCTCTCTTCCTGTTACCCTCATATTACATTCCTTTGTGTTATTAAAGGTTGTGCCCCCCCCCCCCCCCGAGCCCTTCTAAATTAAGTTTTCTGGTCATTGGGTTTATACATGTACGATAATTAAACTACTAATTGCATTTACAGTTTCATTAAAAATTGAGAATAAACATGTTCTTTTTGGTCTGAAACATTAAATATCATTTCCGAAAAAAACAATTTCTTTGATTACTTTATAAAATATTTTTCAGTAAATATATTTTGATGTATATGTATTATATGATAGGTTGATGTTATAGAATCACAGTATGGTATATTATTAGATAAAATCAACTCAACAAGAGATTTTGAAGCAGTTAAAGTAGCACATGAAAACTTTCTTTTTGCTTTGCTGGCACAGAGTTTTGTTCATATGAAATCTGTAAGCATTAAGATGAATATATCACCTTTATCCATCGACGTCCAAATATTTTTAGAGTTAGAGTATTCAAATAAACTGTGAAATGGACAGTGTAATCTGTTATAGCCACAAAATACCCAATAGAGAACTTTTAAAAGGGACAATAATACTCTTAATAGCCTTATTCTAAGTACTAGATGTTTAAGTGTTGTACTTGTTGTGTAAATTATCCATTACATCCCATTTTACTTGACCAGAGGTTTCGAAAATATTTTTAAATCCAAGTCACATTTGGAAAGGTTTAAGTTAGGCTTTTCAAATCGTTTAGTTGAATTTTTCCAATTTTTGTGTGTTCTGATGATATTTGTATCATTAATTCATTGGAATATTGTAAAATAGTACAATTTGTTGACCAGAATAAAGATTGGGACATTTCCTGCAGTTACAACAAGAGTGGTATTTAGCCTTTAATGTCCTAGAGTAATAAACTTAAAAAGTAATTCCAGTTAACAAAAGAATTAAATTTTGATTATTTTCCAAAGACATCTAACTATACTTGGTTCATTATTTTTAAATGTATGTGTGTACCTTTATATATTATTTGAATGTATGTATATTGTAGGTATCCCATTGTTTAAGAGAAATATTAGATTTATGTACAGCCTATAGTCGACTGATGACAACATCTGATGTTCAATTACTTCCACAACAACTTCAACAATTAACAGACATAGCCCAGGTAAACTAAACTTAAATTATTTTATAATGCAAATTGGTTGATATCAATTTCAACATCCAAAATTCAAAATCTTACATTGATTTGAAAATATACAAGTGAACTATGAGGGTTTTTTTATACGCCCACATTGAAATGTGGTCGTATATTGCCGTCGCCTCCATCCGTCCGGCGTCCACAATTGCTTGTGGAAGCTCTAGAGACTAAAGTTGATATCCAATTGACTTTAAATTTATACACAGTGTTTAAGGTTGTGAGACGAAGAAGCCTATTGATTTTCAGCGATTTCCGATAATAACGGTTAGAGTTATGGCCCTTGATCAATTCAAAAAATCTTGTGGATGCTCTAGAGGCTAAAGTTAATAACCAATTGACTTTAAATTATACACAGTGTTTAAGGTCATAAAACGAAGAAGCCTTTTGGTTTTTAGTGATTTCCGATAATTACTGTCAGAGTTAAGGCCCTTGATCACTTCAAAAATTCTTGTGCATGCTCTAGAGGCCAAAGTTAATATCAGATTGGCTTTAAATTCATACAGTGTTTAAAGTCATGAGACAAAGAAGCCTATTTATTTTTAGCGATTTCCGTTAATTACTGTCAGAGTAATGGCCCTTGAACACTAAAGGCTAAAGTTAATACCCGATTGACGAACAAGTATATTGAGTTTCAATGAATTTTGATAACTTGAATAGCATGATGGAGAACTTTATCAATGCCAAACAAATTCGAATGATTTTCTGATAATTATATAATGAGTTGTTACTTTTAATCAGATTTTAGTGTATTATAAATATTTAAGTAAAATATGTGACAACTCTTGTTGACTGCCCGGACGAGTTAGCTGCTGTGGGTGTATGTTTTGTTGCCTGGCAACCTATCTTTTGTTAATATGAAAACATTAATTCTTATCAATTTATTTTCCAGAAATTTCAGCGCCAGTTTAATCTTTTGTTCAAGATATTATCCAGTGTAAAACATCATAATGCCAGTCCATATTTAGCCCAGTTATTATTACGACTTGATTATAATAAATATTTTACTTGCACTGGTGGACAAATGGGGTAAATATTTAAAACTTTTTACTTTTGGGATTGAATCAAAGTTCTCCAAAGAGATCAGCAGAGTGTGGTGTAAGGGGAGATAATATTGCATTCAGGAACTTTGAATGTGGTTACCTCCCTTTCTTTTAATCTACTTGCTACCATCTTGTAAAGATTTGCCAAATTGCACCAGAAACTGTATTGCCAATTCTTTTTGATCTCTAATTAACAAAAATATGAACTACTTGTTATATTAAAACCAAAAACTGGGTCAGATACCATTTTCAGATCAATCTTCATGGATAGAAATCAGCCACACGTCAGTCATTTCTAAGAGAATAGAGATGGTCAGATGAAAAACAAATTTTAGATTGCCATAACTCATGTTTTAATAATGTTTGGACCATATTTGCCCTTTGATAAGACTGCCGTTTCATTATGGTCTAGGGTCTGTATTTGACATTGAGTGAGGAATTTTGGTATCTTATTAATTGTGACAAGCAGCATTTAACATCTACTTGACAATAATCAGGTCATTTTGGGACTAAGATATGATATTTTTTATTTTAATAATTAGTTTATGTATAGGGGAGCAAAGTGGAATATCCAGAGAAACCCCAAAAGATTAGGCATGCAACTCCACAACTTAGTTACAACCCCAAGATCAAACCCATGACTTGCATAGATAACTGGCCTTATCATCTATAGTATATTCATTAGACAACATGATAACCACTGTCTATTAATCTGTGCACTTATTAAAAATGTGTTGTTTTTTTTTTCTTTCAGGATTTGAGAAATCATGATTAAAGTGCTATGTATAAAAGGAGACATGATATTTGTTTTGTACAGTGTATTAAATTATATTATATTTAAAGTTTTAGTTATTTAACCTGTGTGTGGTGGTGACTCCGCGAGTAAGGCCCTGGTTCTGAAACCTGATTGTCCGGTGTTCAATCCAAGTGTTGTCCGAGAAAGTTGATTCAGATTTTCCTGAGTAGCTTCCGCTTGTCAGTGGTCTGTGATTTAGGGCCTGTCAAAGAACAGACTTTAGTTGTTTAGATAGTCAGAAAAACTAAGGCTCTGTATACATGTTGGTATGCCTGTGCCCGTAAAAAAACCCTTGATCGTTGGAAATTGATATAAGAGTAGGCCGTAGCGCTGCTATGTGGGTGTTAAGGGGGGTGGCTCCAATTAAATGAGAAAATATTTGTTTTTTGAATTGCACTGTCAACTATTAAAGCTAATGCTCTGAAATTTTCAGGACTTTGTCGTTATCACACAAGTTTTTGAAAAATTTGCATTTCGGAACCTGGACCACGCCCATTTCCCATAATCCAGGATGGCCACCCCATGCCGTTGAGGAAAAGTGTAAAAAAAAACTGCTTGATAAAATATAGATTGTTATATATCCTACTAAAGCTAAAACACCAAGGAACATAATTATCTATATTTGAATGTCATAAGCTGTAGTAGAAACAAGTAATTAACATAAATGTCAAATTTATTAATATTTTCTCATTTAATTGGAGCCACCCCCCTTAAACCCCATTTCATGAAGACAAGATAGGAAATAGAACTCCACTATATATGGGGCAACCATATTCTTAGTAAATGAGTGCGGAATGGGACGAATATAAAGTTTCAGTGCACTGAGTGAACAAAAGAGGAAAACTGTCTGTTGTAGTTAAACAAGGGGGGCAATATTATCTCCCCTTAGACCACAAATTGTTTCTCTCCTGAACACTATAATTAAAATATTATGAAGGAGTACAAACAATAAATAAATGCAGAAGGAACACTTTCAAAACCAACAAATGAGTAAAATTTATTTCTTTTTAAAATAACCAAGAATACCATTTGTCTTTTTCTGTTTGTCTGAATTAAGTGATAATTTAGGTTTGTTTGTATGCTTCCATTCATTAACTAATTCATGTTGAATGTCACTTGGTAAGTTTATATAAACACTCTTGTCTATATTCGGTGGTATAAAATAATTACACTCATCAACATTTGTGTCCCGAAATTCAGTGGATAAAGAATTATCCTGCTTTGATGATGATGACACACACAGTTCTTTAACACTTGCCCCTGAATTCGCTGAATGTTCATTTTGGATAGGAGATTTAGTCACTTTAGTCTGTGCTTCAAATAGCTTCGGTGGTGTGGTCTTTACTTTATTAGTTACACTGCCCTTACCACTGAAGAAAGAGTCCAAAGAACGTTTTCTCTTTGATTCGGTATGTAGAGATTTTGAAGTGCTTTTTGATGAATTGGAATGGCTTGTTTGACTTCGTAAAATTTCTTTCTTAATGTCTTCTGGTAACTGGTTATAAACGTCTAAATCCACATCCAGATCAACAAGTCTTTTATCAGTCTCTTGTTCTAATGAAAAACTTGTATTTGTAGGCACACTATTTGAATCCAATTTTGATCTTTTATTATCTACTTCGGATGGAGATGTTCCTCTCCGTTTAGAAGAAATAGTTCCGAAAAATGTTTGTATTCCTTTAGTGGGTGATGTCAATGACATGTTCAACACAGGGCTATTTTGTTTTTGAACTACAGTTTCCATGGGTTTTATATCTGAAATAACTTTTTTTTCATCTTGCAATGTTTTGGGTTGAAAGAATGAAGAAATATCCTCGCCAATAACTTTAGTAAATTTAGTAACACAGATATTAATAAGAGTTATATGGAATGATTTAGTGATGTCCACCAGTTTCTTGAAAAGAGTCAATGACATGTCTACTAATGAGTTTATCACCACAGTTTTATCTGAAAAAAAACAATAATATGATATTGACACTACATCAAGTGAGAAATTGGATTTAACATTCACGCGACAAAAAACTATGTCATTTCGGGACTAACATATGGTTCAATTTTATTTACGTAAATTGCTTGTGTGTAGGGGTCTTTAGCAGTAGGAGGACCCAGAGAAAACCTATGACTTTGGATATGCAACCCAACTCCTTGTCACATACAGACCATGTGATAATCCATATGCCCCCTCTTCCTCATAACATCAAGAATAAAAATCTTTATATGTTGTGCACAAGAATCGGGTGAGACAGAAACCCGGCAACAATGTCATATCCACATGGATTTGGGCTAGATCTGTAACACTACTGTTACATGTTCGATCTTGGGACCACTGTGGCTCAGTGAGTATTTTCCAACCTGAAATGTGAATGATATAGGTTAAATTAAATAGTGCACTGGTTTTGTTGGGCCAACCAATATACACCCAACACAGAGAGACCAAACATGTACAAAACACAACAAAAACTATAAACTGAATGTTAAAATCTACCTTTATTAATATGTTGAAACAAAGATGTAGATATTGGACATTGTCTACTTTCTCGACTACTATTAGAATAATCTTGTCTAGGTGTAAACTTCCTTATTGTAACTCGTAATGTTTGAGGATATCTACCATCTTCTTCAACTCTTTAAACAAAATTGATTTTCAAAATTAAAATCACAATTTACAATACACCTTCAACTCTTACAAACAAAATTAAAATCAAACTTTACAACACATCTAACTGTTTGGGTGTTTATGAGCTAGTATGTATACTGTTTACATTTATCTTTCAATTGAAATATAGTTCTACCAACCTTTTAACAACATTAGTTACAAGTCCTTTTATTTCTCTTTCAACTTCCGACATTAAACTTAGTTTTCTATGTGAATCTTCATCTGATATTGACTAAAAAAAAATATGTTATTTCATACAGGACACAGCTAGAAGAATATGTTTAATTTTAAACAACAGTATTCACAGTTCTTGTTAACCTTTACATTTTTTCTTGCACAGTTGTTGTTTCCCTGTCTCTGCAACTACTGGTACATGGACATTGTTGGATAAAATACAAAAAGATTGACAAAATGCATTCATTATGTGAACTTTACAAACAATGAGTAGTGTTATCAGGTGTTCTAGAAATTGTTAACATAAGCATACCTTGGCTAGTGTACAATACCAATCACTACTTATTGTTAAATAGATTTAACAATTGATTGCACATATTAAATATCCATAATATCATTCCATGGTTAAACCCTACATAAAACCCGTACATCTATACCTTGACTGCACAAGCCGTAAACATCAAAGCAGTACACAAGTTTGATCCTGGATTTTAGAACCAAAGAAGCTACTTGAGGGATATAAGTTATTTTGAATGTAGTATATTACCTGTGGTAGTCCATATTGTATTACAGGTGTATTATCTATACCAGCTGATAAATGTTGTAATAATATAGCTGTTTGTTCTCCTACTTCATTAACTAGTTTATCTTTATTACAGTTAAATAGATCACATACAGAATTAACACCAATACCAGCTAATCTCTTAGCCATTCCATATCCTATACCTAAAAAAATACATACATTTACAATCAAATTAAAATACAGATCCTATTTCATTTTATTTTATTTGTCTTTACTAGTACTACACTAGATCTGGAAGAGTGGTTATAATTGACATGTTCTGGATAATGTGAGGAATTAGCCATTAAAACGGTCTGTTATGGCTTGAGGTGCACAGAACTGTGGGTAATCCACTAGAAACATCAATGCTGTTTGGTTAATCAAAAGTCTGACTTTGTAGGGTCAAAAGCCCCTTATGCGACCTCCGAAAACAACTGGTCAAATCTTCATGTAGTGTAGGCCATCGAAAATATATAAAATGAAATGCGATTTAGGGTAGTGTATAATCCGAAGATCGAAGATCGCAGACCTGTATAATCCGAAGATCGCAGACCCCCTATACTATATTCCGCAGACCCAACTATATTCCGCAGACCCCCTATACTATATTCCGCAGACCCCAACTATAATCCGCAGACCCCCTATACTATATTCCGCAGACCCCAACTATAATCCGCAGACCCCCTATACTATATTCCGCAGACCCCCTATACTATATTCCGCAGACCCCCTATACTATATTCCGCAGACCCCAACTATAATCCGCAGACCCCCTATACTATATTCCGCAGACCCCAACTATAATCCGCAGACCCCCTATACTATATTCCGCAGACCCCAACTATAATCCGCAGACCCCCTATACTATATTCCGCAGACCCCAACTATAATCCGCAGACCCCCTATACTATATTCCGCAGACCCCAACTATAATCCGCAGACCCCCTATACTATATTCCGCAGACCCCAACTATAATCCGCAGACCCCCTATACTATATTCCGCAGACCCCAACTATAATCCGCAGACCCCCTATACTATATTCCGCAGACCCAAACTATAATCCGCAGACCCCCTATACTATATTCCGCAGACCCCAACTATAATCCGCAGACCCCCTATACTATATTCCGCAGACCAAAACTATAATCCGCAGACCCCCTATACTATATTCCGCAGACCCCAACTATAATCCGCAGACCCCCTATACTATATTCCGCAGACCCCAACTATAATCCGCAGACCCCCTATACTATATTCCGCAGACCCCAACTATAATCCGCAGACCCCCTATACTATATTCCGCAGACCCCAACTATAATCCGCAGACCCCCTATACTATATTCCGCAGACCCCAACTATAATCCGCAGACCCCCTATACTATATTCCGCAGACCCCAACTACAATCCGCAGCTTTGTGTTACGTGTAGCTCTAGCTGTCATTTCCTGATTCCGCCAAATCTATCATCCACTCAAGACAAAAAGATAACAAACACGTACTTCCAACAGTGTTTGTATACAGAAAAAAACAACACTTAGGCCTTCAACCAAATCCACTTCAATGGATCAACCACCTGTAGTCTTGAAAAGGAAACGAACGCCTGGTCAGTGATGATGATACGATCAACAAGGTAAACAGTAAGCTAGGCCTTTGCCTTTGGCCTTTTTGGGCTAGCCTACTAGTACTAGTAACTATTACTCTATTACTTCTTTGTAATATTATTACTCGCCAGTAGCCTAGATTAGAATACGTCCCGTCGAGTCGAATGTCTCCCTACACCCAACTCATTAAAATATCTAAAAATGCCATGAGGTGTTGAGGGCGAGGCCTATTTCATATTTATAATTTATTGTCATACTATAATTTTTAAAAGCTTTTTCCTAGCATATCCAGTTCACACAGTCGACTGTATTATTTAATTGTTATTATTTAGGCCCATAGTATAGTGTATTCATATAGTCAAAATACTAAAAAAAAATAGCTAGGATTGCCAAAAATAAAATCAATCAAGGCCTTGTTCTTGTTCAGTTGTTTGCAATTCACATCATTCCACTACTCGGCTTTTGGCTCAAACTATCACCAGAGTTTAATAAGTATTATGCAATGGAGGTGGATGTGCCTTGGGGGGGGGGGGGGGTCATCAGGTTCATAATTTAGAAGAGGCACTAGGCCTATAGGCCTACTACTAGTACTAGCCTGTCACTCTTCTTGCCCCCCAAAAAAACATTTAATGATGGATTTAGTTTCGAATTATTGAAAATAACCTTAGTTAGACTCACCTTTTTTTTGAAACTTAAACAAATGTCTTACTAGTATTGGTATTGATTAATATTATTAATAAGTAAATTTATTATTTCTCAGAAAAACAAGAGAAAAGAGTGTAGAAATTTTGGAAGCCGAGCATTCAGCACGAAAAAATTGATGGAATGAAACAGTTATCTGTAAGTTAAATATGATATTTTATTCTTTTTTTTAAAAAATGTACTGATATTGAATTACTACAGCACATTTTTTAATAAAATCAATACTGTCACACAATTTTACTATAAATAGTTCGACACATACATGTACAAACAGTCAAACAAGTCCTGAGACTGTAGTGATAGGCCTACATGTACATGCTTCAAACAAAATGAAACACAGCAAAAGTCTTAGTGAGAAAAAAATTTCTCATATATATAAGTTACATATTTCAATCAAGTGATCTTTTGTTACATTTTTAAATGATGTGTTCTTTTCTTTTTATTTCAGTCAACCCAGCATGATCATGATTATTTAAGTACAATCGGAACAGGTAGACTGGCCAATGCTATTGATAATTTGACAAGTCAACATCCCGAGTTTTCTATATTATTTATATAATTTAAAAGTTAATGACAATTTATTTCGATATTATACTGGTTTTCCTACTTATTCAGTGTTTTTAGCCTTATTTAATATGATAAAGGGAATAAAACTGACGGATATAATTTTTTTAGTAATCGGTGCAAACTAAAGGTTCCTGTTTTAAAGATTTTAATAATATTACAATTACTATAGATAGTACAGAGTCATTCCTCCCATGATGAAGTAATGTTTTGCCTGATTTTACTATTGTGTAAATATTATGTATTTTGCTGGATGTTATGGTACATTTTCGATAATAAAACCAGTTTTTATTTTAACTTTGTTTTTTTTTTGTTAATGATTCAGCAAAGAAAGTCATAAAGTCATGATTATTTGTATTTTGTCTCCAGCTATCAAGATATTTTCTAATATCGATTTTTGGGGTAATAATTCTGTGACTATATAGGCCTATCCGTAATAAAAGATGGTAGGCTACTAATTCAACTGCATCCAAGTTATATATATCCTTAAGATCGGAGGGTCCAAATGTTTACAAGGGTTTATTATTTACGGGTCAGAATAAGAAGAATAAGTCTTTGAAAAAAAAAGAGAAATGAATTGTTTTTCAATAAAATAAATTGTGGTGTCTGTTCGGAAGGGAGGGGGGGTATATATATTATTTTAAAAAATAACTTAATTAGTTTTTAAAACTTACAGCCAGAGCAGTTTTTTTTTTTAAAAATGTAGGCCTATTGGAAAATAAATGAATAGAAACATCGTCTAGGCCTATTTATTTTTGTTTTTGCTTGTTTTGGTTTTTTTTTAAAACAATTCTCTCCAAATATGTCCAACATTCATTTACGGATTGGCGAAATATATTTAAGTTTTTTTGTTAAAATCGCTTCATACATGCATCGCATTTTCCAATAGGCCTAGGTCTATATTTATTTATGAACGGCGAATTCCGAACATACGACGGCTGATATGGACATACGAAAAGCAGCATTTTCCTACTTTCCTAATTTTCACCCAGCTCATTTTTATTGTTCACCCAAGAATGCATACTCTAAAGGTGGGGGGGGGGGCATACTAGCCGAATCAAATGAAGGCTATTTATTTAGTAGACGGGTCATAATACTTCACTTGGTCGCCAAGAAATGACATGACATGTTACTAAAAATAGCCCTATCGATCGAAGCATTTTATGATATGTTCCGACCATAGAGGTGTATATATATATACACCTCTATGGTTCCGACATAACACAATTATGTATAATTATATTAAAAATGTGAAAAGGTACATTATTTAAAGTTACATCATCAATTGATAATAACTAATTTGAAGAAGGGAAAGTTCAGTTTGTATGTATTGACTTATTGTCACCGACGTCAAGTTGTCAAGCGAAGCCACTAATATTGTTAACAACGTAAAGCCCCCCTCAACTAGCGCCACCAGTGGCGGAGTTACCTCCCTTCAACAATGACGAATAGGTGAATACTATAATCCGCAGACCCCCTATACTATATTCCGCAGACCCCAACTATAATCCGCAGACCCCCTATACTATATTCCGCAGACCCCAACTATAATCCGCAGACCCCCTATACTATATTCCACAGACCCAACTATATTCCGCAGACCCCCTATACTATATTCCGCAGACCCCAACTATAATCCGCAGACCCCCTATACTATATTCCGCAGACCCCAACTATAATCCGCAGACCCCCTATACTATATTCCGCAGACCCCAACTATAATCCGCAGACCCCCTATACTATATTCCGCAGACCCCAACTATAATCCTCAGACCCCCTATACTATATTCCGCAGACCCCAACTATAATCCGCAGACCCCCTATACTATATTCCGCAGACCCCAACTATAATCCGCAGACCCCCTATACTATATTCCGCAGACCCCAACTATAATCCGCAGACCCCCTATACTATATTCCGCAGACCCAACTATAATCCGCAGACCCCCTATACTATATTCCGCAGACCCCCTTTAAAGCTTCAATTTTTTTTAATTTTTCACACTTTCAGAATTCCTAATACAATGTTGCAAGGTCACAGTAATTTGACTTTATGTCCAAAGCTTTGAATTCGATTGATCTTTGACTTCAAAGGACTGACTCGGCATTACTATAACGAAAATTTCATCAGATGGTTCATATATTGCCCTTATTCACTGGGCTATATAGAATATTAGCCCCTTTTACACACTCTGTCCATGTATTACATGAATTAAATGATATATTCTTCAGTTGTAAATTTGATTCTCTTGAGAGAGGGTTTACAATATTTCATCTTAAGTTTAGAATACCTGCCCGAATTTCTGTAAAGGAGGATAAGAATCTTAGTAAATTTTCAAATTTTAAATGGAAAGACATTTCAAATTTAGAAGAAATTGGGAGTGGTGCCTTTGGCACAGTGTTTAAAGCATCGCATGACGAGAGCGTTGTTGTTGTAAAAAAAAATATCGGGGAAGGCGAATTCTACAAAAGTCGAGTTTTAAAAGAGTGTTCTTTGTTGGATTCCTTCAAACATCAGGTAGTGTATAATCCGAAGATCGAAGATCGCAGACCTGATGTTTGAAGGAATTCTGAAAGTGTGAAAAATTAAAAAAATTGAAGCTTTAAAGGGGGTCTGCGGAATATAGTATAGGGGGTCTGCGGATTATAGTTGGGTCTGCGGAATATAGTATAGGGGGTCTGCGGATTATAGTTGGGGTCTGCGGAATATAGTATAGGGGGTCTGCGGATTATAGTTGGGGTCTGCGGAATATAGTATAGGGGGTCTGCGGATTATAGTTGGGGTCTGCGGAATATAGTATAGGGGGTCTGCGGATTATAGTTGGGGTCTGCGGAATATAGTATAGGGGGTCTGCGGATTATAGTTGGGGTCTGCGGAATATATTATAGGGGGTCTGCGGATTATAGTTAGGGTCTGCGGAATATAGTATAGGGGGTCTGCGGATTATAGTTGGGGTCTGCGGAATATAGTATAGGGGGTCTGCGGATTATAGTTGGGGTCTGCGGAATATAGTATAGGGGGTCTGCGGATTATAGTTGGGGTCTGCGGAATATAGTATAGGGGGTCTGCGGATTATAGTTGGGGTCTGCGGAATATAGTATAGGGGGTCTGCGGATTATAGTTGGGGTCTGCGGAATATAGTATAGGGGGTCTGCGGATTATAGTTGGGGTCTGCGGAATATAGTATAGGGGGTCTGCTGATTATAGTTGGGGTCTGCGGAATATAGTATAGGGGGTCTGCGGATTATAGTTGGGGTCTGCGGAATATAGTATAGGGGGTCTGCGGAATATAGTTGGGTCTGCGGAATATAGTATAGGGGGTCTGCGGATTATAGTTGGGGTCTGCGGAATATAGTATAGGGGGTCTGCGGATTATAGTTGGGGTCTGCGGAATATAGTATAGGGGGTCTGCGGATTATAGTTGAGGTCTGCGATCTTCGGATTATACAGGTCTGCGATCTTCGATCTTCGGATTATACACTACCTGCGATTTAGCTTGTTTTTTAACATATTTAAGAATAAGATTCACGCAAAAATTTTAACATTAACTTGTATTACCTGGAATATTTTGAGCTTTAGGTAGAGAGTTGACTAATTGAAATGACTGATGAGGATAGAGTGTAGTTTGTTGATTAGGTTTATGAGTACCAGCAACAAGTTTAGCTAATAGTTTATTATATGATATGCCAGCACAACATGTTATTCCTAGTTCTTGTAATAAACTCTGTCGTATGTCACTAGCTATCTGTGATCCTACGGTAAGTCTCATGCTACATCCACATGAACATTGTTTACATTCTGTAAAATATAATATCACAATACATGTATACAGTATCAAGATGGATTAAATATTGTTGCTTCCTTCTCTTCTAACCAAGTATTAAACATATAATTTTATTGAGTATAGCACTGGATCATAAGGTCCCATGTTTTTTTTTAATTTTCCAGTCTAGTTTCCGACTTGTCTTGGTGCACAAGGAAAAGGCATCTAGATTTTTGGATAATCTGAAAAACCATGTACCCCTGTGTACAAGAATCTTTGACAGTTGCCATTTGATAATGAATAGATTGAAACTTGACTGCCTGTGGTGCCAGTATCGATAGAGTCTGGACATTCGGATAGCCATTTTGTGAAATCCTGTATGAAACCCTTTAACGTTTGGCTATCCAGACAAAGATATATTAAGTGTACCCTTTTTGGAAGATATGGAACAAGTATACTTTTAAAATGCTAAAGGGAAATTGTGAGTTAATCTTGTTTTGATTAATATCAGTATTACCTTTAATATTGATATCTTTATCATCTGATCTGTAGGTATATCCAGATACCAGATGATGTGTTTTCTCCTTCATTCTTGTACCAACTAGATCAGATACATCCAAAAAATTCTCATCAAAACCTAAACGTTCCACTTTCTTTGTATATTTCAACAGATGTTCTAAATAGAAAAAAAATACAAACTTGATATTTTGAAAATTCCAAAGTATAAACAAATAATACCTTTATTTATAAATTAATAAAGAAATTAGAACACAAAATAATTAATGTTTCTTCAAGCTAGAATCAATTAGCACCTTTTTTAAAAAAAAAAAGGTAGCTATGAATAAGATGTTTTAGGATATTTGTGCTGACAATAAAAAACAATTAAAACCATTAAAAGAACCAACCAGATATCCTATAAGACATTTTACGATAATCTGTTAAATCTTCTCCACTAACTAATACCAATGATGGACACTTAGCCTTGGCATCTTTAATGGACATCAACTTATTAACACCTAGAGCTCTAGCTGGATAATTACATGTGACTATAATATACTTCTGCTGAATACCTACACAAAAAAAAACATGGAATTTTAAAAAGGGAGAATAGTATTTGTTACCAAATTGTTGCAGGAGACCTGAATTGTGCGTCAAATTATTGTGTCCTAGAATAAGATTCTTCATCTCTATCCACTCTACCAAGCTGTAAATGGGTACCGGTAGAATGGTGCATGCTATACTATTTATTACACCTAAAAATTGTGCACTCTATGGGCAGCACAAGTTGGGACTATTCTAATATTCAAAGAGTTCAGGGGTAAAGGCTTTACCTGTATCCTATAGATTGGGATATTAATAATTTTATCACACTTTGAGCTGATAAAGTGCATTATACACCTATTTATTATTATAAAACAGGATTTCTTGAAATGTACTGTTTCTTCTAAAAACATGTAAAACTGAAGTCATACTTTGGTAACGCCATCACAGGCCAGTACCTGGACAGGCCACAGAACCCACGTGGCCACGTCCAAGATATAATTATGGGGCCATCCATAAAGTATGTACGCTTGAAGGGGGGACGGGGGGTCACGCCAAAAACCTACAGGTGCTTAAATTCCATGGCAGAACGTACTTACAGGAGCGTACAAGGGGGAGGGGGGTCTGAATTTTACCCATTTTGAGCGTACGTACTTTATGGATGGCCCCTATGTTAATGCATCAAAAATAAAACCTTCTTCCTAGCTAAGTACAGCTGTCTGAGGCTCTGTAGCAAATCTTCACAGAGATACAAACTTTCAATTTCAATATGTTTTGGTAATAATTCTCTGTAATGAGTCTCCAAATACTTGCATAAGTTAAAAGTGTAAAGTGATTATTGAACAGCGGAATTCCTTAAGGGTTACGTTACCTCAATCTATTTGAGCTATTTCTTCACAATATCGCATTTCATTTGTATACATATACCCTCTTTTATCAACAGTTACATTGTTATATTTAGGACTATCTTAATACATAAAAGCTCTCTGTATCATTTATCAACTGCATTTTGCACTTGCCAGAAGTAACAAAATGAAAACTCACCAAGAGGTATATTAGCAAGGTTTGGATTTTTAATCATTTCTACTTGAGCATAAAAACAATCCATATCAATATGTATGATGGTTCGGAGATGTTGTGCTTCTATGTTCGCATGTTCTGAAACAGATCAAGATATTTCTGATTAATTAAAAATTGGAAACAGACAATTTGCAATAGTTTAAACTTTATACATACGGTTGTAAAAAAAAAATCAATATGTAACACCCTATATATACACGTTTTGAAGATTTGACGCTATATATATATATTCAAATGTATATCTAGAGTTGTCTCAATTTTTTTTTCAAAACTGTATTTGGTATTTCAATGTTCTCACCCTTTTTTCTTTAAAAAGACTGTTATGATTTTTAAAAAGAATTTAATTGTATGGAAACACACATTCCTTCATGTACAATAGCAAAATAAAATGATTTTTGTGTAATAGAATTTTTTTTCGTAGGCCTACTTAAAATTTTCTTTTGTATTTTGCAACACTGTGACTATTCCAGATTCCTATTTCAAAATTTAATTTTAAATGTCTAGAAAAAAAAGAAATGGAATGCACCAACCAAGCTACTAGAGTTATATGCTATACAGTGTGTTCTATGAGGGAAATTGTGACTTGATTGTGAAGCTACAGCCTACTTTGAACTCAATTCAAACCATCTGTGGGGGATCTTGAAGTTTAACATTTTGCCAGTGATATACACAGATATAGACTGGACCCACGGTGGCTAAGTTGGTAAGTTCATCAGGATTTTATAACGTGGTTACCCTTGTCAGTGTTACAGGATGGAGGGCCTGACAAGGACAGCTGTCTAGTCATTTGGATGATAAGAAAAACCAAGGTGGCATGAACGTAAAAAATCTCTTGACAGTTGAAATTCAACATAAGAGTAGGCCATAGTACCCAGGCAGAATTTCCTCCATAGCACACTGTATGGCGTATGCCGGTCTTCATTAGCCCAGTCGGAGCAGAACATTTCATTTACGGATAAAGCTGGTTTTCCTTGCCTAGCTCTCTGCCTTCACAACTGAAGAGTGGAAACTGGGCTAGAAAATCCTGTGTTCCTTTTACACTCAACACCAGGATTGAAATAAGACCATCTAGTTAGTGAGTCAGCACATTGTGGATCCCTCTTTAGGATGTAAAGAAAGTGGTCAAGTGGTTAAGGTGGAGGGTTTACTTACTGTTAGTTACACTTGTACTTTGTTTAGGTGATATAGAAACCTCTGTTTTACTACCATCATCTAATAAATTAACTGGTTTGCTCCAATCTTCTTCCACATCACTATAATCATCATTGTCATCTTTCATTTTATACCAAATAGCCCACTAGGCCTAGGTCTAGAGCAATCTGTAAGAGCGAAAGACTTGATGGTTTAATTAACCCATGTGCATTGTGTGTAGGCTATCCTTACATAAGAGGTCTGGAGAAAGAGAGAAATGGGGTTTAATGCCCACTCAACACAAACTAGGTCATTTCAGGACTAACATATAGTTCAATTTTATTTTAATAATTTGTTTGCAAGTAGGGGTCATTAGCATTGTGAGGAAACCGGAAATGCCCGAAAATAATTCAGGTTTACAGACAGCAGCGTTGGTTTTCTTTGAGAGGCAAAAAAGAGGAGCTGAGCTTGTATGGAAAAGGCAAGAAAATTTTGGATTATTTGACTGCCACAAACGGCCACAAACGGCCACAAACGTGTGTTACTGCCATTCCAGCCCGTAAAATTGGTGTTTTATTAGATTTGGGCACTTAATTTTGCCAAGTAGATTAAATAAAAATTTATCTTGGTGATCAAAATCATGGGGGGGACAGAGACATATTCGTCCCCCCCTTCCGATTCGAAGGGGGGGGACCTTCTCATCCCCTCCAACTCCCCCACCCCCCACCCCCCTAAATCTTCACCCATGGCCCCTTGGATCCGCGACTGTAGTGGCGCCCCATTGCCTCCACAGAAGTAATATAAGAAAATTTGGATCAGGGCAAAAGAATCAGACCTACCCATTGGCGTGTGCCGTGTGGGCGCCATTAATCGACCGACTCATCAGTGCCTTAAAGAGCATGTGATCATAGTCAAGTATATTATTTTGTAATTGAAAGGTTGTTTATGAGGGGGTGGCTAATTTTTCTGGGTGTGCAATGTGAATGTACCTCCGCCCCGCCCCCCCCCCCCCTGGGCTCTAGATACGGCCCTGGGTGACCTTGTTCATTACAATATTACCGGGGAATCATATGCCAGTTGTTAACCATTTGGCCATCCACATCTTAACCACTGTTCTAGTGATATTTACATGGTTATGGGTGGCCTACCGTACAGCACAATTTACCCCTTGTTGGAGACTCATTACTGGCTAGTTTCACTAAATAAAACTTATGATTTGTGTCAATGATATCAACGCTAGATGCTACACTGATTGTCAAGTTATATTTACAAAACAAATTGCCAGTTTACCTGTCAAAGAATTTTCTTTCCCCGCTAGTTGAAGAAGTTGGTTTGTTATTAGAAGCTAGTTATTCGTTAAATATATTGAAGGAACACAATTAAATGGCCAAATACGACAGAGATAGGATTCATTTAAAAGGAATGCCCATGGATGTGAAGATGTTAATTAAAAAAATAAATTATATGACTAATATCGTAAAGTTTCAAATGTTGTGGATGAATGAATTATTTTAGAATGCAGGCTTTTGCAATATCTCTCTCTGTGAAACAGATTGGGTTGTAGAATGTTCAAAAACGGAGCTAACTCCCTTTAATTGGGACATGAAATTAGTTTGCGGTTAGTCCGTCATTTTGTTCCGTATCGACCATGAAGGTGTATTATATTATTGACAATAATTATTATATACCTCTATGGTATTCACATTTTTTTTCATAAAGTCTCAGCGAGTGAAATGCGGCTGAAACATTTTGGACTTAGCTATCCTACTCATACTTTAATATGGGGCTCCCCTTTATATTGCAGTGGCACTATCGACGTAAGAAATAATATGACCCCCTTCGGCGCATACCCAAACTGGCGTACCCCCATCAATTTGATTTCAGAAAGTGTGACCATTCTGAATACGAACACGAAGGGGGTGAGTGGGGTTAGGTCTAAAAGCTAAGCAGAGGCGGATTCAAGGGGAGGGGGCGCCCCTTAATTTTCGACAGTGTCCTTTTTTACTTCTGAAAGTGGCTTTTTTACTTCTTAAAGTGCCTTTTCTCAGACCCAAATATGTCCGAAAATATTAGCCAAATAGTTCCTGGAATTGCTACAGATGCAAGGAACGGGGATGTAGCCACGCCAGGCGATACTATTTTTTTCCGCCAAGCACAAAGAAAAAATCGAAAAAGCCGCCCAGTCGTATTTAAACCCTCTCGACTTCGTCATTCTCTGTACACAATCTTAGCGCTAGAAATAAAAGCCCACACAATTTATTTTTGTGTGCCGTAGTAGACCCTATCATCCAAATTTACGGCACCCCAATGTTAAAGGTTTAGATGTCGTTAACGGTGTCGTGCGTTCGGTTTTACGATCAATTTTTAAGGTACTTAATCTACGGTTAATCCTAGCCTATCCACAATGTCAATGATTCTTATTTTTTTCTTGCCTTTGTTGATCGTGGAATTGCTACGGCCCGGGAGTAGGGCTAGGAGGACGATGAGAGCTTTCTCAACTTCTGTCTGACCTGATTGTCATTCCACCGTAATAATAATATAATTTGTGAGACACAAGTCAAATAAAACAACGTGTTTTAATTATCAATATCTACCTGTTGTCATAATTCGTTGTACTCAAATAAAACACAAACACCGCTTGAAGCAAATAAGACAGCAAATGCTCTAAAAATACACCATTAAAGGATGAATTTTCAATTCATAAAAGACCACGCCCCCTCTCAAATTGTTTCCACCACTCACCTCAGCGGCGTGCTCTCATTTTGCGCCCCCCCCCCCCCCTTGTCGAAATTCCTAGATCCGCCCCTGCTAAGAACCATTGCAGATTTCGTCATCTGTCACGAGATGTTATAAAGTTTGGATCACGGGTTTGGTTTAGAGCAATGATTCCTAGCTTTCAGTCTGCCTTTAGCAAGCCCAAAGAGTAGCCCGAATAGATACTGAATCAGTCATATAGTAATAGGTGAAGCAGTAAAACAACAAGTAGCCAGCCTACTCTTGTGGGCTACACCACACAGAGGTGTCAAAGTGAATGACAACTACACGCAATTAAAGGAATGACCTATGAAGTGCCCAAATGATCATTTATATTGATTATTCAGCTTAAAGGAGCTAAATCGCTAACATTTGGGATCCAGAAATTGACAAAAGTTGGTCGAAACTAATATAATACTGTAATATGAATGTATATAAACTGATTTACATTAAATGCTTTCCGTTTTACTCCAATTTCAAATCAGTTATGTTCGGCGAAACAAGCCATTCAGTCTCAACCCAGTGCATTTTTTTTAGCGCCTGGTTATTCCAGTCCACATATGCAGTGTGATACAGTGCAATGTGTCTAGCCTCGTCCCTCGAGTCTCTCAATAAAACAAGGACCGGAGCGCAATATGGTACACGATTCGTGTACCAATGTTAGAAAAATTATTTTATCTTAAATATCGGATATCAGAAGCTCATCTTTTCCTGGTAAGTTTACATCATCAATGTTGATTTAAATTGACCAATAATTCGTGTTTTCGATGTCGAAGATTTTGGAGGATTTTGAGTTACGGACTTAGGTCCTTTAAATAGTGGATGCATGCTTTGATATCAAAAAAATAGATGATATACTCAGGCGTACATTTCATTATGATCTAGAAAATTTGGAAGCGGATTAGTTCTTTATGGGTTTAATACATGGCGATCAGCGACCGGACCACAATGACGCATGAATTACCTGGCTTACATGATCATTTTTCCATATGCTGATTACACTATTTTGCCTGATTACATTATTTTGTTTAACCTGTTATTTTAGGACTTCAAATTTTGTCTAATGGTTTCGATTGTTCGTACTTGGTTACGGTGGCTAAGTGGTTAAGGCGCTGGTTCGCTAGCCTGGAGGTCAAGTGTTCGATCCCTGCATTGGCCGGGAAAGTTCATCTCGATTTTTCCGACGTGATTTCCCCTTGTCAGTGATGCAGTAGGAGGGCCTGACAAGGACAGCTGCCTAGTCAGTTCGGATGGGATGAAAAACCGAGGTCCCGTGTACACATTGGAGTGCACGTAAAAGATCCCTTGGCAGTTGAATTCGATATAAGAGAAGGCCGTAGCGCCGCTGCCCGGGCAAAAATTTCCATCATAGCACACTGTATGGCGTATGCCCGTCTTCAATTAGCTCAGGTTAAGTGCATAACAGTAGGACGTTAAAACCCATTTCATTCATTCATTTTATTTTATGTCAACTGAATGACATGTGTTTTTATTGTTGTTTTACTCGTATTTTCAGGTGGTTTTTAAAAACCTAATAGTGATGTATTTATAGGAAGGGTTTGGGAAGATAGAACACATAGTCATTCGGGTAGTACGAAAAACCGCCGCCCCGCGTACACACTGGCATGCATGTAAAAGTTGGAATTCAATATAAGAATTCCGTAGCGCAGCTGTCTGGGCAAACTTTCCCGCATATCACACTGGCGTATTTTCGCCACCATTAGCCCACTCGGAGCAGAACAGTGGGTCATTAAAGCCAATTTCATGTCACGTTCAGTAAAACAAAACTAGACGTAACCTCGAGGTCATGCCATCTTTCATAGTGTTGCCGGCCGCCTAGACACAATTCCTTTCCTGTGGTTTTGAGTTCTGCTAGAAACACGTTAACTGGCTATAACAAATTCACGTTTAGTAACTAGTGACGTAAAGCAATGGAACCCCCGAAAATGTTTTATTGCTAAAATTAAGATATAAAACCCCGTTTTCAAGTCAGAAATGTAGTGTCATGATTCTATTTTAGTTTGTGCTAGTCTTGCAGTCTGTACAGAGCTCCTACCCAATACTGTCAGAAACGCATTCGCTTCAGTGAAAGTATGGTGACGAGATTCAGGTCTCTAACGGCAAATTTCCGTCTCCCAAACAAATCAACAAGCATTGACCCCAGAAATCTTCGGTGGCGTGCGAAACCCGCAAATCATCACATCCAACGTTTTTCTTCTCTTCCAGACGCAGTGAAATGGGTATATATTTTTTTAAATCAATCTGTCCGCATTCTACGACGTTACCACCAAAGTGTGTTCCCAACACGTTTCGGTTCATTTTTGTTTGTCGGTTTTGGTACAAGTGTTCTGTTGTGGTACTCTACACGTGCCTATGTTCCTTTCTGTGTCTCGAAAATCCCCAGCTACGGGACAGACATTACTTGAACAAATAAAAATGTTTACTAACTTGCGGATGTTTCCGGTGGATGAACGTAATACAAATTGTACTCTTGGTAATTATTGACTAGGGTTCAAAGGTCTTCGTCGCGCGCATTTGCTGATTAGGATACCGGTTCGGCCAAATAATTGATCATGCAATGACATCGGGGTATTAGGCACTTCACCTTAAACTAAGGACACAACGATTTTTTGACAGGACAAGCACTGATCACTCCTGAACTTTGTCCATTTTTTAACAAAAACATACAGTATTTGGCACTATATAAAAGTCTTTGTTATACTCGTGGAATTAATCCACCTTGAAGATAGTCTAGTGAAGTTCTATTCGATAATTAATCAACTTTAGCCATAACATGGCTCCGAAAAGTTTAATCGTATTATTGGTGTGTTTGATGAGCCTGTACTTAGCATGCTGCCAAGAAGATATGTTTGATGACACGTTTGGAGCTGATCCCGGCTGTAAAGATCCATGGTCAACGGAGTGGACGCGCGATGGTGCAGACTGCACGAAGGTTCATTTCTGCGTCCAGGGAAAGAAATATTGGACCATCACATGTAACGATACACGGGTGTGGTCTAATACTGGGCATGCCTGTGTTTTGCCATTCTCACAATGGGATGATTGTAACCAAATCATGACAACCCCAACTATAAGTAAGTATGCTTTTATTTTTGACTGTCTGTGCAGAAAAATGGGACGTTAAACCCATTTCAGTTTTATTTACAATTGAAATCCAATTGGGAGAAGCTAATTGTGGGACGGTTGTGGAGGTTTGGAAATTTCCGGAGTCCAAAATGGCCGCTTTATATAAATATAGGGAATACTAACCCGTACCCTAACCCGTACCCTTTTAGGAGGGGTAAAAGGTAAATAAGATCCAAGTCCAGTCTTCTAAAAAGGGTAAGGGTTAGGATTAGGGTTAGTATTCCCCAAAATTCTCAATTATATAAAGCGGCTATTTTGGACTCCGGAAACCCCGGATCTCCCTAACCGGGCTACAATTAGCACCTCCCGAACCGAATCCGGACACATTCTAACAATGGATGTCTTCCCCACGTGTCGCTTAACTGGGAATATATGAACTTGAAGCATGTTCTGAGATGACAATAGGGACGAATTGAAGACCGGAAAATGCCACCATTCGATAAGGGAATCCGGCGGCGTTTCTCTGTCCCAGGTTCGAGTAAATCGTTGAACAGATGACTATAATGGTGCTTTCTTTTATAGTAAATTATGATGTTTCCAGATCATGCAAAAATTTATCAATCTCACCAATTCATCCAAAATTTAAGACTAGAAGGGTCTCCAAAATAGGGCCGAAACCTTTTTGCCCCCCCCCCTTCCTATCCAACACTAGTCATATCATATTAGTTGCACTATGAAATTCATGCATAATTGCCCATTCATATTTAAACTTTGATATTCATGGGCACCAAAGACTCTTCTGGGCCTTGGGGCCTCGCACGGGCTGCACACCTTCTCGTATAGAAATGGTTCCACTACTGACTACTTCTCGTAGGGGCCTACTCCCTAACTGAAACAAAATGCCGAAATATTTTGTTTTGTTTTTTTTTGTTTTTTTGTTTTTTTGGGTTTTGTTTGACGATTTTAATGAATGTCTCGCGTCTACTGCCCACCCGTGTTTACGACCTAGGCGAGTGTTCAATGGGTCACATGGCTCGCTTACTGTTGGGCATTTATTGTACCACCCAAGAAGCATATATGTGTATGTACGAATTCCTTGGAATTTGGTCAATACGGATTTGTCTCATCCATCATTGTACTTATATCGGGTATTGATTAGAATCGAGAATTATTCAGTTTTATTTTTTTTTTAGATGACGAAAGATGTGTAGAACCAAGTGGCATGAACCCTGATCCTGACAACTGTGCCCAATTTTTGGCATGTACCAACAGAACTGTAGTGGCCACCATGTCCTGTCCTGAAAATACTCTATTCTCCACCAGAAATAATACATGCGAACTTAGTTACATGGTTGCAGATGAATGTCGTACCAGAAGTATTCCTAGTCACATCTCCGTCAGTAAGTTCACCTTTGCTTTTAACTGTAGGTATAGTGAGAGGGTGGGGGTGGGGGGAATATATGTGGAAAATCAAATTTAAAGACATAATATACAGTAATAAAAACATATACAGGATTTAAAACTGGTCATTTTTCTTTTTCTTTTTTGAATTTTGTTCCCATTGAAGCATTCTCAGTTCACCATTCGATTTGTAATCAGGGTCTTCGTCTGATCTTGATTATCAACTTCTTTATTTTTCGTTGACTCAAAAAACTTATCGTTTTGTTGCTTATACCACTAGTTCCATTCAATGTTCTTTCAAATACGTTATGTTTGAGTCTAGCAGTCTAGGGAAACGGTTATTGTCATTAAATGGCGGGTATAGACGGTGTTTTAAGCCTATAGCTTATAAACCTGTAACTGTAAATCTCTTTGATCTTTGGGGTATATTATATGTCAAGAATAACTGTTGTCTGAAATTCGAGGGTGTTTTCGACAGGGGAATTTGAGTTTATTCTTTTAAAAGTTTTTCTTTAAACCTGTAACGGGTTATTCTTCCAGGGTACGTTTTCCCATAAAAAATATATATATGGCTTTTCTTACGGGAATTCTTTGATATTCTCATTTTGAGTAAGAGAAACGTCGCTTCCTGGATAAAAATGTCCTCATGGCGTATGCTGTATTTGTCCGGTTGGGGCAGAAAAAAAGCACATTGAACCCCATTTCTTCTCCGTAGTAGCCTTACTCAACTATCATATTATCGTGATGTTCATTCGAAAATATTTTTTGTTCCTTATAGTTGTATAAGTCTGTCGTTATAAAATACGCCATCACCCTCTGTTCGTCGTTTTTAATTTAATGATTGTCATAATTCTGTTTCCAGCAACTGCCAGTCCTGTTATTGATAAACCCTGTGAAGGAACAAAGAATGGTGACGTAGCTGATCCACGGAACTGTGCCAGATTCTACAAATGTAACTATGGTCGTGTAGTAGCTAGAGTCAAGTGTCCGAGTAACAGCCATTTTTCAGATATTAAACACAAGTGTGACTGGAGAGCTAATGTTGAATGCGGGAGCCGACCCCAGGCTTAAATAAAACTGTTTAAGAAAGCGGAAGTCAACCCGGGGCATAAAACAAAACTGTTTTAATTGCTATGACGTTCTCGGTGAATAAAACTTGCTCAAGTTGAAATTTGCAGATAAATGAGAAGCATCCATTATTGAGCACACCATTTATTAACAAGACGATTCCATTGCGAGGGACAATGGCTAAGATTCTATTTATTAAAGGAACAATAAAACACATGGTTCTTTTTTTTATTTAAAAACTGTTATATTGCAATCTAATTTTAGTAATTATTTAAAGAGGACTGTGGATACTAATGTAAACATTAAATGGCCATATGGCATATCTCAGACATTAGAAATGACAAATCTACATGATTTGCACAATAAATGCTTGTAGTCTTTATTCTGGCATGATGTCCCTTTATTAATTTCAATTCAAACCAACAGTATTACTTTTTACTAATGTTACCCTGTATATACATTTATATATTTCAAGTATTAAAGTTTTTGTTTATTTCAATGTTTTCATGTAGATCTCAAAAACTGTCCTTTCTTACTTTTCCCTTTCTTCTGTGTTCACTAGTATAATAGGTGATAGAAAATTTGTTTGGTGTATATTTGTGAAATGTTTTTAATAAATACACTGAATACTACAATTGTTGTGTTCGTACAGAATAAAGATCGTAGTAATATCGGGGTGGTTCTGCTTCCAAGAGGCACGGTTTCAGTGGTCTGAATCCTGATTGGGGCCGAGAAAAACCTCGGGTGTGTCCATAGCAGAGAGGTGGGGGCGTGACTTAAAGTCCATTTAACTCAAACTGCGTCATTTAGGGGCTGACGTGTGGTACAAATTTCATTTAAATAATTAGTTGCGCACAGGAGATTGAGCAGTTGGCGGACACCGGAAGTTCCGGATATAGTTCGACAGACGACCATAATCATGGCCACAAACTAGTTTGGGATCGAAACCACGACACTTGACAGAATGACAGAGCTCAAAATGTAAAACTCTTGTATTAGACCATTCGGCCACCACAAACCAAATCTGCCACGGGTAAACATTGACTTTCTTAGAAGCCCACATCACATATAAAAAGCTGGTTTCGACCTGTATTTAGAGCTCGTTTCAAAATGTTCGCTTCCTACTTCAGTCTTGAGGTTCCAAGTTCACAAAACATTCTTAGACTTAAGATCACAATTTTCTCAACTGAGATAATTCTTTACTTTAAAAGTCTTAGAAAGCGTTGTGAATCTAAACTTAAAAATATATTATTTATACGTGTGTGTTCATCTTTAACATAGAATAAAAAGGGGTGTAAACGAATATACCGGGGTTTGCTTTTGTTATTTTTTGGCACATATCGGACCACTAGGCAGCATTACCTCTGACAAATAGGAAGTGGGAGTTTGTTATTACTAAAACACACTTAATACATGTACACTGATCGAAGGCGTAATTATTAACTCTCCTAATAGATAGGTGTCCCTTAGATCTGGATCAGTATATATGAAAAGATTCTCAAAAACTCTTGTACCATCAAAAGTTAGAGTGGGGCGACAACAGGGTCGTATATTAGGCTTTCTAACTTACTATTAGCCATCAACTTTCGTCATGATATCAATAACGACACAGCTAGTTGTCCATACGGATACAAGCCAAGAATATTCTCTCTCTCTCTTTATTCTCTCTCTCTCCTTAGTCCTTTTTCATTGACTGCTCCTCGGATCCATTCACTTGATTTGATATATTTTGTACATTGCTTGCCTATATAAGTAATTTGTCCTGTCCGTAGTGTGTCTTGTTGGTTTGTTTTGTGTGCAGTGCGATACTCCTGCAATTATAAATAACAAAGAGGCAGATTACGGTGATATGTACGAAGGCCTGTACATGGGAATAAATCGGCTCCCCCAATGTGCCCTTTCCATTGGACGCAATAAGAAGCCAATGACCAACGTGCGTCAAAGTCACGACGGGAATGAGATTGAATTAAGTCCCAACCCGGCTGATAATCTTCAAACTTCAAACAAGTCACACTCTCACCCCGTTCCGAACTTTACGTTTTTCCCATAAATTACTATAGGTACGCTTCAAAATTGAAATATTCGCTATGGACCGTTAAGTGTAGGTACATCCGCGCCCCCAGACTCCCTTGCCCAACATTTTTCGGCTAGCTACGGGTCTGGTTAGGCGCATAGTTAAATGTTTATAGTTTGCTATTGCATGTTAGTGTATAACAAAATCTGTGGTGGAAACCGTGGGGAAAAGTGGGGGGCCGGTAAAGAGGGAAAAACTGTGGTCTGTATCCATATCGGTTATCGTTTCCCACACATTCTTATAATTGTCAGCCCATACAGCAACCAACACCAGTTTTATATAGAAAAAAAATGATTGATCGAGTATGTAGTTTTGAAGTGTGAGCAAGTGGCAAGGGTTTTTGCTGAGAAATTGTATGTCAGATTCAATAAATTCATTAATGCATAAAATAATATCAAATGATAAATTTTGTTACGTAATGAAACACATCGGGTAACTGAGGTCCCACTGAAACTAAATGGTCGCACAGGGTGCCATGTCAATCTGCACATAGAAGTCCATCTAAGTTTAGAAAGGGTGCCATGTATAACCCTGTTTCAGACGTACACTAGGTATTTCATGCTTTAATATATTCCAAGCCATACGTACAATAAGCCTGCAGTGGTATCCCACCGGTTGGACAATTCTATACAATTCGGGAGCTCTCTGATGAGTTTTCCAAAAGGATCAGAAGTAGGTAAATCGGGCAATGCCCCCAGACTGGCAGAACGTGTGTTTTAAACTAAATGACATTTCTTCATTTGTCGATTTCGGTGTTAAGTTAGTATGGTCGCACTTTCCACTTTTGTAAAACAAATATCAATCAACAGCCACTGTCCACGTTTCGGTCATCGCCATTTGGAGATTCGCGTGACATATATGTAACATTTGATCAGTAATAAAATCGTGCAAACCGAAGAAAGTGTCCCGAAAAGTAGAACAGGAACGACAGCAACTTGTAATAAAAATCACTTCGATTGAATTGTAAGAGTGCGTGGACCGACTTTTGATAGCCACCACCCTGCAATCGCTCACTAATTTCTTGCACCTACATGTGTATTCTCTTTCGGAAGTTCGATCTACGCAAGTATTAAATCAAGTTACCAATAATAGATCCATTTTCGAATGTCTTGCTGAGGGGTCCCGATCATTGAATTTTACTTCAAAAAGGTGATTGACTAAACGTTGTTATAATTACTCCCGTAGAAACATATTTATATTTTCTAAAACATTTTGTTGTGTTGACATTTATTTGTCTATTATCTATATCTCATTCGTTCATGCCAAAATCATACTTATATGATATTAAATTGGGTTTAACGTCCTAGTTTTCTGCACCAGTCGGCCTACTTGGGTTTGTTGTAGCATCCTAACGACTAAACACATTTTTTTTTCGTGGCTAGACCTTCCATCCCGTGAAATTGACAAGTGGTAACCATGCTAGAAAATCTCGAAGACTTTATCGGCTAATACCGGGGCCTCCTGGTAAGTGAGAAAACGCATTACTTCCTAACGTTTCATGTCAGGGAAGAAACCCAAAGATAAGCTTGGAAGAGATTTGAAAGCTTTTTATTATGTTTTTCTATTACTTGTCAAATGTTCAGAGAGAAAAAATAACGGTTCCACATCATTATTTTCTTAGATGTCACGATTAACAAAAGTCCTCAAAATGTCATTTGTCAAGTAGCTGATCCGCGCGTGCTATCATCGAGGCTTACAACAGGTAACTTGTTTTAACATCATCTAGCCTGTTTACTGTAATGGCAGTGACAAGTCACAAATAATCGTGTCTTTAACAACTTGTTTAATTTTTTCTTAGTTAAATCAACATATTTTTAAACACGGGGTATCATTTTCGATTACCAATGAATCGACAAAACAGGGATTGGATAGTAAATTCGCCATTTTAATGTCACTGACACGGCGTGAAACTGGCTTGTGGGGGGATAAGGAATATGGTTTTATGTAATGTAAACATTTACCAATAAAACAGTACACTAGTATAAATGGATTTTTAATCATTGTTGACATTATTGATAACATTGTCCCTGATTGTCATCCACGATGTCCTATTGTCATCAATGCCTCTGCGTGTCATCAATGTTTACTTGTCATCGATATATCTATGATTGTCATCATTGTCTCTGCTTATCACTAATGTCTCTGTTTATTAACGGTGTGACGGCTTGCCATCGATGTCTCTGCTTGTCATCAATGCCCCTGACTATCCAAATATCTCTGTTTATTTACGATGTCACGGCTTGTCATCGATGTCTCTGTTTGTCATCAATACCCCTGTTAATCATCAATGCCCCTGCCTATCCCAATATCTCTGTTTATTAACGATGTCGCGGCTTTTCATCAATGTCTCTGTTTGTCATCAATACCCCTGTTAATCATCAATGCCCCTGCCTATCCCAATATCTCTGTTTATTAACGATGTCGCGGCTTTTCATCAATACCACTGTTAATCATCAATGCCCCTGCCTATCCCAATATCTCTGTTTATTAACGATGTCGCGGCTTGTCATCGATGCCTCTGTTTGTAATCAATGTCACTGATTATCATTCTTGGATACTCTTGTTTGTCAGCGCTCGTTATGCTGATCAATGATGCATTGGTCATTATCGATGCCCATGTGCATCACTGTATTGTCACTGTGTTATCATATACGCCTTAACGGATTATTAGCTAAGTTGGCGATACATTTCCTCTGTAGTATAATTAACCCCTGTGCTGTAGATTGGAGTCACACATGCCTAATTCCTTTACCATCTTCTAAAAACAAGAAAATAATTTTTATATCGCTAAATCTTGGCAATCATCACAAGTGTTCATTAAACGCCTTCCAAATGAATTCACAAACATCTAATAAAACCCGTAACCCTAACTAAAGCAGACGACGGGGTATTTCTCTGATGTATACATTTATCCAAAGTGTGAATATTGTGTATATACAAATATTCCAATTTAAAGAGACAATTTATATAATCTTTGGGAAAATGTATTGTATGACAAAGATTGCCTTATTTTATAGTACTGTAACGTAATGTAATTTATTGTAATGTAATGGAATTCAATGTAATAAGACTTTTGATTGGATAATTTTATGACAGAGGTGCCTTATTTTATTACAATGTAATGTAATAAGACTATTAATTGTATTGCAGATGGAAGTTTATTTTATGAGATTATTAATTGAATAATTATGACAGAGGATGCTTCATTTTATAAGACTGTAATTATAATTGTATGACAAAAGCTGCCGTATTTTATAATACTTTAATTTATTGTCATAATACTATTAATCTATTCTCCGCGCAGGTCTCGTTATCCAGCATTAGTGTGAACTGCAAGGGAAGACAACTCTGTTTGGGAGATTACTATTAATCATGTAAGATGTGCAGTTTAATGGTCAAGTGCGAAACATTAAGTAATATACTGACATTGTACAAGTGCGAAACATTAATTAATATACTGACATTGTACGAGTGCGATAACAGGAGAAATATACTGATATTGTACGAGTGCGAAACATTAATTAATATACTGACATTGTACGAGTGCGAAACATTAATTAATATACTGACATTGTACGAGTGCGAAACATTAATTAATATACTGACATTGTAGAAGTGCGAAACATTAATTACTATACTGACATTGTACGAGTGCGAAACATTAATTAATATACTGACATTGTACGAGTGCGATAACAGGAGGGCAATATCCATATGTTACGCAATGTCTTGCAAAATACAAACACTATCAAGCCCGTGCATTTGAATGAAATACGTCAAGCGGGTCCAATATTGCAACTAGTATAAATAATGTACGCTTATCATATTGCCCGTACCGTTATTTGAAATAATGGTACGCCAACATCAAAGGATAACGTCACGTCTGTATTTTGAAATAATGTAATAATACTATTGATACTGTAATATTATAATGCACTGATTCTAATACTACTGTAATAATACTAATATTAACACTATAATATAATAATACCATGAATACTATAATGTAATGTACTATTAATACTAATATTGCAATACTACTATTAACACTATATAATAATACCATGAATACTATAATGTAATGTACTATTAATACTAATATTGTAATATAATGTAATAAGGCTATAAACTGAATAAATCAAAAGGGGTTATAAAGGTTAAAAGTTTCAATGTGGTAGGCTAATACAGAATCCAACCTTTCACGTTTTTCACCTTTGACACTTGAAGTATAAAATTAGTGATGATATATCGGCACTCCTATTACTTCTTCCACTTAATTCTTCATCAGAATTTCTTTAATCTCAGTTTATGTCAATGAAGTATGTACACTTCACTGATCTGTATAATATTTACTTATATTGTTTACATGTTAAGATGGAAATCTACTTTCTTGTACTTATATACATTTACTCTTGTAAATTTTACGCCATTGCAACACGTATAAAGGGAATATAAAATCATTTAGCGGCCCCCTCTTTCCTTGGATTCCATTGCTTAACATGTTGTTCCTGGTGATTTCAGTTCTGCTTCTGGGAGCAACTGCAGCTCAGTCTGATGTCTGTAGGTCTCCTAACACTGTTGGAAGAATATATATGGACCCTGGCAACTGCACTTCTTATTATCAGTGTGCTAATGGTAAAGCTCACATAATCTACCCATGTGCTGCAGATGAAGTATTTGATCCATGGCGGTGGGTTTGCGTCCCTAATACCGAACAGATTAACTGCACCCTAAACTACAATTACTGTAAGTTTCGAGTAATTTTTAAAATAGCAATCAAATTATCTTTTCTCCCTCTCTCTCCTCTCTCTCCTCTCCCTTTCTCTCTCTCTTTCTCTCTCTCTCTCGTTTAAGTTAGTTTCTTGAGAAAGTTTTGCTAGATAGGCAATTTTTCATGAATACTTTATAAATCTGATCTGAAACAGGAATGTATGTATTATTAGATGCAGAGACTTTCATCATTTTGTTATTGTAAAGCCAGTTTTTTCGATCTGTTACCCTGATAAAGAACTGTCACTTGTGTTTATGGAACTTGAATACCCATTACATTTGCCCCAAACATTTGTTATTATATTTTTTCTGTATATTATTCGTATCAAATTTGTTATTATATTTTTCTGTATATACATTTGCCCGAAGCATTTGTTATTATATTTTTTTCTGTATATTCGCACCAAATTTGTTGTTATATTTTTCTATATATATATTTGACTCACTTTTGTTATTATATTTTTCTGTATATACAGTTGCCCCAAACATTTTATATATTTTTTTCTGTATATTCGCACCAAAGTTGTTGTTATATTTTTCTATATATATATTTGACTCACATTTGTTATATTTTTCTGTATATACATTTGTCCCAAACATTTGTTATTATATATTTTTTTGTACACTCATCTCACATTTGTTGTTATATTTTTGTCTATACTTGCCTCGCATCTTTTAGTATTTTATTAGCTTAATAATGCCGTCCAAATAAATAAGTAGTTCTTTTTCATAAATGCGCGTTGTAGTTTTATATTTTATCAGTTTAGTTATTAATATAAACTATATTTAATATTATACATTTCAGTCGATCAGTTATGTAGTAACACGGATTCCGGAACAGTGGCTTACCCGGACGATTGTGCCAAATATTTGTCTTGCTGGAAGGGGATGTTTGTATTTCCACCAATGAAATGTGGTCATGGAACTTTATATAATGAAGTTGGACAAAGATGTGATATGATTAATGATGACAATGGAATTTGTGGTAATAGACCTTTCAGCGCCAGAACTTACAATACGGAACGTGAGTATACTTCAATGGAATTTCATTTTAAAAAATATTCTCCCACATTGCCAGTGTTGGAATAGGTAAGCTAGGTCCTTAAATATACATTATGTAAGATTTAGATAAAGAGTTGGCCGTTCTAGCTATAATGATTGAAAAATAGAAAATGAAAAATTAATATTTTGATAATTTCATTCAAATTACTTTATTCTGAGCGAAGGTATGAGTGATGGAAGATTGACATACGAGCGTATTTTTCGCCTGATTGCGGCGGTTAAATTTCAATGATGTCGACGATTGACTTATAAAAATGAATTGCCCGGAAATATATGCTAGACACGGGCACACGAGCGTATTTAATCGCCGGCGAAAAATCTTCGGCCGAAAATATCTTAACATGCAAGATACGAGCGATTAATCAGGCGAATAGTTCGCCAAGCAGAATCGTCGTCGCCGTTACGGGGCACACGAGCGATTTTAAAAATCGACACCATTTATTATTATCTTTGCATTTTTTTTAAAATTCGTATCTAGAGTTGATCATGGGCTTGTCATGTTTAATATGTAGAACCGAATCTGTCTATTACAGGGTTTTATTTTGGTTTGAAATGATATATAAATTATTATTTAATTATTTATTTATTTATTCACATGACAATTCTATAATCAATCCTCTAGAACATCAGATGGCGCAGATGTAAACAGACTAAACTACGATCGCCAGTTAATGATTTAATTTAAAAAACGGAGACACTAAGCTGTGTCTTGATTAACAAGTAAAGTTGTTGCGATAATAAACAATTTTAATCAAAACTTCCGAGAGATAATATCGCTAGAATAAAGTAATTTGAATGGAATTTTCAATTTATTTTAGTATTATCTATTCTAGAGCTATTATAGAAAGAAGGACCGGCTCTTTGTCGAAATCTTACACGACCCTTCTATATAAATGTCAAAAAAATAGTTTATGAAGCCAAAATAAATACAATCCATAACCAGATTTAGCTCTTAGCTAATGCATCGTTACGGGTTTGATATTTGGGGCTTCGGTGAACTCGGTGGGTTCGTTGTTGCGATATAGTCACAACTACCGCAAAACAGGATGCTCACGCCTTAATTAGCTGATGTACTGTACGTTTGTATTAAACCACTGAGATGGTTTCTCTGGTGGTAGCCTTGGGCCTCAGCAAAGCTTTGTACAATTTAGCAGCCAGTAGGACAATAGGACACGGTATGTTTAGTCTTTATATATATAGCAATTGTTGTACTTCTTTGTTTTTTTCAATGGCTGACTGGAACAACTAATACAAACTGACCAGCAGTAAATATCCTCTTGGCCGTTACTATCACTGAGAGAGGTTAAACCTACATTATGCAAGAGCTAAATCGACATGTTGCAGGTCTTCTTTTAGGCCTTAAATGTTATTCGTCCCGCCCAAACGACTATACGTTTTCCCTTGCCATGCCGCCCATCCTTGTATCAGAAGATATACAGGGAATTCTGGATTCTTTATATAATGAAATGTTGATTATCCTTTTTTTATTACCTTCTCATTTTCAGCATGCGTGTATAGACCGATGTCAGGTGACTGTAACAAATATTGTGACTGTAAAAACAAAGATGATTGTCGAGCTTGTGGTGCAGGTACTTACATGTCGGAATCTAAAAATGCATGTGTTTTGTGTAGAGGTCTTACCTCTGGCGAGAAACAATATTGTAATTTAACATGCTAAGCATCACAGTTTGTTTATGGTTGTAAACATTTAATTTTGCCATTTAATTCAATAATGTGCCCGAGACGTCTTTCTAAATGCTGTATAAGAAACGATCGAAATGCCTAATTAATATCTATGTTAAATTCTAAAAAATCTATACTGACAATAAAGTTGATTGATAATAAGTATAGTTGTATTTCTTTTAGAAAGGCTCATCTTACTTTTAACAATAGCGGCATATATTAATGCATTTTACAATACTGAGAGAGAGAAAGAGAGAGAGAGAGAGAGAGAGAGAGAGAGAGAGGCATGAGGTTTAACGTCCACCCAACACAAATAGGTCATTTCGGGACTAACATATGGTTTTAATTTTATTTCAATAATTCGTTTACGCGTAGGGGTCTTTAGCAATAGCGGCATCTATTAATGCATTTTACAATACACAAATAGGTCATTTCGGGACTAACATATGGTTTTAATTTTATTTCAATTAATTGGTTTGCGCGTAGGGGTCTTTAGCTTAGCAGTGGGAGGAGACCCACGAGGTTAAGAAGGCGCCTCTATCCCCATGCCACATACGCTCACACCAGGGCTCGAAACCACAGCCATAAGCCAGAGGTGGCCGGCCAGCTAGAGGTCGAAACGCGGCACTCTAGACCACTAGGCCATCCCAACCCAGATTATTACTGTTGCTGTTGCTTCTGCTGTTGCTGTTTTCTGCTATGGGGAGGAAAGTCGTGTTTAAAATGTCCACGTAAAATGTTGAACCCCTATGTCATCGTTTTATGCGTGGACAAACCCTGTCGATAACCAGCGTTCTTATGACCTTCCGTTTGGGAATTACCGCTCCATACCCGTCCTTCTAAAAACCTTGTTAAATTGTTAATGCGATATGGGCTACACTTTTTAATGGATTATATTTCAAATTTGGTATGAAGCATTTGGGTCATGAGAGGGCCAACGCTCTCGATATTCAGCGTTCTATGACCTTCTTCTCAGAGTTACCACCCTTTACTGATATCTTTGTAACTGTTTTACGGCAGATTTTCTTTTTAGCTGGGCCAATTTCATTGCCGTAAAGAAATTTGGGGCACAGCAATAAGTTCTAAATTCCAGGATTCGCCCAATTTACTTGGAGAAATGCCCTCCTTAGCGAAGTCGTGGGCTATTTACATTGTAAATGGCTGGTGTCTATTGCGTCAGACGATTCTTGGCATTTAAAATGTTTATATTTGCAGTCTGTCATATCCTTTTTGCCATTTACAGCATTTTTGTTGTGGATATATAAGGGTCAGTACGGCAATAATATGTCCTCAATGACCTTCTATCTGACCAAATATCCGGCCGTAACCTAAATAAGACACGTCTTGTTGTTAAATACTGATCAGTATGGGTTTAGTTCATAGTATATAAACAAGTAACAATTGACTTCCATTTATATATCTATATAAACATTCGCCAGGACATAAATAAAGTATATTAAAGGAAAAATGTTTGAGAACAAATCCCATATCCGTTCCCATGTCCCCGACCATTGAATCGAGCTGTAATAGGCTACACACATACGAAGAACCTTTAAATCCTTTCCAAAGACTCCTACATTTCCGTTTTCGTGTCCTTGAACTAAAACAATAGTTTCGCAATATTATAATTTTATCTACAGCTTCGGCAATTAATGACTGCACATTCGGACAAATAGAATGTGGCACTTGGTTGCAGGTTAAGTACCGTGGGACTTTCTACATGTATTCATCTACAAGGCTTATTGTTACATTTTTGTATTTACACAACGGCTAACTCTGCTGGTAGTACATTATTGGTCCCGGGTTTATCACTTGTACGTCCATCATCTGAAAGCCGAATATCTTTTTTCGGAAATAAGGCTTGGTATCGCAGACGTTGGTGACAGGGTTAAGATCCACACATCTATGGCTAGACCTGGTTTCAGGATCCAATGCTACCATGGAAATCGACATTTCTGCATATTTTCCGGTAATTTATGGCCTATGTGAATTGAGCTAGGACATCGTCCGATGGAAAGGCTAACCTAGAATGTACGGGAGTTATTTTCCACTAGGATTTAGAACTTGCGAAAAGAGACCGACAGTAGATAATTGACATTTATAAATTTTATTGGTGTTTGAGATAATTTAGATATCGACTTACTATTTAATGCATATATAGGCTTATTCATTTTCAAATTCCGGCTAATATACCGTATCACTTCCATACAATAGAGACATAAAGCGCTATGGTGGTACTATAAAGTATCCTACTACGTAGCGACTGGACACTAGTCATTGACTACCGGAAGTCAGTGACCAAGCGGTTCAGAATTAAAGTATAACATAATTAACTAGTAAGCATGCCCAATTCATACACAAAATTCATCACAATTAATGATCGGCAGTTTTCTTTAATATTTAGTTTTTACGATTTATCTAGTTTTATGTCATTTCAAATGTGTTTGTTTCGAAACATGTGTTACATCCTAGGTAACTAAATAATTCTACTCTTTTCAAATAAATGGAAAAGATTGTTTGTTTTGAAACTTGGATATGTCTAGCCTTAATATAAGTGATAGTTTGAGCCAGTGTACCAGATGTTTCCTTAATACCACCTGTATTAACTACAGATTACAAAGTCAAATACAGTCACACAAAAACCAAGATGGCTGACTTTGTTTAGTTGTGGCAGAAGATAGCTAAAGCACGACAAATAAACAAAAACAAACATTAAAACACACGGATCGAGTAACAACGAGAACGACTTCTTTTTTTAATATTACTCTTTTTTTTTTGGGGGGGGGGGGGCTGTGTACCCAATTCTTTTAACATCTTATGCAAGTCTCTGAATTACGGCCAAGACCTGTAAATGAGTTCCTAAACTCATGAAAATTGTCTTTAACAGTACACGATCATTATTTGGCGTTTGTCATGCATGACAAGTTTAACGAAATTGCGACGAAAATGCCGGTGTTAAGGTTTTTGCATCCTCGGTATCACTCTTTTGTAGAATCGCATATTCACAATAGAGAGGATTTTTGAAAATCCTTCATCAGAAGAATACAGATAGGCGCTTTTAGTTGACTATTCAGCTAAGTGTTGTGCAATTGCTCAGCCCAAGATCCAAATTTTCGCCACATTTTTTTCATCACACCATGGTGAAATGTTATTTAGTTTTGTTGGTTACTCAGTGTATGATTTGCTTGTTATGTTATTTTTAGAAAATGTTCATAGAACTACAAACCAAACAATAAATATAAACACGTTCCTTGGTCTCTTGGGTGATAAACAATAGAGAAGTTAACAAACACTAATAATCCATAGCTAGTGGTAATTTTCTTGCAAATTGCATGTTTGCAGTATGCATCAACAAAACCCCATTCTAGCATCTATATTCAAATTCTTATGTAATTTACATGTTGAAGTTGTCCATTTGTTTAATCTGACCTCGATATTGGGATCAACGTCTCTTCGTCTCTTCACCGGAAGCCGGCTGGTAAAGTGTGCTAGGGCAAATACGAAAGTGAATCCCCCTTGATGCCTTCTAACCGTGTTCAATTTTTCATCATCCCCTGCGACATGAGCGAAGAGGCACAACTTCAATCTTGACAACAAACAAACACGTTTGTTTAAACACAGACGAATATAAATTCATACACAGCCCTTGAAGCAGCAGCATTTTAGATTTTTACTTTAACAAGCGTTAACGCCAACAAGTGAATTATGGCAAGGAGTCTCCTTGTCTCTCTGGCTGGTGCTTTGGCTATCGTCTCCTGTATCTTGGCGGCGGATTACTATTATGATGAAATCGTTTGTCAGAACGTACAACCCGGTCTTTGGGCGAGAGATGACAGAGACTGCATGGTAGCACATCAGTGTGGTTTTGATGGAGAAGTTATTCAATCGATCCGATGTAATGCATCTCAGGTTTGGTCTAAATTAGCATCTGCCTGTGTATGGGAATGGGACCCAGACCGAGATGATTGTAATGGGTCACCACAAGTACCTCTACCCAGTAAGTTTCATTTTATTATAAAATATTATAACTACATGTTTATTTTCATTAGACAAATATACAATTCCATAGTTAGCTAGATTATACAAATTTCAAGGGTTGGGTTGAGTTAAATTGTTCACCCTGATGGACAGTTTCTGAAGTCGTTTTTATTGCAGTTTAGGCTTTTATTTGTGTGAATACACGATCTAATAATCAATCTTTTGGGATGATAAATCAAATTCTGTTATTAATCTATATGTTAATCCCCAATGGATTATCTTTTTTTTTTTAACATAATCAACATTTTTTACCATAAAACTAGCTTTCGTTTAAATATTTTTTTTTTAATGCTGACTTGTAATATTTAGTAATTTGGGAGTTTTGTTTCAATATAGAAAATATTTATACTAAGCGTAAACATATCAGGTAGATTCTTAACGTTTTGGGAAAACCGTTGTGTATCGGATTCCATTAGTATTAACCTTTAAAAAAAAACAACGACATTTTATACTTGTCTTGCAGATGATAACCGATGCGTCAACCCAACCGGAAACAACCCAGATCCAGATGATTGTTCAAGATTTGTCTCATGTTCAAACGGCACTCTAATCGCCATACAAAGATGTGGAGATGGTACACTGTTTTATCCCAAAAACAATTCTTGTGAATTCGCACACGCCATCGTTCATGAATGTGGAAGCCGGGCTATACCAGAAACAATTGTTATCCGTAAGTAAATATTTTTTAATCTAAAATATCTAATGAATATGATATACGGGAGGGATTTGGTGCTACGGTTAGAGAGTAGGATTTGTGACCTAATGGTTGCAGGTTCGAGACCCGAATTGTTCGCGGAGTTCTTGTGTCCTTGAATAAGACACTTCATCCCTGCATTCCAGTCTACCCAGCTGTAAATGGGTACCGGTAGGATGGTGTATGTATTACACAAAAAAACTGTTGCGCTCTTGGAAACTTCAAGTTGTAGCTGCATATGTTGGGTGCTCTTTCAAAGAGTTGTAAAGGGAGGTAATCAGGCTTACCTGTATCCTAGAGACCGGGATAGTAATTCTGTCGCGCTATGAGCACGCTTTATGGACTTGGCGCTATATAAATGGACATATTATTATTTATTATTATTATATATAATATCACAGATATCGTGTTGATAACCGTATCATGGACGTTCATACTGTACCGTTTCTTAATGAATGATGAAAATGGTTAAAACCTGTAAAAAAATTGATGAATAAAATGAGGCTAACGATAACGGCTATAGTAGTGTGCTATTAGGGGCAATTGTCCGGACAATAATTGAATTCCAACTGTCAAGGGTTCTTTTACGTATATGGGAACTCGGATTTCCGTCTCATCCGAACGACTACACGCTGTTGTTTGTCCGTCCTGCAACACTAACAGGGGTAAACCACAGAGGGGAAGTTAGGATGGGGGTTGGGGGCCTACTCTAGCCTGAGGTCCCATGAATACATTGGCGTGCACGTCAAAGATCCCATGGTAGATGGAATTCGATGTAAGAGTAGGCCAAATATCCCTTATGCCCGTCTTCATTTTCCCAGTCGGAGCAGAACAGTGGGGCGTTAAACCCCATTTCATTTCATCGAAATCCGGCATTATTTATGGGGTGATTCTTGGGAAGCCATGTGTTCAGATATTGTGTTCCAATCATAACAATGTGTTGTTTTCTTTCTGATGTAGGTCAAGATGATCCCATTTGTGTCCATGAAGGCCAAGTAGCTGATCCTGAGAGTTGTTTTCATTTCATCCTATGCCAGAATGGACGCAGAACACAGCGTATCCAATGTCCACATGGTACAGCATTCGCTCCCCACAGTGGTCAGTGTGAATGGAAAACAGAGGTGGATTGTGGTCAACGTGTTGTGTGATAAATTCAAATCTATTCGCCCCATTGACATTTAATTCTTTTGTTGCTAAAAATTAAGTTGATCATGTAGCGTCAGAAGAATCTTGTTCATCTGTAAGATGCTGCAAGTCGTTCGTTTTTTTCATCTGCAGTGGCTTTTAATTGTGAAGAAAATATTGAAAAATATTTCTGAAGCTTTCTTTTTTATTTGTTATGTCAAATGTTAACTACATCAAAACATTTAATTTCATCGACATTACATACATTAACCGATTCATAAATATGTAATCACTTATCGCTACTGTTTCAAAATTTCATTTTTTTTTTGTCATTTTAATATTTCTTATATATTATGAAATATTTTATTTTTAATTTCAATGCTGAGTTTGAATTTGTTTGCAATCATTTTAATATTGATGTGATGGAAGGAGAGTGAAGTCTAGTCGTTCATATTATATATATTTTTGCCAAGTTGTGTCATGTGCCCCATGTAAATGTATTTTATATTAACACTGGGAGTGTCGTTTGCTCGTTGTTGTTGAAAAATAAAGGTGTACTACCTGTACTAAATGTGCTTTTGTTCATGCAGTATTGGCAATTCGCGGGCGAGGAGGGTACGAAAAGCACACGACGAGGGATCTGCGGTGCCCTACCCATAAAATTTGAAAGAAAGGAACGCTGTAGTTGCCATTTCCGACTATTTTTGGGGTCCCGGATCTCCTAAATTGAAGCTGATCAAGAGTCTTTATCTGATCCAGTATATAATTCAATGCAGTTTAAATTGGTTCCAGATTGAGTTCACCCACGGTGTTGACACAATATTATTATTCCACCATGAGTTGGGGGGTTGGATGGCCAAATGGTTAGCCCGTACCCGCTGTATTATAAAGCCGGTCATTGAGTCAACTGGCGTGGTTTCGAATCCCCCTGTTGTACGTGACAAGGAGTAGGGTCGCCTGTCCAACCTCATGGGTTTTCTCCGGGTCCTTCGGTTTCCTCCAATCGCTAAAGACCCCTACGCACAAATGGATTATTGAAATAAAATTAAACCACATGTTAGTCCCGAAATTACCTAGTTTGTGTCTAGTGGACGTTAAACCCCATTTCTCACCCCCTCTCTCCGCCATGAATTAGCTGTAAATGAGTTATCTCCCTGTCGCATATAACTTTATATGATTTTAGCGTTCTGTTGATATGAGAATATGAATCAGTGGCATACCAGTTACAATACCTTCTTTCTTAAATTGATCAATTTCTTGGTACATGACCAACTTTTGCCACCAAAAGCAAAAGAAGAATCACACTCAGTGGACAATAATTAATTCTCTAGCACCATGACTAATATTAAGAATATAATGCTGTATTCGTTACTCCTTGGTTTTATGGAAAACACGACTAACGAGTTGGTAAATAGCGTTCGTAACTACAAAAACAGATTTAAATTGGTAGTTGGAAGTCTGAAGTTGGAAGTCTAAACTCGGAAGTTGGAAGTCCCTCTAGGGCTTCCGTAAAAGCCGGCCACGATATCCATTCAATAATTTTGAGTGAATATAGAACGAAGGGGAATAACTCATTTACAGTTAATTGGCTTTGTTGATTTCAGTCTATTTGCCCGGCTCCAACTTTTCCCTAAATTTTCGTTGGGCTGAATGTTTTTCACTGAAGACAGAGTTACAATCCGACGTACATATCACAGTCACGAAGCCCTCAACTCTTTTATTTGTCCGCCTCTAAATAATGAATATTTACCAAACCCTAGAAGAAAATGTTAACTTTTTTAATCTAGAGTCCGTGAAATGCCGTTACCTGGACTTTATGGGGGAGATTTTGCAGAATTCTTATGGTAAGAAAACACTTATAACATGAGTAAAATACGAGTAATATGCAACGAGTAAAAATTCTTAAGTTCAATGGGACGCATTATTGTTCCACTAATATTATTCGTGTGGCAATCAAGAATATTCATGTACATGTAGTTTGAAATATCAAAATCTTAGACCAACACACCCATTTAGAAGAAAACATGCAACTAATAATCTCTCTGCGTTTCCGTTTAATTTATGGCGGCTTGGGTGTGATTTATTTATTTCATTCTCTAGGTCTGGTTCATAGTATTTCCAAAGTTTTCAAAGTGGAATTGGAAGGAGACTGGTAATTACTTTTTGATTTTGATATAGGCTACATATCCAACGGAAATAAAAAAAAATAGGTTGTTCAAGGGACAGGCTACAGAATTATTTATTTTTCGTGTGACGGAACTAATGTAGTAAAATACCTAGATTTTGAAATTTGAAAGTAAGCATGGGACTATTAAAATGTTAGAATGTTCAATTGAGTAGGCCTATAAGTCACTGCTTTCGATGATGAGCATTTTATGCTTAGGTTAAGGCGATATGAGCAATTTCGTTGGTCGAGAGTCTAGACTCGAGACTTTGGGACACAATAACTCTGTTTCTAATTGCACATGGGATAGAATGCTCAATTTTGGTTAGACTGGTGGCCAGTCTCCTCCATACACCAAAAATTGGCCAGTCCTCTCAAAAAAAAAAACCGAAAAAAACGTTATCTCTGGTGCTGGTTACAGGTTTACTCAAATTTTTTTTTATACAAATGGAAACGAAAGTGTTGGTTTACTAAAAATTAATACTTTTATATAAATCGAAATGTAAAATAAATAGAAGAGACTGGGCCAGTCTAAATTTTGGTGTAGACGTTCATGAGCTGAATGTCGTGAATGAGTTCAGTGATGAGCATTTTCTACTAATTAAGCAGCTGTCTGTCCGCCACTCCTTTTGGAACACAATATAACCATACTTTTCATTGTATGTTTAAACAGAATGTTTATTAATAAATGTATTACTGCATCTGATCAGGAATTTCTGGTTGGGATTCTTTCATTAGCCGACACTTCAGATCACACTAACCCTGAATGACTTTGCTTCTAATTAGTGGTGGGGATGAAGGAGGGGGGTAGGCCTATATAGTTTCATAACACCAATACCTGAACTAGGTTCGATAGTGGCATTCTGTGCTTAGGTTCGGCGGGGCGATAGACAATTTGATAGAATGCTTTATAATGACAAATATATCTACTTTCTGGCGTAGAGAACGTGTGCCATGAAGTGTGCCAATTGTGTACGAAATATCTCACAGTGGTATAAAAGCATTATCGAGATACGAAACATCCCTTAAAGCTAACAAAACCTCTCCAACCATAACTGTCACAAATGCTGCGTCTGGACAAACGAGACTATCCTTGCTAAAAGTAAACAATGGCAGTCAGTGGTCTTGGCAGTTATATCAATGTCTTGAAATTACGTAAAATCTAGAAAGATGCTGGGTATATGCTCATCACAGGTATGTTATTTTCATAGAATTAATAATTATTGCATTGAAAAACATTACAGCAACCAAACAAAGCACTGGCAAGCAACCCCTCCCACATTTTACTTGGCTGATTGATTGCAACTGTTTACTACACTGACTGACTGCTGACTGAACTTCATTCTAACTTCTCCAAAACATACTGCTGACTTGAAGGCTGATTCAAACTTCAGATTTTCATCCATTTCTTTCTCCTTTTATTAGTTATAGAAAATCATTTTATAGTCTTGCCCTGTGAGGCCTGTACATATGACTATGCCTATACCACTATATTATTTAGGCCCTATATTATATTTATAAATATGGGCCAGCTGATTGATTCTATTTTTAAAACTTGTGTCATTGTATCTTGCATTTATAGGTGCGATCAGATTTAGTTGTCACTGTCGTCAATTATATTTTCTGCCAACATTTTAATTGGATTATATAAAGCTTCATGAGATTGACAACATCCATATAATAAATTACACATGTCTATATATTAGGCTGAATATTTAGGTCAGGCATATCCAGTTAGCATGTCAAATTTGTTGTCTGCAATCCATAAAAGGCTTCTCTATTCTTAAATACGTGAGAAGTAAAAAGACATTTAATGCACCGTAATTATAAATGTCTGTATCAATTTTGATGAAAACACTGGTTAACTATACTGACAATATTTGCTCATAAACGAAAGTTGTTTTACTATATGAATAATTGATTAGTCCCAATAGTATAAAATTAGCTTATTTTGAAGATGTTTGCCAGGTGTCTCTGGTGAAACCAAGGGCATCCATTTGTAGTTAAAAACAAACACATCTCAATATTTTTAGCTACATTATTGCAGCTAGGCAGCGGGGCAGGGTGGTGATGGATGACTGTATCATAAAGGTCCATCGTTGAGTCAACTGGCTGGGTTTCGATTCCGCAGTGGTACGTGACTAAGCGAATTATTGAAATAAAATTGAACCATATTTTAGTCCCGAAATGCCCGTTTTTGGTTGAGTAGATGTTAAACCCCATTTTCTCTCTCTCTTTCTTTGCAGCTAGGGACAATCTAGCTAGTGAATAGTCCAATCAATACCCTAATTGAAAGGGTTTGGTGAGAGCATTTTAGTGTCAGTTACTATATTTTTCATTAGAATTATACCATGAATGAAATGCATAATTGAATGACTGTTTTTTTTGTATTTTAGCTAGCTTGTTGCTGTGGACCAGCATCATGTAGTTTATGCTGTAGTTGTCTTCCACCAGTTAAAGAGTCAACAGGAACACGAATAATGTACACAGTTTTCTTGGTATTAGCTTTCACTATAGCTTGTTTAATGTTATCACCAGAATTACATGACATCATACAACAATCTGTAAGTATATTAGATAAGACTAGATTCATTTACTCTCTACTCCCATTTCTTATCGAATGTGAGGTAAATGAAAACATTTAAAGAGGCATTTTTTAATTTTTTTTGTTTTTAACTTTATTATAATAATAGTACCAAAACATTCCTTGATATGTGTAAAAATGCATTTGTAGACCATTCTAGTACAATGCAAATAAATAATATATACTCAAAAAATATAATATACACTCTACTGGGGTTGATGATTAAATTATATGCAAGACATAACATATCATTACCCATTCAGGATTAATTACACAGAATATTCCTGAAATCATTAGATAGTTTAGAAAATTTCTGCCAAATATTCTCTCTGAAAGTAGCCTTTACCCTTTATCTTTCCAGTCCAGCCTTTGATATGGACAAATTAGAGCTAATTGTCCTATTTTTAAGAACGATTGCATCTCCAGAAAAGTTGTCCATTAGTTTTAGTAACATAATAGTAGTGTTATCATTTCTGAGGCTGGTGGGGTTTGGATTGTGCGCTGTGTTTTAAGGCCTGTCATTGAGTCCACTTGCGTGGTTTTGATTCTCCGGTTGTGTGTGACAAGGAGCAGGGTCACCTGTCCAACCTTATGGGTTTTCTCCGGGTCCTCCGGGTTCCTCTCAGTGCTAAAGACCCCTATGTGCAAGGGAATTATTGAAATGGGGTTTAACCGTGTGTTAGTCCCAAAATGACCTAGTTTGTGTTGAAAGAATGTTACACCCCATTTTTTCTGAGAGGGATATCATTTTTTCAAATAAAGATATTTAAGAAAAAATGGCAATGGAATATAGGACACACAATTTATTCATATTATGTACACAAAAATTGGAGATTACTGATGAAGTTATTACCCTTGCTTCAAAAACCTTATAGACTTATTGAAGTAACCACCACATATGTTGTTTGTTTTATGACGGAATGCCTGATATATCACATACCCGGTATAGAATATCTGTTGTGCAGGAAATTACAACCACCAAATACTTAAAGGGTGTCTTATAACCGACCACATGATCCAATTCGATGTACATCGTTTATGGCATGGTATTCCCAATACTACATCATTTGTCTTATTAGTATACCGAATCTTACTGATAATAGCCTGTTAGTTCTACATTTTTACGACTAGATAGTAATTAGAGATAAAGAAACAAATCTATAATAGATGACAGTAAATTTTCTTATTCTTGATAACAAGTTCTATAGGTGTTGATTACATAGAACTGAAGAGAAACATCCCAGTGCTTACTTATGGCCCACATATTTTTTTTAAAGATATTTATATATTCAAAAGCCATACTATAACACATTATTTAATTAACGGTAATAGGTTTTAATGATAGAGCTCATCTTGGTCTATTTTTGTTTGAATTCATGCTTATCTCACAACTCGCCATACATGTTTAGACACACACGGGTTGCTAGGTCGCAAGAAACCGAGTGAAAATTTTGTTTATGCAGGAACATAAGTCTCTACGGCCAGTCTGTGATCTTCTACGGTGTTGTATTTAATTTAAGTGATAATAAAGGCCTATTTAAAGCTTATGATAGGCCTATATTATTATTATCACTGAAATTGAATACAACACTGTTTTCTTTCGTGTCCATTTATATTTGTCAATAATGTTTTAGATACGTTTAAAATGTGTCCATAAATACAGTTAAAATATCTCAATAATTATCGCCTGTATTCCTGTTATTTTGTGTATAAAAAAGATGTCTACATGTAAAGTATACTGTTTGTCATAACCGGCAATGCAAACACGATCGGCCGAAAGCGGTCCAACATTGACAGTGTTTTAAAAAAATAGCATATGTATCGTTAATTTTTTGGCTATTTCTACTACATCATATATTTCTGCTATCCATATACTCATGTCCATTATTACCAACAGTCCTAACACGTAAGTTTTGATCTTTTATATTTTTCAGGGTTTTAATGAAACATGTGTAATGTTAGCAGCTGGTGAGAACTGTAGTCGTTTAATAGGATATAAAGCTGTATATAGAGTTGGACTAGGTATCATTGTCTTTCATTTTATACTCATGATATTAACACCATGTGTTCCTAACAGTAACCACTGGAGAGCATCCGTACACAATGGGTAAGAAAATAAAATATTATACATAATTCTATTTCATCATTTCATATCTCTTATTCTTGATATAGAATTGTCCTGAATCACAATGTAAATTATTTATAGTGTTAATAAAGCCACTGATAATCTTCATTGACATCTTTTTTTGTTGCTTTAATCCAAACTGAAATGTGCTCAGATTGATTTTTAAAGTAGCTACATGTAAGTCTCTAACTCAATAACATCCATTCTTCGACAGTGAAAACATGAATTATTTTGTCAATGTAAATCATCAACATTGATGTTGTGATCTTACCAAGAAAAGATGGGCTTCTGATGTCCACTACTTAAGACATAATAAACATTTTACCAGTGAATCGTATGCCATAATTCGTTTTAGCGCCATTTGTAACAAGGAACTCAAAGACCAAAACTAGACATATTCCAAAAATCAAGTCAAACGGTGACGCCATATTCTTATCTGTAGAGCATGCACAATAGATAATATTGGTTTAGACTGGAATAACCAGATGCTAGAGATGGCTATTCGATTGAGACTTCTGGCGTATTTTGCCGAACATAACTGATTTGAAATAAGAGTAAGAACAGAAACGACTGAATGTAAATCAGTTTATATACATTCATATTACATTATTATATGCGTTGCAGCTTATTTTTATCAATTTCTAGGTACCAAATATTAGCGTATAAGCTCCTTTAACATTTAATCAAGAAAACAAAATCAAAATGTTAACGGTTGATAATCTCCCGGCCTGTAATAGACAGATTTAGCTCCTGGCTTGCTTTGAGTGGATATGAAACCCCATATTTCCCTCTTATTGTTTCAGTTATTGGTTTATAAAGTTTTTAATATTATGTGGTCTTTGTGCTGGTGCATTTTTTATACCTCCTGGTTATAGTCTATGTGAGTATATATTCATTTTATTTCACCTAGTTATAGGGATTGAAATGGGGTTTAACGTTCTGCTCCGAACTGGGCTAATGAAGACGGATATATGCAATCCAGCTTGCTATGAGGGAAATTTTGTCCTAACAGCAGCACTACGCCCTACTCTTATATCGAATTCTGATTACTGTCAAGGGATCTTTAACATGTACATCTAGACAGCTGTCCTTGTCAGACCCTCCATCCTGCATCACTGACACAGAAGAAACTCACTGGAAAATCCTAGTAATAGGAGTATAAATGAGTATATTATTGTGTTCCTTTTATTTCACATGATGGGGGGATTGGGTGGTCGAATGGTTAAAGTGTGCACGTTGCATGATAAGGTCTCTCATTGAGTCAAGTGGCATGGTTTCAATTCCCTGCTTGTACATGACAAGGAGTTAAGTCACTTGTCCAACCTCTTGGGTTTACTCCAAGTTTCCGGTTTTCTCCCACTCCTATTGATCCAAACAAACTAATTAAAGAAATAAAATTGAACCATATGTTAGTCCCAAAATGAGCTGGTTTGTGTTGAGTGGATAAAAATTCTGCTTCGTATTATATCTGCTAGATAATAAAATAAATGACAAGTTTTATTTGTTCGAAAGAGTATCACAGAGCTGCATATCTTTACATTGGACTAGGATAAATCATTTTTATTCCCTGAAATATACTCGGTTAGCTCTTTTAAGTAATTCATTATACATGTATTATCAAGTGATAGAATAGTCCTATAATCAGTCAATTGCCGTTGTTTCGATTCCCCAGTTGTATGTGACATGGAGGGTGTTGCCTGTCCAACCTCGTTGGTTTCTCAGGGTCCTCCAGGTTTCCTTCCGCTGCTAAAGACCTCTACGCGCAAGCAAATTATTGAAATAAAATAGAACCATGTGTTACTCTCGAAATGACATAGTATGTATCAAGTGGACGTTAAACCCCATATCTCTCTCTCTCTCTCGCTCTAATCATTTATATATTGTTTTGTAGATTGGATGTATGCTGGGATGGTTGGAGGTTTTCTATTTATATTGTTACAGTTGATTTTACTGGTAGAATTTACACATTCATGGAATGCTAGATGGTAAATATTATTAGTAATAAATTCTTCTTTCGGAGTTAAAGTTCAACAAGTGTATAATCGTTGAACTCCAGGTGGGCAAATGGTCTGTGACGTAGCATTGTTTGTCATAAATCTCTCATTAATTCAACCCAATTTGAATCTACGGCTTTCATTTCTAAATTGAAACACTGTATAATCATCACAAGTAAATTGACGTACTGGTAAGTTTTTCAGACATTCACTTTCACTACTAATCAGTCAAGACCGGTCAATATCATTGAAGAAAAAGCCCTGATTCAATCCCATGATAATATATGATAGGGAATAGGATACCTACCTAATTCTCCTCCTCTATATGTTTTCTTGTGCTAATTTGTTTTTTTAAATTTCTTTAGGTTGAAAAGAGAAGGTAGACAAAAGAGTAATTGTGGTTATGCAGGTAAAAATGATTTATTATTGTGTACAGTAGCCTTATACATTATACAATGTATATTTACAATTATAGTAAAATATATCTTAAACATACATTATGCAAGAGCTAAATCTGCCTATTGCAGGTCTTCCTTTAGGCCAGAAATATTATCTAAATTATTAATTAGACATTAATTAACTTATCCAGACAATAATCAACTCTCAATGTCATCGCTAGCCTGCAATATTTACTGGATTAGGACTAGATTTGCTGCTCAGCTTTAATTCATGATTGAATCATGAAAGGGATAATCAAGACTTTTTTTTATATTACAAACTTGAGTAATGATGATCGAGGCTAGACTGAAAATTCAATCGCTAAATTTGTTCCCTTCTTGTTCCAAGTTTAACTGCTTTATTGCCCGATTAACTATTTGTGTTGATATATGCTTGAAAACGACGTGTAAAATCTTGTTGAAACATTTTAGCGAGATAAACCATAGTAATTGTTATCCATTAATTATGTTTTATATGATTATGTTTCCATTACTAAATAATATATTGATCACAATTTTTATTATTATTTTTCAGCCACCCTGTTTTGTGCCTTTCTATTCTTTATGTTGGTAGTAGCTGGACTTGTTTGTTTATATTTATTTTATGCGTTTGAGAATTGTAATACCAACAAGATATTTATAGCTGTCAACACAGGTCTCTGTTTGTTCCTTACAGTTATGACACTTTTACCATGTACATCAAAACGTAAGTATATTTTATCAAAGTCATACATTTTATTTTCTTCTGGTACATGTATGTGTGACCTGTGTGAATCGTAGACGGAAAGTAATAATAAAAACTTCTACTTAAAGCTGTTGACCATCATTGAAAGGTTTGTATTAATTCACTTGCAAACTGTAATGGTTCAATTTATTCAGTATTTGAATAGTTTAAAATTTCGCAAAATTCTGCGCAAAATATAAACAAGCTAGCATTAACTGTTTTTAACCTTATTGGAATTCAATTTAATTAAATGTGGAATTATTAATTGGAATAAAACTTATTGTGGATTAGGGTGAGCCATGAACAATTAGATATTTCCTAAAAAATTAATAATAATATTTTTTCACTATCAAAATTGCAAATAAGCAGTTCTATAGGCATCAGTTCTATAAATAGTTTGACTCGTAGTATTTTATGTTTATAGGTAATATTATAGTTAATAGTTACTACAGGTATCAGTAGTCTGACTTGTAGTATTTTGTGTTAACGCTGGGTTACTACAGGCATCAGTTATTTGTAGTATTTTATGTTAACACTGGGTTACTACAGGTATAGGGAGTCTGACTTGAAGTATTTTATGTTTATATTATAGGTAATGTTAATGCAGGGTTACTACAAGCATCAGTTATATCTTTATATGTAGTATATTTAACATGGTCAGCTTTATCTAGTGAACCACCAGAAGAAAGTAAGTATACTCTATCTGAATTTTGTAACAAGGCTAGTGTTTCAGTCATTTGCATGTGTTGATGGACTGGCAGAACTTTAAACCCCATTTCGGGGGGTTGGGATGATCTAGCTGGCCGGTCACCTCTGGCTTGAGGCTGTGGTTTCGAGCCCTGGTGTGAGCGTATGTGGCATGGAGATAGGGGCGCCTTCTCAACCTCGTGGGTTTCCTCCGGGCACTCCTGTTTCCTCCCACGGCTAAAGACCGCTACGCGCAAGCGAATTATTGAAATAAATTAAAACCATATGTTAGTCTTGAAATGACCTAGTTGTGTTGAGTGGACGTTAAACCCCATTTCTCTCTCTCTCTCTCTCTCTCTCTCTCTCTCTCTCTCTCTCTCTCTCGCTCTCTCTCTTTCTCTCTTAAACCCCATTTCATTTTATAAATATTACTGATTGATATGGTGGTATCATTTAAACTTTTTAAACGTCAGGTTTTATTTTATTTTTTTCAGTTGACATTTTAGAAACAGTTGCTTTAAAAGCTGCACAAAAGGGTGATAATAAAACTGGTGAGCAAGCAACAAAAGGAAGAGTAGGTTTTGTTTCCAGTGTTGGACAGACATTTGTACAAAATATGACTCAAACCAGTTTTCATCTTTGTAGACCTAGTTCTACCTTTCCACAAGCTGATCTCATCTCTGCCTATGCGGGTCTTTTAATTATGTTAATTATGGCGGTATATTCCAGGTAAACAAGATATACTAGATAAACTTCATCCAAACCAAAAGACTTAAACATTCCCCACAGTTGTGACAATTGCCTGATTTCAGTAGCAATATGACGAACTTGGTCTGTATCAGGTTTCTTAATCTATTGAGAAAAGAATCTGGGTAAGGCCATAAATGGACAAGCATAGATTGCTTGAGAGTCTGACAAGGAAAGCTGTCTGGGTGTTCTGAAAAGGCCATGTGTACACATTGCCATACATGTAAAAGATCCCATGGCAGTTGGAATTCGATATAAGAGTTGGCTGTTGCGTCGTTGTCCGGGCCAAATTTTCCGCATATCACACTGTATGCTGTATGCCCATTTTCTTTAGCCCAGTCAGAGCAGATCAGTAGGACATTAAACCCCATTTTATTTAATTTTCATTTCATTTGATTTCAGAAATAGAGACAATAAGCTTCTATTCTCTTTTACATCACATGTAAATGTCTTTAACAAAAATATTTCTTGATAATTTGTTATGTAGTATCTCGTATTCTGAATAATATTTCTGATTATCACAAAAAATGACGAAAACTTGGTACACCTACATGTAAATAAGCAGGTTGATAGACTGGTTTAATAGCCTAATATCCCAGAGTAAACAAAAAGTAAGGACTTTCAGACCACATGTAATGAAAAGAAATAAAAAATATTAATAGTAATCCTCTGTTTATATAGTGTGATATTACCAAAACAGATGTTTCTATTGCGCTTTTTCAAGTTTTCTCTTTTGAACTATTGAAGATGCGGCTCACTCAGAAATATTATTCTAATTTAGTAAAGAATGAGAAAATTTGACAGGGCTCTATCAAACAGCTTTTTATTAGTCAGTACTAAATATAACAAGACCAATCAGCGCTTACATTAAAAAAAGACAATGCCTTCTGTCACAGTGGGTCTTTTGTTACAAATTTTTTTTTCAATATAATCTTTTTATTACAGTATACGAACATCTCATCAAGAACGTAAATTTGGAGTTAGAGCAACTACGGTAAGTTCAGATTTCTATTAAAATTTATAAAAGTAATTATCCTCTGCTTAACAAGAATAGTGAGGGATATTAAAATAAGCTTTGTTCGTCCGTCCATCTGTTCAGAGCATATCACAATAGTCTTCTTTTCGGGCTATTAATCTATAATCATGGGTTTTATTTTTTATGAAATATAAAATAACATTTCAGTTTAGGATTTAAAAGAAAAACCCTGGCAAATCACATAAAGTTTTACAATTTTTGAATGCCTGATGATTTATTATGTTTTTTGAATGTTTTGTTTTTAGGAAATTAGAGCATGCTGTTGTTGTGTTATTAAAAATAGTAAGTACTTATTTTTTAGATTCAAGATTAGTAATTTACTGTATATTATAAACATTTATTAATATAAATGATAAGTACAATATGTAATTCCAGCCAGTGATAGTCTATATTGCATAAATTTAGCAATTATTTATCATTCATAAAAGTATGACCTGCAATTCATGAATATATGACAAGTTATTATTCTTATAGATTATTCATAAAAACAGAACCAGTTATTATTCTTATAGATTATTCATGAAAATAGGACCAGTTACTAATCTTATAGATTATTCATGAAAATAGGAACAGTTAATAATTATCTTATAGATTATTCATGAAAATAGGAACAGTTACTAATCTTATAGATTATTCATGAAAATAGGAACAGTTACTAATTATCTTATAGATTATTCATGAAAATAGGAACAGTTACTAATTATCTTATATATTATTCATGAAAATAGGAGCAGTTACTTATCTTATATATTATTCATGAAAATAGGAGCAGTTACTAATCTTATAGATTTTTCATGAAATAATATAGTTATGAATCTTTTTCTTATTGATCATGCCTGCAGATGAGACCAGTTACTCTTATTAAGTATTCATGAAAAAAGGACCAGTTTTAAATTTATTAAACGCTCAAATATATTTATGAATTTGTTTGTTGCCTTTTAGGAGACAACCCATCTGAACTTGGGGGTCAAAAGGTTATACACAATGAAGTTGAAGGACTGGAGTATAATTATTGGTTCTTTCATCTCATGTTTTGTTTAGCTGCTCTCTATATTATGATGCAGTTGACAAATTGGTACAGGTAAGTAATAAAATATATCTCCTTATTTTAAAACAGCAGTAACTAAGTGTCTTTTATTTCATCATCTTTTATAGCAGCAGCAATAGAGCGTCTCTTAATTCATCACCTTTTACATCAGTACCAACTAAATGTCTTTTAATTCACCATTCGTTTCGCAATATCAGTAGCAACTAGCAACGTAGTGTCATTTAATTCATCATTCTTTACAACAGTAGCAACTAAGCATATTTTAATTCAACATTTTTTACAACAGTAGCAACTAAGCATATTTTAATTCATTATTTTTTACAACAGTAGCAACTAAGCATATTTTAATTCAACATTTTTTACAACAGTAGCAACTAAGCATATTTTAATTCAACATTTTTTACAACAGTAGCAACTAAGAGTATTTTAATTCAACATTTTTTTACAACAGTAGCAACTAAGCATATTTTAATTCATTATTTTTTACAACAGTAGCAACTAAGCATATTTTAATTCATTATTTTTTACAACAGTAGCAACTAAGCATATTTTAATTCATTATTTTTTACAACAGTAGCAACTAAGCATATTTTAATTCATTATTTTTTACAACAGTAGCAACTAAGCATAATTTAATTCAACATTTCTTTAAAACAGCAGCAACTTCGGGTCATTTAATTCATCGGCAAAAAGCTATAGGCAATATTCCCCAAGCAACAAACTTGACAAGACTGTCAAATGCTCGAAATTCGAAACAATCATGTCCTGGATTAAGACTATTTCTTATACAGTCTGGTTCATTGCTCGGGGAATATTACATATACTTTTGTTATGTAATCCCCAATCTCATCAATAAGATCCAATCTTGCCTTCACTTTACGGGGATTCTTCCATCCATCAGCAGTACATTCAGACTTGGATCCGATTCATCATTATTTAAGAAAAAAACCCTTCACTTAAAATTCATATCAAGGCTTAGATAGGGAACCAAACTCAATCGCTTTGGGCATGGGTTAAGATTTTAGCGAAAGAAGCCCTCTGTGTTTTCTGCTTCATACAGTACATTTGTAGGTAATGTCATAATGAGCATGTTCTGATAATTATACACTTAACATAATTCCTGCAGTATGCTATCTTAGCATCCGGTGAAAGACTTGGTTACAGAGAATAATTCAACATACGATTTCATACTTTCAGCTGAGTTTAAGTACCAAAGGACAAATAATAGATATATATATATATTATGTTACATGATTAAATTAAATCGTCATTATTTTCTATTCTTGTTCTGTAGACCTGAAGAAACAGATATCAACAAATTTGGATTAAATTGGTCAGCGGTGTGGGTTAAAATGACGTCAAGTTGGACATGCATACTTATATATCTATGGACCTTGTATTTTCCACAATGTTGCCCAGGAAAACATTTAGCAATTATTAGAGAACTAGATATGGGAGAAGATGGTCCTGATAATGCTGCTTTACAGGATTCCGTTGTAACTCGGCCCCCTTCTGCTCAAAGTGCTTCACGAGGTGATTCCAGAATATCTCTTCGTGATATATCATCAGATGTTTAAAATGGCTAAAATCACTTTTGTTTTTCTTTTCTTGAATTATCTGAGTATTTAATTTAGCCATTTAGATACAACTGTTATTTTATGATTAACCCCCACCTTTCAAAGAAAGAAAGAGACTATTAAAATGGGTTTGTCCGTCTGTCTTTTCATCACACAGTTGAGGTAGAATGTTCCAACATGTAATGTATAGATGCTCATTAGGTGAAGACCCTGACTGAGTTCGGTGATGAATATGAATATTTTGTGCATAGGCTAAACAGTTTGACTTGTTAATGCTTTGATTTGTATTCGGTAAGAGTGATGAAATTTTGTGTATAGTTTTATACTTTTATTACATCAATACCATGGCCTTTGATAATGAGCAATAATGACTTTGATAATGAGCATTTTGTGCTTTGGTTAAGCGGATTGAAAAGTAGTTTGATTGTTTGATGCTTGATAAATCTGTAAATCTATGAGTATCATCTATTTATTTAAGGGAACATCATCCTCACCGTGGATTGTTATGAATATCTATGTTTTTATATATTATTATGTATAATATTTGTTATTTTTTTTCTGTGATAATGGAACTATAGGCTTATCAAATCTTATTTGAAAAATTGAAATTGACATGCTATGATAGACTTATATAAGTGGTAAGTGATACAATCACAGTATCACTTAATAGGTATCTTAACCTTAATGATTAAGTTCTAAGATGGCATAAGGGATGGTATCACTATCACAGCCTTATTTAATAAGTTTTAAAGATGTGGTAAGTGATGGTATAACTATCAAAGCCTTATTAATAAGTTCTATGATGTGGTAAGTGATGATATCACAGCCTTATTGAATAAGGTTTATGATATGGCAAGTGATGGTATCACAGCCTTATTGAATAAGTTCTAAGATGGTACCACAGCCTTATTGAATAATTTCTATGGTGTGGTAAGTGATGGTATCACAGCCTTATTGAATAATTTCTAAGATGGCACCACAGCCTTATTGAATAATTTCTATGGTGTGGTAAGTGATGGTATCACATTCACAGCCTTATTGTTTGTTTTGCTTTGATCATAATTTTTTTTGTTTTCCATTTTCCCTCACTTTAAGGTTAATGGGTATTTTTTCTCTAACTAATTCCATAAATGTAATTAAGCCAGACGATATCAAGAAACTTTTTCATTTTTGATATTTATTTTGGTTAATTTACAAATTTCACTTGTTAAATGTCACTTATATTCAATATGCTTTCATCTTACCAATGCTCATCATAAACAAATATGGCATGCAGTCTCCTGGATAGAGACCATCATTATAACTCTATATATTGTATTAAATTTGGCTCAGGTGAAATTTTGAACGAAACTTTATATTTATAAAAGTACGATTTTGGTTTAACACAAATCGGATCTTGTTGATATACCGGTAGTAAATAAAAATAATCATTCATGCCTTATATTTGATGACAACAGATTTGATAGAATCTCGTTTTTATGGTCTTACTATGCATCTTTTGTTATATTGTTAATTACTTGTTATATTTTGGAACAATTGCTAATTACTTGGAACAAAGGTTCATTACTTTTAAGATCATGCAACAATTGATTACTTTGAAAAGCATGGAACATTTTTTTTTAAAAGTAGATGTAGTTTTTTTATATATAATTTTAATATTTTGTAACTTAAAAAAGCAATAATCTAGTTATTTTAATGTATATTATGGTGTTTCAACTTAATGAAGCTGCAACTCTTTGATTTGGGTTGAAATTATGTGTGCAATTGAATTGATCTGATGTGTTACAGTCTAATTTTCATATGTAAAGATTGTACAGTTGCTGCTTTGTTTGCTAACTTTATTTTGGCTCACAACACTGTCAACTGTTGAACGCATAATCAGTTATATCAATGGACCTTATCAATCTGATTAAATCACAGATCATATTTTGTTTCGTATTACTTGTCTTTACTACACTAGGATCTGGAAGAGTTTTTATCATTGACGTGTTCTGAATGATGTGAGGGATTAGCCAATGAAATTATCAGTTATGGCCTTTTCATGCATGGAGCTATGGGTGAACCACTAGAAACGTCGACATTGATTGATTAATCAATGTCGGATGCTATTAAGCTATAGGGCCAAAAGCCGCTTGTTTGACCCCTGGCGTGATCTCCCACTATAACCTGTCAGATCTTCATGTAGTGTAAGCCATCAAAAGTATAAAAAACAAAACGAAATATAGATCTGTATTTTTATCAGACTGGGACCTTATCTATAGACCTAAAATGTGAACAAAGACAAATTGTCAACACAAAAAAACAATCAACACATAAAATGATATCAAATAAACCCAAATTAATGAGGAAGTATTGTTTAATGTTGTGATTATATTTGATAACCTCCTAACACAAAGTTTTTATCTTTACTTAAACTAAACATTCAACAATTTAGTCCCAATGTTTTATGCTATTTATGTGCATGTCTGTAATGTTTGGTTGTTTATATATTTATTGAATCACTTCCTTTAAAATGTATACACTTCTTTATTATGTATTTTTTCTATCAAATATTTTATGTATTTCTCTGTCAAATTTTGTTGTGCATTTTTCTGTCAACTTTTTCATGTATTGGTATGTAATTTTTGGTCCACAGCAATGCAATTGGTGTTGGGATCGTCCATAATGCGTGATTTCTAATCATATTTCCTCTGTTTGGTGGAGATTTGTCAATGATAATCACAGATGACATACATCTAAGTTGAAATAAGACGTTGACATTTTGTTTATTGTTTTAATCACATATAGCAGATAATAGTTCTGATAATTGTTATTTTAAGGGTTGTTGCGTTAATTATACAAGTTTATCCCTTCTCAATCAAAATATAAATATTTTTTACATTGTTTTGTTAAATATTTTCAGCATCAAGGAGTAATTTAAATGTTAAATTTGTATGTAGTGTTTATAATATTTTGTGTTTAACACTATTTTTGGTTGGTTTAATAACCATGTTTTTTTACAGCAATTGTAATATTTACTACACAATTAAAATAAATGCTAAAAAAATACATTCTAAACATTATGTCACAAGAAAGGGTCAGTTTGATGAGAACACCACAATTTAAATTATAATGTTTATAATGTAAGACACTATATTTGGACAGTTTTAATAACCATGTTATATTAATTACTACACAATTAAAATAAATGCTAATAAGTTACATTCTAAACAATATGTCACAAGAAAGGGTTAGTTTGATAAGAACACCACAATTTAAATTTATAATGTTTATAATGTTAGACACTATATTTGGACAGTTTTAATAACCATGTTATATTAATTACTACACAATTAAAATAAATGCTAATAAGTTACATTCTAAACAATATGTCACAAAAATTGTCAGTTTGATAAGAACACCACAATTTAAATATTGACATTTTATCATAATGTTTATAATGTTTGGTGTTAAACCCTATATTTCGACAGTTTTAATAACCATAAATAAAAAGATCACCACATATTTATCAAAGTTATCTATAATATGAATTGTAAGAACACCACATTTTTTTTAAAAACTTGCACTCTTATCAATATTCACTTATATTCCATATTTTAAGGGTAATCAAAACAATGATAAGAAATTATATTCCCATTGTATATTGTAGTATATTTTGATTTATTTATAATAATTGTAGTACAATATATAATCTTTGTGATAATGTATATTTGTGATTTCTTTATGTAATGCAATTCTGTTTATATTATTATTAAGTGCCAAATTCAGACTAGGTCATTGCAGATCTGTTCTCAGAAAAAATGTTTTTATAGCTTTAGATTTTGTCCGTCTAAAAGATGTTCGGATATTGTATATTTTCTTGTTGCGATTATTCTAGGTATTAAGTAAGGGTGTTTTAATTTTCTGAAAACAGAATCCCAAATGAAATAATGAGTGTCTTTGAAAATAAAATTACAAGAATTTAGGAGAGTTTGAAAATGCTAAATGTAAAGTTTAATAAAGTTGTATTTGGATCTTTTTCTGCTTCATTTAAAAAAATAGGTAGGTAGATTAGAACTATTGGGCAATGCATGGCAAGTTGGACTTAGGGGGGTATCTCTAGAGAGACTTGGACAGCATAGTTCTTCTTTTTGGGAAGGGTTTCATATGGAGATTATATTCTGGTTCTTTGACGTGCACTGCTAAATGGTTTAAATTGTAAAGATCTGTAAAACTATAATTTATTAAAGATGCATCATGTAAGGAACTAAATCGGCCTATTGCTAGTTCAAATTTTATATCAATTATTATTTAGACATACATTCACATGATAAGCCTAAAATTAACTCTCTTAGAACACTGGATGGCCAAGATTTAAATGGATTTGAACACTCACAAGATTTAAACATTGTCAGGCCCTCCATCCTGCTCCACTGACAAGGGGAAACCATGTAGGAATATCTTGATAAACTTTCTAAGCCAATGCAGGAATCGAACACGACCTCCAGGCTAGAAAATTTGAATGAAGTTGCAATATATTCACATTTCACTATCCTTTCTTTTTAAACTATTATAGCTAGAACAGTCAGCTCTTTATCTAAATCTTACATAATGCATCTTTAAGGAGTGCAATATTATATGATGACAATATACTTAGTTTTATTTAGTATTCTTAGTAATAAAATTGTCCCTTGTTTATTCTTAATCAAAAGTGTTATTCTATCTCGGGCATTTTTATGCGTATAATTTTGAAGGCTAAATTTTTTTCACAGGACCACATTCCTGAAACATTGTCTATTGATATCGCATGTCGCGAAAATTCAGAAATTTGGGTACTTGGTAGATGGTGTAGATGTATTGTTGGATAAATATGTTACACAAATGTCATAGATACATCTACAAAAACAGAGGATTACGAAAGGTGGCCTAGCAAATATTCACCACTGATCAGTGTGCTACAAACCCCTTAGATAAGAAACTTCATATCTCTTAACCAACCCATGTTTCGAGATAAGATATGGTACTACATGTATACATATAAAGTTTTACCTGGCAAAATCCAAACGCGAATCAGATCGGACTTTAAACAATAAAACTGTCAACTTTTTCTACAAAACAACGATTGATTATTGTTATTTATAACATTTCTGGCACACGCGACTAAGCATACAGTCTCACCTGACACGGGTATAAATCATCTCTTTTAAATCAAAGCGGCATTTTAAATTTGACATCTATACGTTATTAAGTCGGGCTTAAAATATGTCATGTAACCACAGAAAATAAAATTACGCACAAAGTAAGGTAAGAATGGCCTTAAAAATGACAATTCTGATAGACCTACCCGTTGGTATATTTACTGACAATGTTTACAGATAAACGGTGGTTGCTTCACTACTTTGGGCTGGGTGTGTAATAGTATAAAATTAACTTATCTTTAAGATGTTATATAAATAAAGAAATTGGAGTTCAATCGTGTAGCTAAAAAAACAAGCTCTTCGGTAGATCTCAACGCTTTTAGCTACGTTCTCTTAGCTATAAACCCCTGGGAACACTTTTATTAGATCTAAATACCCATATGAGCATTATTTTGGTTGATTGGGATATTATGTAACCAAGGTTTTTTGAAGGCATTTTTTGCCATGTAATCAAAATGACAAACTATACGAAACTTGCCATCGTTTGAGACTCGTTGAAAGGGGATGATTATCAGGTGATCATTTGAGGCATGTTGAAATTTAATGACTGGGCAGACAGTGTGTGAGAGAGAGAAATGGGGTTTAACGTCCACTCAACACAAACTAGCTCATTTCGGGACTAACATATGGTTAAATTTTATTTCAATAATTCGCTTGCACGTAGGGTCTATGGTAGCGGGAGGAAACCTGGGCAGATAGGCCTCTCTGTCAGACAATTATGTGATTACATGCATACTACAATAAATACCCCAGTATGGCTAGAATTATTATGCCTGAATTGTGTATAGATGACATGCTGCCAGGAATGGTTCGCCGATCGTCTTCTATTTTGCTATGTCATAATATATTTTAACATCAATCTTAAAACTAACACGATGGCTTGCATGGTGATACTTGATATATGGTTGACATTTCAAACTCTGGAAATGCCATTGTAACATTTTATTACCCACAGACCACCTACAGCATTGTTTACGTTCATTTCTAATACTTTTAGCGATTTCCCTTCCACAATAACATACTTATACACAAAGTTGATATTTTACAACCATTTTAATAATAAAAACATATTAACCAGGCAAAACACTGATGTCATTTATACAAACATTTAGAATTGTCTTCTTTGATTGGCATTTAGTAATTGAACATTCATTTGCCTACATTCATATTTTTTGTATCATTTGCTTGATAAAATCGAGAGTATCCTCATCGAAACGTCGCTTAGTATCAAACTCAGTAATTGTGGACCCCTAAAATTGTACCTTGTGTTATTTAGAATTGTATGGCATAGAGCTGTATCGCTAGTAAATACATAAATATACCTGTATTGACAGTATACACATAAAAATATGAATATAATGTTATTATAACCATTATCAAATAGAACCATTCATTTATGCCATTCATCCACCCGCAACATTAAGATTACAAAACCCAAACAACAAAAATACCCTTTCCATAAAAAACAGAAAATACAAAAAACTCGCCCCAAGAAGTATGGTCGTAAATCCATAAACGTATAGCTGATCTTCATATGGGGAGCTTTGATTAGCTTGTAAATTAAAGGACCTAAGTCCGTAACTCAAAATCCTCCAAAATCTTTGACATCGAAAACACGAATTATTGGCCAATTTAAATCAACATTGATGATGTAAACTTACCGGGAAAAGATGAGCTTCTGATATCAGATATTTTAGATAAAATATTTTTTTAACATTGGTACACGAATCGTGTACCATACTGCGCTTCAGTCCCAGTTTTAATAAGAGACTTGAGGAGCGAGGCTAGACATATTGCACCATACCATGCGGCGTATGTTGACGCTATGGAAATTTGCACTAGATTGAGACTGCATGGCTTCTTTCGCCGAACATAACTGATTTGGAATTGGGGAAAAAACGGAAACCATTGAATGTAAATCAGTTTATATACATTCATATAACAGTATTTTATGCGTTGCGACCCACTTTTGTCAATTTTTAGGTCCCAAATGTTAGCGATTTAGCTCCTTTAAGCCATTGTAAAAATATAAAATGAATATCAGTTTTGAAACCTTAAAAATACGTAATATGTGACAATATTTTTGGGATTAAAACTTATATTCCGGCTTCATTAGCCCAGTCGGTGCAGAACAGCAGAACGTTAAACCAGGGCCGGATTTACCATGGGGCACAGGCCCCAGGGCCCCCACATTAAGGGGCCCCCCACAAAAAATCTCAGTTGCGTCCAGCCCCCTCCTCTAGAAATGCCATCATTTTGTATAACTCGCATTTATCACCGGGGCCGGATTAACCATGGGGCACAGTCCCCAGGGCCGCCCACAGTAGCCAAGCAGTAGGGGATAAGTAGTTTCAAATTTTGGTGTGCTTGACATCAAAATGAGAAATAGCGCTGCCGAAACTATATTGGCGTCCCCAACACTCTGCTAAACCCCCACTCTTACAATCCTACATACGGTCCTGTCCCAGACCCCCCCCCCCCCTCAAGTCGGGCTTCGCGCCTTCGGCTCTCGCGGTCGGTGACCAGGGGCCCCCACATGTCCCAGGTACAAGGGCCCCCACCATGGTTAATCCGGCGTTGCGTAAACCCCATTTCATTTCATTTCGGAAATATATATCCATTCAATCAAGTTTCATATGAATTCATTACGGCTTTATACGGTAATAAATTATTATCGACTTTCAACTGGTATAAAATATCAGTGTCAACTAGTATAAAATACCATGACAATTAGTATAAAATACCATGACAACTAGTATAAAATACCATGACAACTAGTATAAAATATCAGTGATAACTAGTATAAAATATCAGTGACAACTAGTATAAAATATCAGTGTCAACTAGTATAAAATATCAGTGTCAACTAGTATAAAATATCAGTGTCAACTAGTATAAAATATCAGTGACAACTAGTATAAAATATCAGTGTCAACTAGTATAAAATACCATGACAACTAGTATAAAATATCAGTGTCAACTAGTATAAAATACCATGACAACTAGTATAAAATATCAGTGACAACTAGTATAAAATATCAGTGACAACTAGTATAAAATATCAGTGTCAACTAGTATAAAATACCATGACAACTAGTATAAAATATCAGTGTCAACTAGTATAAAATACCATGACAACTAGTATAAAATATCAGTGACAACTAGTATAAAATATCAGTGACAACTAGTATAAAATATCAGTGACAACTAGTATAAAATATCAGTGTCAACTAGTATAAAATATCAGTGTCAACTAGTATAAAATATCAGTGTCAACTAGTATAAAATATCAGTGTCAACTAGTATAAAATAGCGGTGTCAACTGGTAATATCAATGTCAACCATTGAACTAAGTATCAGTGTACATGGAATAAAGTAATGTATCATGAGGTATGTAGGGGATTCAACCCAAGTTCAAAGTGCAACAAAATATAAATATTGTATTTTACAAAATATTTATGAAATACCTAACTTCATAGCTTAAATTCAAAATATATTTATGAACAGAAAACACGTTCATTGAAAAGTTACCCGATCTGGACTAGGAAAGTATATTTATATCTCAGTAGAATTCTGTTAAGCTTTGACTGTACATGTATATCAACCCTGGTATGGACAATGATACATTTAAAATAATAAATTCTTTATGTCTAATTACAATCTGATTAAAATAAAGATCTATATTTCGTTTCGGGTTTTTCTTACTGCCTTTTGACCCTCTCACGCCAGGCAATTAATTAACCAATCAGCGTTGATCTTTCTTGTAGGATACCTATAGTTCCGTGCATCGCAGACCAGGAACCCGCTACAACAGATCGTTTCATTGGCTAATCCCTCACATCAACCAGAACGCGGGTTATATAACAAATTTTCCAGATCCTAGTGTAGTAAAGACAAGTAAAACGAAACTATGAACTATAAAAAAGCGAAACGAAATCGGATTTGTGTTTTAATCAGATTGTTTCTTATTAGAAAGCTGTTGAACTATATGAATAATACTGAATGGGTTTTCATTAATTATGTGAAAAGAACTAAGTTTTATATACACTAAAACATTCGTTAATAGGAATGTTTTCTGGTAGAGCATGCTAAAATAGAGATGAAATATGTAGGTAATCATAATTTATATATAACTAATTAGAAATATATATTTTTTAGAATAATCAGATCTATTGAAAAGGAATTGCCGAACCATTTACGACCCGAAGAGTTCGGCAATCTTTCCAATTCCATTGAACTTGTATTTTTGTGTTTTAAATCCCGAATTACATGATTTCAAATAAAGAAATAATTATGCCGGCGTGTTTCGTGCTTCGAATGTTTTATAAACTATCAGTATCTTAGCCAAAACTCAACTCTCTAAACCAATGGATCGAGTAGACATTGAATGAATTAGACAATGTCCATCATATCTACATTAACGTAATATGGCAGATAATAGAATGGATTAAGATAGTAAGCTGGCACTGCCAGGCAGGGTACGCCCACATTTTCGAGAGATGGATAGAGGACAAGCTATACCGAAAGTGATTTTTCCTACAATCAAAGGCCATAATTCATAAAGTTACAATTTGATATGCACAAATATCGAAAAGAATCAAGATCTTTAGGTTATTAACATGCATTTCAAGTTTCATTAAAATCGAATTAAAATTGTGACTTCTACAGGGCCCACAACTTTAATATGCCATATTTTTACACTGTTCGCGTACAGACGGCGGCCATTTTGTCTGGCAATTATGGTCGATATTTGAGAAACCTTCCGTAGGGTGTAATGGTGATAGAGTCAGACGTTTTTTTAAATTGGATATTAATCGTGACCTCTAGAGGTAGGCTACCATGGGGGATTTTTCGGACAATCAGGGGCCATAACCATGCATTTCAAGTTTCATCAAAATCGAATTAAAATTGTGAGCTATACAGGGTCCACAATCTTGATATACCATTTTTTAACAGTATTCGCGTACAAACGGCAGCCATTTTGTGTGGCAATTTTAGTCCGATTTGCCCGAAATTCAAACTCAACCTTCCTTAGTGTGTAACGGTGATATAATCAAACGTTTTTTTTTTTAAATCGGATAATAATTGTGACCTCCAAAGGGACCACAAGCTAAACAAAGGCGATTTTGCGTATAATCAGGGGCCATAATTCAGGAAGTTACGATCCTATACGCGCAAACTTCGACAGAAACCAAGATCTTTGGGTTATAAGGATGCATTTCAAGTTTCATCAAAATCGAATTAAAATTGTGACCTCTACAGGGTCCACAACCTTGATAATATATACCATTTTTTAACAGTATACGCGTACAAACGGCGGCCATTTTGTATGGCAATTTTAGTCCGATTTGCCCGAAATTCGAACCCAACCTTCCTTAGTTTGTAACGGTGATACAATCAAACGGTTTTTCAAATCGGATAATAATTGTGACCTCCAAAGGGACCACAAGCTAAACAAAGGCGATTTTGCGTATAATCAGGGGCCATAAATCAGGAAGTCACGATCCGATATGCGCAAATATCGAAAGGAACCAAGATCTTTGGGTTATAACCATGCATTTCAACTTTCATTAAAATCGAATAAAAATTGTGACCTCTACAGGGTCCACAACCTTGATAATATATACCATTTTTTAACAGTATACGCGTACAAACGGCGGCCATTTTGTATGGCAATTTTAGTCCGATTTGCCCGAAATTCGAACCCAACCTTCCTTAGTTTGTCACGGTGATACAATCAAACGGTTTTTCAAATCGGATAATAACTGTCACCTCCAGAGGGACCACAAGCTAAAATAGGTGATTTTTTGGACATTCAGGGGCCATAATTCAGGTAAGCGCAAATATCGAAAGGAACCAAGATCTTTGGGTTATAAACATGCACGTCAAGTTTCATCAAAATCGGCTCAAAATTGTGACCTCTATAGGGTCCACAAGCTAAAAACGTGATTTTTCGTACAATTAGGGGCCATAATCCATGAAGTTTCGATCCGATACATGCCAATATCGAAAGCAGCCGAGATCTTTTGGTGATAAAGCTATATGTCAAGTTTCGTCAAAATCGGACAAGAATGGACAGACGGACGTCCGGACGGACAGGGGCGACGACATAATACGTCCACATGAAAATGTGGGCGTATAATAAAAACTTTACTTATTACCATGGCTGAGAATATGACTATTTCCTTCAACGAAATTCAAACAATCATAATTTCGCTAAAAGTAAATCAATTTGACTGACATTTTCAAGATTTTCGTTTCTGATTATTTATTTTTTTGAACTATTATCGAAAGATTGAGCAGATCTTTCATTATATTTGTCATAATGTCTCTTTAAAATAAATTATGTACTTATAAATATGAAAATTATGGAACATAATGATTGAACTGCCATTTTTGTGTTTGACTGCTGGGGTCACATGTGTTCATGATTGGTTCATCATTTTTCAGATCGAGACATAGCTTACTCTCTACATGTTGTATATACCCATCCTGCAATAAAGTGATATAATAATCAAATCTTGTTTATATCCGTTCTAGAAAAAAACGACATCAAATGTGTATCATTCTAACAGCCATTCACACAATGCATAAAGAAGCTTATTGAATTAGTATAGCTTGATTCTCAATAATAACACTGGCATTATAATGTACGGTATCATAACAAGTTTTTTGTGAAGTTACACAAGTTGCACAAGTTAAAAATGTTATAGGGGGAGAGTGAAAAGATGATTGGCGCATGCTCTATTAGATCGTGTCTATTAGAACGTGTACTATATCTAGAAACCACATATTTCAAGTCTAGTACGAAATTCTAGAACTCCTATAGTACTTTCTGCGCTGTCAGTTAAGCTGTCTATCATGAATGGTAAGCACGTGCGCGCTGCATCATAAAGCCTGTCATTGAGTCAACTGGTGTGCTTTAGAATCCCCGGTTGAACGTGAGTAGGGTTATGTCGCCTGTCCAGCCTCTTGGGTTTTCTCCGGGTCCCCCGGTTTTCCCCCACTGCTAAAGACCCCTACGAGAAAGCAAAAGACCCCTACGAGAAAGCATATTTTTGAAAAGCATTTAAAGCATGTATTAATCCCGAAATGACCTCGTTTGTGTCGAGTGGACGTTAACCTCATCTCTCTCTCTCTCTCTCTCTCTCTCTCTCTCTCCCTCGACTACGAGGCTGTGTGAGGTTTGTTCGGGAAGAACTCGGACTATATAGTAAATCCCATACGAGTCCTTTTTGATATTTTTTGATATAAGAAAGGACGAATAGAAGATTGTACTTATAATCCAACTCTTTCTCACACAAATAAATAAATATAATAAAATCAAGCGATATCTCCTAGAAATTATCGGTCTTTCGCGCAGAAGAATATGATTTCTAGTTATCACACGAGCGATATCTACGGTAGAATGTGTAATTGGGTAAACAAAGATTTTCGAGTTTCTTTGTAAAATATTTTATTTAAAAAATTGAAGGGCAGGGGACAGGCATAATCATTATGACCTTCAAGAATCAATATGAATACCAGGTATATGAAGCATGGGTGAATAAAGAACACAGCCATTCAACAACATTTGTTCCCGTCCGCAAGGTGGTGGTGGTGGTGGGTCAAAAGGGTTGTCAAATAGCCTGGTTTCAATTTCCCGCTTGTACGTGACAAGGAATGGACTTGCCTGCCCATTCTCGTGTGTTTTCTCTGGGTCCACATGTTTGCTTCTTCTAAAGACCCCTACGCACAAGCGCGTACATGTAGTTCGAATTTAATTTGAACCATATGTTTGCCCCGAAATGAACAAAGTGGTGTCGAGCGGACGTAAAACCCCATAACTCTCTCTCGTCTTTTTCTTTGGGCGACGCTCTTCAAAATTACAACACCAAGCACGATCAACATGAAACTAGACATGCTTGTTCCTTGGACATGCTTGTTCCTTACTCATCGATGGAGGTCGATCGATGCTGCAATGATGCCATACCTTGATCCTGGCCCATATAGTACGTTCGTATTTTTTATTGAAATAGAGAAAGTTTAAATAAAACCACACGTGACATACTTTGACATGAGTCCATTTATCTTTTGGTCCAATAATACAATCTTCTAGCATGGGCTGTGTTACTTTTGTCACAACACATTGTAAAGTTGTTTTGAATAAATTATCTTTAGTTAATGAGAATCCCTGAAAAAGAATAGGACGAATGTTGACATATGTATACAATTGCACGGAAATCATTCCTGTGGTCCATCAAAAGTATGGTTGAACCTTGGAATTGTATACAAATTTTTTATGACTGATTTTAGTGGCCTAGGGTGTCCTCTTTCAGAATCTGTCGGGTGAACCGCGGTCACCCTTGAGCGTTTTGAGAAATTCATGATGGTGTCAAAGACACCCACCATTCTAAAGGAGCTAAATCGCCAATACTTGGGACCTAGATAATTGACCCAAATAGGTCGAAATGCATATAATAATGTAATCTGATTGTATATGAACCAATTTACATTCAATTGTTTCCGTTTTACTCTAATTTCAAATCAGTTATGCGAAATAATCCAGCGATCTCAATCGAATGCAAATTTCGAGCGTCTGGTTATTCCAGTCTACATACGCCTATTCGTGTACCAATGTAACAAAAATTATTTTCCCGGAAAGATCACAACATCAATTGACAAACAATTCGTGTTTTCGATGTCGAAAAATAGGGTTTGGCGACCGGACTTCCTTATAGTTTATCTTCTCCAGTAATAAAGTGTAATCGTTTGAATCAATATAGCACATCAGATCAAACTGTTTTACCTAAATCAAAGACATGCTCGTGTCTATTTCAACAGTACATAATTTTAAAAGAAAAAAAGTGATGTATATTACCTGAGTACCAAATTGAAAGTGACATGGATGTGCATATAGTTTATCAGGTGCTTGAAACAGGTAGTTGTGATTATCAAGACACGTCCCGGTTCCTAAATTTTTTGCCTACAATAAAGAGTTGTAAGCCTCTTAATCTTTAAATAATGTATTAATAGTAAAACTGCACTTCAACACTTCCTTTAGTTCCCATCAGAGCTGATCCCAAATTTCAACAAACTATTCTAGTATCTTAACACAAATGAAATCTTTGTCATTGACAATTGAGTGGAAAAACAATCAAATGAGAGAGTGGTACCATGTGTTCCAATAAAGGTGAACACATTCTTGATCGTCGATAACGAACCCCGTCTCTCGACCATGGCAGAGTTCGATGGGCCATGATGGGGATCACATAGTACTGTCATTTTTGTTTCAAAACAACGATGGATATCTAACTGTCATATCTAACTAAAATTAAGCATATACTTCTATCTGACCAGGGTACAAAAATCATCTCTTTTAATCGAAGCGTTAAAAACTGGAACAGTAAGATATTGGTTGTTAATCGGACTATTGACCAGTTACAATTTGGAACAGAAATTTGCTTCCATTAAAGCAGTATTTAGTGGGATTAGCTCTAATCAAACGAAATGTTACGGAGAGTATGGTTATAAATCGGAATTAATGATAGAAAGAATACTTACAGAACCCCACGCCTGTACATTCTCGTTATATATGGCTAATTCGGGCCATATATTGTGTAGAAACCAGGTAATATTCTTACATTGTAACTTTTCTTTTAGCGCCAATCTTTCACTTATATCACCAACATCTATATTCTGTAAAATATGATTTTTCACCCCGTAAGTAACGAATTATTTACAAGCAGGATAACTACAGGCACTTGAAGGGGTTAAAATAAAGCTTTTCAATACTGCTTGACCATCGTTTTAAAAAGTCAAGCAGTAGTAAGAAGTTTCATTTTAACCCCTTAAACTTCTTACTACTGCTTGGCGTTTTATAAACCAGTGGTAAGAAGTTTCATTTTAACCCCTTAAACTTCTTACTACTGCTTGACGTTTTATAAACTAGTAGTAAGAAGTTTCATTTTAACCCCTTAAACTTCTTACTACTGCTTGACGTTTTATAAACTAGTAGTAAGAAGTTTCATTTTAACCCCTTAAACTTCTTACTACTGCTTGACGTTTTATAAACAAGTGGTAAGAAGCTTTATTTTATTCCCTTCAAGTAACTGTGATGATAACAGAGAGCGGGCTGTATGTTGATGTTTCAGGGTTAAAATTGAAATGCGTTATGCCGAGCGCTATTCAATGCAAACATTTTTGGGAGCAGTTTTAGAAGTTGCGTTGAATTACTTCAGATTATAGAACTTCGACAAAACATTCTTAAATATATTGGTAGTGGTCACTGAGATTCCCCGACTGCAAGGTAATAAATGATCGATGAGAGATTGAAGCTGAAACTGTACGCTGATAAAAATTCAGATGTAAATTTTGTTTACGGAATCGGCCGGATTGGGTCATGCGGATGTGTGTGTGGGGGGGGGGCGAATTAGAAGAAAATATGCCAAACTGACCTTGATGTCTGGTAAAGCTTGGTATATGAATTCCTTATATGGTCCCATCCACACTTCAGCAGCTCGTTTATAGTTAAATAATTCCACTTGTCTTCTGCCACCAGGAAAAGAATATGGCTGACTTCTGGCAATGTGTCCGAAATGTGAGCAAGGAAGATGGACCAGTTTGCCACCACAAGACCAAACCTTATAATAATGTAAAACAGTTATGTTGTTTACATGTCACAGGGCAAGGGAAATATGAGCTAAATTATATTAGGTCCGATTTTTCGTGATAATAATAATAATAATATTAATGTACAAGCATGAGTCACATTGTGATGCATTATAATGACTTATTTAAAATCTTACAAAATAACTTAAATTTTCCAAACATAAGTGGTAAGTAAGGAGAATTTTAGTTCTTTTTTTTAGACGATCGAGTCTCTAATACAAAATCTGAAACGTGAGGTTGGTTACGTTGAAATGTATGGCCAGGAATTGCATGTTTATTTGTCTCTACTTCCAGCTTGAGTATCTCAAGTTTTTCATGAAAATTAACGATAATTATCATTAAAGTCAATGGGGTAATCTTTAGCGATCTGTGTCTGTATAGCTCTATTCTCCAGGGGCCGGTTGCTCAAAGCTTCGTTATCTTTAAACGAGCCTTTAACGGAGAGAAAGATTCCGGGGCGGATCTAGGAATTTCGGAAAGGGGAGCGCGGCAAAATGGGGGCACGTCGCTGAGGTAAGTGGTGAAAACAATCTTCTGCGAGCGTAGCGATCGAAAAAAAATTTGGGAGGGGGGCGTGGTCTTTTATGAAAATTCAATCCTTATTGGTGTATTTTTAGAGCATTTGCTGTCTTATTTGCTTCAGTGCAAATCAATTTCTATTTATATATTCAAATTTATATAGGCCTATTCTTAAAACGGTGTTTGTGTTTTATTCGAGTACAACGATTTATGACAACAGGTAGATATTGATAATTAAAACACGCTGTTTTGTTTGACTTGTGTCTCACAAATTACATTATTATAATTGACAATGAGGTCAAACAGAAGTTGAGAAAGCTCTCATACCGTAGATTTAAACAGTACCTTCAAAATTAATCATAAAACCGAACGTACGACACCATTAACGACATCTAAACCTTTAACATTGGAGTGCCGTAAATTTGGAGGATAGGGTCTACTAAGGCACACAAAAATAAATAATGCCGTGGCAGACATGCTTTGTGTAGTGTTTTATCATGGCTTTGTCGTTTGCCGCCATGGTAAATTACGAGCGCTGAGTTTGTGTGCAGAGAAGGACGAAGTCGAGGGGGGTTAAATACGACTGCGCGGCTTTTTTCGATTTTTTATTTGTGCTTGGCGGCAGAAAATAGTGCCACCTGGCGTGGCTACATCTCTGCTCCTTGCATCTGTAGCAATTCCAAGAGCTATTTGGCTGATATTTTCGGACATATTTGGGTCTGAAAAAGGGCACTTTCAGATGCGCCCCCCCCCCCCTTAAATCCGCCTCTGAGATTGTTGCTGAATATAAAGGCCCCGAGCATTCTGTGGTGCAAATTTTTCTTTCAGATTTATGCTTATATATTGCTAAAGGAAAAAATAAAGTATTCTTTAGTGTTTTCTGTAGTAAATTTAGCGCAAACAACACGTTACCACGATATGTCCGTTAGATCGTTTAACGGGTCGTTAAAATAACTTAGTTTTGAGCAACCGACCCCAGCACTATTACAATTGGCGATTCAAACAACATAAATATTTACAATGACAAAAAAATGAATGAAATATATATAATCTTAAAATGGGGAACTTCTCCTTTGATGTTATCAGGTTAGGTCAAAGTGTAATACGTTTACTGTATGCTGCTCAAGAGTATAGTCCTTATATTGTAATGCAAGAGTTAAATCTGTCAATTATAGGTCTTTCTATAGGCCAGAAATGTTATCTAAATTACTAATAAGACATTCATTAACTTATCCAGATCATAATCAACTGTCGATGACAGCGTTAGCCTGCGATATGTACTGGATTAGGATCCGATTTGCTGCTCAACTTTCATTTACGTTTTAATCACGAAATGGATAATCGAGACTATGTTTTTATCGTACCGACTTTAGTAATAGTGATCGGGGCTAGGCCGAAAATTAAATCGCTAATATCTCGGTTCAGAGGGAACAATGCGGTTGAAATTTTTGTAAATTCCCTTTACATTATCTAGTGAGAACTAACAGCTCTACATCTTATCTCCCATAATGTATGTTTAATTCACAATATAAACACGGCGGTTTTAAAAGATTTGGATTTAATAACTGAATAATAAAATGACATCGTAAATATAAGGGTTGAGAGTTGAGGAGACACTTGTAAGAATATTGTTATTGTACTCACTCGCCACGATAGTTCTAAATTTTCGCCACCCCACACTTTCATGCCTTCGTCATAGGCCCCTATTTCCCCAAAATATAATTTATCTATAGCAAATGCAGCACCAACCATAACTGTGCCTCTATAATTATATGAAGAAACAAGTGGTTGACATGCAAGATACGCCCACATTTTGCAAGAGATGGACAGAGCACAAGCTAAAAAAGGGGCCATTTAAAGATGTTACGGTCCAACATGCAATAATATTAAAAGCAACCAAGATCTTTGGGATATAAACATAATACGTTTCATCAAAATTGGATAAAATTGTGAGCACTTGGGGCCCATAGGCTAAAAATGCGATTTTTCGTACAATAAGGAGCCAAAATCCAGCTCGAATATCGACAGGAAGATGTATAAACATGTATATATTTTAAGTTCATCAAAATTGGATAAATATTATGGCCTCTAGGAGATCCACAACCTTGATATTACATACTTCTACAATATTCCCGTACAAGGAGTTGTATTTTGTCGGGGAGTGTCGGTCAGATTATTCGGTCCAAAAGTTATCAAAGCGATTTTTCGTAAGAACCACAGGAAGTTATGGTGCGATGCGCGAATAACCAAATAAATCAAGACCTTTGGGGAATAATATAATAAAATAAAATGAAATGGGGTTTAACGTCCTACTCTTCTGCACCTAACCTGGGCTAATGGAAGTCGAGGAATAATCTAATAAGTTTCACAATCCAGGAAGTTACGATCTAGGAATATAAACATATATTTTAAGTTTCATCAAATCGAATAAAAATTGTAACCTCTAGAGGGTCCATAATCTTGGTATTACCCTATTTTTACACTACAACACTACAAGAAGCGGCTATTTTGTCGGGCAGTTTAGGTCCTAATTTCGCAAAATACGAACTCAACCATGATTAGGGTGTAGCAATGATATATTAAAATGTTTTTTTTAGAATCTCATAAAAATTGTAACATCTAGGGGGTTTACAAAATCATGGGTATAATATCGAAAGACGAGGTCGTATATGGTTATAAACATACATTTCAATATCGGATAAAAAAAAAAGTTGTGACCCTTAGAGTGTCCACAAGCTAAAAGCGTGATTTTTCGTACACTCAGGGGACATAATCCATGAAGTTACGGCCCGATACATGCCAATATCGAAAGGAAATTAAAATGAAATGAAAAGGGGTCCAATTTTCTATTGTTCTGCTCCTAAACTGGGCTAATGAAGACGGGCATACGCCATACAGTGTGCAATGAGGGCGCCACAGCCTACTCATATATCGAATTCCAACTGCCAATGGATCTTTTACGTGCACGCCAAAGTGTACACGGGACCTTGGTTTTTCGTCCCATCCGAACGACTATACAGATGTCCTTGTCAGAACCTCCGTCCTGCATCACTGACAAGAGGAAACCACGCCGGAAAATCTGAATGAACTTCCTCGGCCAATGCAGGCTAGCGAGCCAGCGTCTTACCCACTTGGCCACCGTGATCTCCACAATATCGAAAGAAGCCGACCGAGACTTTGGAATATAAACCTATATTTCAAGATTCGTCAACATCGGATACAAATTGTGACCTGTAGAATGTCCACAAACAAATTGTGGCCGGACGACCGGATATGGGAGACGACAATATCCATCAACATATGAAAATGTGGACGTATAACATATTATTGCTTTCATTTACACTCATTTTGCAGATAAAGAAGAGGGTCTGTTATGGCTAAAGCAGATCAGTGGGCTATGCTTGTAGTGTCCAGTAGTCATTTAACAGATTTGAACCGATATATAATATGCCACCATTTTCCGCTTTGTGTTGATCAATCATTGTATTTTAAAATGGCAAAGAAGAGCCTATAGTTCTTTGGGTGGTACAAAATTAATGACCAAGGTCCCGTGAACATGTGGAAATTAGATAACGCTCAAAGCATTTTAAATTGTCTGCAATAAAATTGTAGTTATAACACATCCAACAAAGACAAAAGACATTTTATATAAAATTTATCTTCTTTTTTTTTAGAATGTAAACTCACGGTCGTGGACTGTAATCCTTAGGACCGATTTGATCCTGACGGAAAAAGGTTTCAAAAAACACCATATTCCAATCAAATCCATATCTAGTTAAGTAGCCTCTATTGAAAAAATATTCCAGAGACCCCGCATTTATATAATCTAATACTCCCATGGCAACCGTTTTTCTATCTTTTTTTATTTCTGTTAATAAAGGTTTTAGCCTGAAAAATGAACATGCGCAGATTTATAACTTTGCTTATAATATTCTTTGTCCATAACTCCGAGCTCCGAGGACGTGTAGGGACGAGGAATTCAACAAATCGTGGCACTGGAATCTCGACGAGAACGTCACCACTATTTCGAACAGAAATTAATGGAGCTTTCTAGAGTGTATCCTGATATCCGTGTAGTTCATGCATAACATGTGCCAGTCTTATTGCGAATGTATCAAAATGCAAAACTAACAAATATGAGAGTATGTACTCCTATGGAACAGAAACTGGTCATGTTTAAGAATATGGTACATGGAGCCCCCCTCATGCGGGCGGGATACATATAGCTTTAACATTCAGGTATTTTTCTCTACATATACAGCTATCATTCTATTCGAAAAGCTTTCTTTTATTCAGGCGGGGTACATGTAGCTTTACCATGCAGGTATCCTTACACATACACCTGTCATTCTATTCGAAAAGGTTTCTTTAAAGAAAGCGACACGGTTATGACGTCTTGACTTTGTTCTGGGCCGAAATTCAAAAATCAAATTCATGATCAAATCGATGCAGGATTGTTAAAAGAAGAAGCATGCCAACTTTCATGTCTATTGACCCAGGAATAGACGGAGCCTTAGACTTTTTCGAAAAGCGTCATCTGGAGAAGCAGAACAAGAAGAGCAAGGAGAGTCGCGGCTAGCGACCAGTTCCTCGTCAAATAAAATGCCCCCCAAACTATGTGAGAATTTCTTCTTTAGAGTCCTCCGAAGTTACCAAGATTGGGCCTATTGAATACATATGTGTCAAGCGTCCCATGCTCCAAATAACTATAAACACAGAATTGGGAAGGGGTTGGGGTATTTTGTTTTGATTATTTGTTTTCTATATAGCTTACCAATCCACATTGACTTCCATATGACTATCAAATATAACAATTACATCTCCTGTAGACTGTTTCCATGCCTTAATACGAGCTTGTATTAATCCTACACGTGTTGGTAAGTGTGTTATACGAACTAAACCTTTCGGGAAATGATTCTCAATATATTCATCTAATGGATCTTTCAATATTTCTTTAAACAAAAAATATAAATACATGTAAAATATTTTAATAGAACAACATAGACTGTTAGGCGGCATTGTTAAACCTCAACTCAAAAAAGGAAAATTTCAATCCGGATATAAAGTAAAATCCCCAATTAAATATGGAGCAAGGAAGAAATTTATTCATTTATTCGCAGAGTCTTCTCTTTCGAACTTTAAAAAAAAAAAATTCCAATATAACAAAATATATAAATTTAGGACGTATTTGATTGATATTGTCTTTGTTGTTTACTTAATTATGACCAATTGCCATAGATTAAAATCAAGTGTTATTGATAAATAATGTAAACAGCATGGCCATTTTGTAATCGTGATTGCCTTATTTGTTTAAACTGATTATGTGGATGGTTGAGCAATGGACAGCCTCTAGTTGTTCAGCACGTGATTCACATTATGTTTTGAGCATTATGCATGAGAATTCTACACACATACAAATTGTCATGCACATAAAGCCTAAATAAACATTTTCTATCTTATTAAAGATCGATTATGGAAGATTAGACAAATGCTGTATTCGTTACCGCTGGGAAACATGGTGTTTCCCACAAGGAAATAGTAAATACCACATTTGTTGTGTTCGGGTGCACAAGTGGGAAAATCAGCATGGCTGTCATTTTCCTTTCAAGGATTATTAAACCCCTAATCACCATTTGTGAAATTTAAATCGCTAGAAGGAATATCACCCCATTGAAGACGATTCAGTTCGGTTCAGTATGATGAATTTTAATGTCAGTTGAATTCAAGCTAGAAAATATCTACATTTACCGTTGACGGTCTATATTGGTTTAGCTTCCTTAATTAAATTTTTAAATAATCAATCTAAGAATAATTTATCGTATATAAAACATGACAAATAAGATAAAGGATATTGCCGATGAGCGACACGGTCAATTGGCTTAGCATGTGCATAATTGATTGTTACGATATGTGGACATTTTAAATTTAAAGAAACATAGAATGTTAGTCCTGAAAAGAGCTAGTTTGTACTGAGTGGTCGTTAAACCACATTTACTGAAACGCTGTGTTGAAATAGACCGTACCGTCCCAAAACCTGAACTACCGTACGGTACAATAACAAGTTTATAGTACAATATGAAAAGCCGGTTATTTTTCTCGTTTTCTGTTTAATGTGTTTCTTGTCATTGTTCAGGAAATGTATTCCGATATGTAAATTTCTATAAATCACGTATTCAGATCGGTATGTACATCAACAACAAACATATAACCATAGAAATATATACTGACGGGAATGCCAACCGTGTGACGTCATCGCGTTATGTTACGGTACAGCCTCGTAATGGAGCTTGCGGCATTGGCTACTTCCGGTTGATGTCAAAATGCCGGGGACTAACTGTGTTTTCGTCGGATGCCCCGCCTGTCACGCTAGAAACCGTGGCCTATCCTTTCATAGACTTCCAAAAAACAACCCTGTATGGAAGTCGGAACTACTGCAGATCAACTAGGGAGGATCGAGTAAACATCGACAGACTAACGATTTGCTCAAGACATTTTGAAGATGAGTGCTTTTTTACCGGTAAGTAATAATATGGGCCTAAATAAATGTAAACAAAAAAATTAAAGCAATCGGAAATCACGGATTCGTTAAAATGGCTGAAATAGCGTTTTAAATTCGATATTAACAATGCAATGATATTGATAGAACTGTAATAATAGGCAGCTTTTACTAGTAGTAGGTACTAGTAGTATCATTGTATCATGAGTATCAGTATGACTGTGACATGCCACATAATAATAATAGTATGTGTTATGTAATGACAAATGTTAATGTAAGCCTAAGGCTGATCTTATAAGTTATACTTTAAAGGCCTAGTTGCACTGGCAATACAGTGGCAGATCATTTTATATTTTGAATTATTAATTATCAATTCATGATAAAACTAACACTTGTTTAAAACTGACAATTCATGATAAAACTGACACTTGACGTTTAATAAGGCTAGTGTAGTACTATGTAGTACTGTAGGCCTATCCCTATTACAATACTTTATAGTTTATGAATTATTATAGAGCAGTGGGATGTTTTGATGCAATAAATAAACATCTTATCTTATCTTATAATATTTTTTTTAGATATTATTCATTTGATTGGATTAATAAAAACATCTTTGATAATTCAGTTATTGAATTGCGTCATCATATTATAAAATGTTTGGCTAAGTGAACAAAACTAAAATTTATAATTAGGTAGGTCTGTCTGATGTCAAAGGGGGGACTTGGACCCTGACCCTTGGACGGTTGAGCATTGTTTAGTTTGAAAATAATTGACATATAGGTACCGATATTTCCTATACTACAGATTTAATTATCATAATATCCAACAACATAGCTTAAGCAATGTATAAAAGCATTCCTAAAATTGTGTATATTTATATTACAGCTACTACTAGTACTACCTGCAGTACTGGAAAATTAAGAAGACAGTTAAAACCTGGGAGTTTACCCACTCTACATTAGCCTCAAAAGACGATAATAACTCCCAAATTACCTGCCAGGAAACCACCGGTAAGTGTAATATGTTTAAATAATCATTTAATTTTGATAGGCTCACTTTTTTATTACTAAATTGAAATAGTCTGAAATATTCTAATAGTAAATGCAGGAGGACTGCACTATATACACGCAAAACAAAAAATCTACAAGATAAACCTGCGGACAAGACAGAAAATAGACATTGCAAAAACTAAACAATTATCAAATCAAGTGAATGGATCCGGGGGTCAGCCGTAAGCGTCCACTGCGCTGTACAGTCCCGGGCCTGTCTTGGTACAGGCTTCACTAAAATGATTTACATAAAAGACGTAACAAAAAAAATGCGACCGATCTTGTAAGTGGTCATCTCTTCAATGGCGATAGTCAGTCAATTGACGTCAGGTGTTGGAACGTCAAATAATTTTAACAATAAGGGCGATAATCCAGACAGAAACTTGGAAAACGCTAAAAAAAATAAGTGTAGTGAGCTAACAGGAGCAAAGCCCGACAACGAGAACATTCTGCAGTACGAAGGGCTAAAACTCTACTCTAATAGTAAATGCAGGAGGACTGCACTACACGCAAAACAAAAAAACAAAAAATCTACAAGATAAACCTGCGGACGAGACAGAAAATAGACATTGCAAAAACTAAACAATTATCAAATCAAGTGACAAATCAGATTTACTAGACATCTCATCCATCAGCAAGCCAACCCATCTCTGCTCCTCTTTTAACTGAATAGCTGCTTCCTTTATTTCAATGAGAACATCTGGATGAAATCCTGGTTGAGGTTTTATAAAGTTAGTAAAATCACGAAGAGTTGACTCTCCTGGAAGTCTTAAAATTCCACAGTCTCGTAATGACCTATAGGTAGATGGACTTTGACAAATTCATATGTATCTGTTCACCGGGATAAATGCGTCTAAAACACATCTCTAAACCAATAAAAAAATCTGCAGTTTTATTTGTAATGTAAGTTAAACCCCCTCTATCAAATAATTTAACTAAATCATGTTGATTATTAAAATCAGTGGAACAACATTCACTTTTCATGCAACTGAATATGTCATGGCGATTTTTATAATCGATTTCTTTATATTTTTTAAGAAATTTGTGAATGATACTCCCACCAATGTAAACGACAATACTTCTCTCCTTTGAGTTCACACCCTGTACATGAGAGTCGTTTTATGTGTATATTTTATTTTTTTTCAGACCACCTATATAGATGCCATTGTATTTACTTTTATGAAGAACTTTTTTTTGATGTCAACAAGGAGTTTTAAACCAATATTTTCTAACATTGGAAAACTGACAATAAAATGTTAGGCTTAAATAACTAGTGATTGTTTGATTGCTAAATCCCAATTTTAAAACAGTTGTTTTCTGCATTGAACGAAGAGCAGGCTAGTTATGTGATTGCCTGAATGACTTTAAAACACATCTTGTGAAGAATTGGAATACACTTACGGTAGTTCAGAACTGTACATTAACAACTTTTAGTTATACAATTCCAATAAATATATTGAATGAAGTCAATGGATTATTGTAAATTTTTTCAGTAACTGAATATTTTGAAGAATGTTCTAGGTATACATTAGTGCTGGGTATTACCACTGCAAGATACATATTGCATTCTCAGACTTATGTTAAGAATTTTCACAAAATTGTTCACCTTTTTTTAACTAAAATAATATAGTCCTTTAAAAAACTTATATTGTTTTAGTTATCAAAATACATCAATAAGAGACAATGTTCAAAGTTTTGTATTTCTGGGTCAAAGATATTTCTCAAAAACAGTACTGTATTCGAAAGTTGAGTAAATTCTTAAATCTGAGAATGCTTTGTGAACTCAGGGCTAGGTCAATATTTCATACAAATGAAATGGGGTTTAACATCCTAATTTTCTGCTGCTAACCTGGACTAATGAAGAAGATATGCTACACAGTGTGCTATAAAAAAATATTGCCCGGGCAGTGGCACTACACCGCGTAGCACGATTTACCCAAATTCACCATTATTTCAACTTGATATTGATTTTTGCCAAATTGTCATATTTAATTACAGTTGTAAGGTTTTGGTGTCAAAATGTGATTTCGTAGCAAGTTTGGAAGCAGTAACCAAGGGACATAACTCACGAAATATAGATATAAATTTTTATTATATACGAGTTGAAATAATGGTGATTTGATTTGTTTGGGTAAATCGTGCTACCGCGCTAGGCCCTACTCTTATATCGAATTCCAAATGCCAAAGGATCTTTTATGTGCACACCAATGTGTACACAGGTCAGGATCTCCGTTTTCCGTGCCATCCGAACGATGAAACAGCTATCCTTGTCAGGCCCTTTGTCCTCCATCACTGACAAGGGTAAACTACGCTGGAAAATAAGGACAAACCTCCTTGGGCCTCGGCCAATGCAGGGATCGAACACCCGACCTCAAGGCCAGCAAGCCCAATGCAGGGATCCAACCCCTGACCACAAGGCTAGCATGCCAGCAACTTATCCACCTAGCCACCGTGATCCCATTTATTATAACTTTTACACACAGATCATTTACAAAATATTTTTATTTTTTGATTATAGATTAGTTCACTATTGTCATATTTATAAAAATAGTAATGCTTTTGGGTTTTGTGGATCTCTTGTATAATGCAAATGAAAATCCACATGGGCGTTCAAATCCACAACTTTTCAAATTTATGATTTCCATTAAGAATTATTTTGTTCCAATTTGCAGACCCACAAATGTTCTTGATAGTCGATGAGACCCGTACTTTGTGCCAATAAACACTTAAACTTGAGATCTAATTCACACCTTATTTTCATAAAAAATAGGCTTCTTTTCAAACATCGGTTTGCTTGTACATGTAGCTTCCACAATATTTACAATGCAACCTGGAATGTAGAAATTTGAAAAGAAATAAAATTCTAAATATTTTTTTGATGTGCATGTCAACAGGCCTTTCGGTTTTTGATACAATCACAATGACTAGACATTGTTCCTGGCTAGACCAGGCCCTCCCGTCCTGCACGGCACACAAAATGGGGGAAAACTAGAATCACGCTTAATTTTCTTGGCCAAGACTGGGATAGAACCCGCAACCTCCTACATGTATATCACTAGGCCTAGTATTATTTTAATTGTACAAATCCTCACAAAAAATGCTGTTAGATATCTTGCCATATTATCTTTTGAGAACTAATCGACTATATATATTAGAAATATGTAGGCATGTATCACAAGGACTAGTATTATTTACATTTTACAAGTCTTCATAATAATGCACCGCTAGAATTCTGACTGCATATCATGACCTTTTCGGGGGGAAGCTGATTAGTTTTTAGAAATGGATAGGCATAAAACACAAAGCCTGCCCTAGTAGGCCTAAATTAATTTAACGTTACAAAAATGCAGTGTTTATCATGTAGGGCCGTATATCAAGAGGCCTAGTATTAATTTTTATAATATTTTCACAAAATGCAGTGCGAGTGAGATATATTCTGCCTGCATATTGCTTTTTTAAATGCAATATGTAGACATATGATTATGCCTTGTATGAATAGTATTAATTATTTTATTTTTAGAAATGCTGTGATATATTCTGCCTGCATATCCAGGTTTTGTTTTTGACAGCTGATCATTTGTAGGCCTATCTCATGAGGCATAGATTATTATATTGTTTAAACATCTGTGGATAACAATCAAATGAAAAAAAAAAAAAAATATATTCAACAATTCAACATTTCTTTTTTGGGTTGACAAATCACGTTATACTTAGTAGTACTACTAAGTACTAGGCCTACATCGTACATACTAATACTAGCTTGATCTACTTGCAGTATTCAGTATTTTTCGAATCAAATCATGTGTGGTGCTACGGCCGTTTTATATTGATTGTCCCACCACATAAGTTATAATAACCCATAGTACAAAATCTGAGAATAATTCCTATGACGATAAATAAACATGAGAGAGTGACACATATTCACTTGATCGTCTTGAGCAAAACAAATCCCCAAGAGTTGGGCCTATAATGGATGGCGACACACAGAAAAATATGAACGGCACACTATTGACATTATAGTCTTGAGAAGCCTCGATATAATCTAAATCGGCTAGTTAAGTTTTAAGAACAAATGGGTTAATTTTTTATTCATAACTTTACCTCTAAATCCAGAAAACAACTCGCCTCCTCCATTACTTCATACAGGACTGGAGTTTACCGGAAGATGCTTATGCCAAAACCGTTTCGCGCAGGCGCTGCACAACATAATACAACGTCATAACGCTAAACTCGTCAGGTGGACATTCCCGTCAGTATATATTTCTATGATATAACTACAAAAATAGCATATTATCGTTCAAAACTTTTATTTTTGTAACTTTGGCTGCCATCTTGTTACGTCAATGTCGTGAACTCGATATAGATTTAGCTACCCCAGTTCTCCAGTAGAAATTACGACTTCCGAGCCAGTTTACGTAGTTACGAACGCTATTTACCAACTCGTTAGTCGTATTTCCCATAAAACCGAGGAGTAACGAATACAGCAAAAGAGCTGGCAGTTCTCACTATAATAGTAAAAACTAAGATAATGTCAAGAGAATTTGCGGAAAATGTGAATATAATCCAGTAAATGTCGCAGACTAGCGTTGACATCGAGATTTGATTATGATCTAGATAAGGTATTTCATGTCTAATTAATAATTTAGACAACAGTTCGGGCCTAAAGAAAGACCTGCAATGGGTAGCTTTAACTGTCGCATAATGCATGTTTATACGGTGGCCTTTTTAGGGCCATACACCGATTTATACGTTTTTATTGAAATTTACCGCATATGAGAAATCACAGTGAAAACTGTGTTAAATATAAAAAACATAAAAAACCTTTCCGCGGTGCAAATATTTTCTCCGCGGTGTAAATATTTTCTCCGCGGTGTAAATATTTTCTACGCGTTGTAAATATTTTCTCCACGGTGTAAATATTTTCTCCGCGGAGAAAATGTCGATCGCCATTTTCGCCAATGGCGATAAAAATATATTTACACCGCGGAGAAAATATTTACACCGCGGAGTATATATTTACACCGCGGAGAAAATATTTGCACCACGGAGAAAATATTTACACCGCGGAGAACATATTTACACCGAGGAGAAAATATTTACACCGCGGAGAAAGTATTTGCACCGCGGAAAGGTTTTTTTATGTTTTTTTATATTTATCACAGTTTTCACTGCGATTTCTCATATGCGGTAAATTTTAAGAAAAATATACAAATCAGTGTATGGCCCTAAAAGACCACCGTAGGTTAAATAAAAGCGCAATAAATACTTATCAAAATTCGAGAAATATACTTTTTATTTTCGACTTAAATCGTCGATTTGGAAATAAAAATGTCGGTCAACTAGCTGAGTGTCTGTTGTCAAGCGAAGCTAATTATAGACAGACAGCGTAATGTGTAGGCCTACTGTATGTGATTTGAGCTTATATAACACTTATCTGTCGAATAGAGAGAGAGAGAGAAAGAGGGAGAGAGGGAGAAATGAGGTTTAACGTCCACTCAACACAACTAGGTTATTTCGGGACTGACATAAGGTTTAATTTGTATTTCAATAATTCGCTTGTGCGTAGGGGTCTTTAGCAGTGGGAGGAAACCGGAGTACCCGGAGGAAACCCACGAGGTTGAGAAGGCGCCCCTATCTCCATGCCACATACGCTCACATTAGGGCTCGAAACCGCAGCCACAAGCCAGAGGTGGCCGGCCAGCTAGAGGTCGAAGCGCGGCACTCTAGACCACTAGGCCATCCCAACCCCCAGAGAAAGAGGGAGAGAGAGAGGTTAAACGTCCACTCGACACAAACTAGGCCATTTCAGGACTAACATATTTTTTAATTTTATTTCAATAATTCGCTTGCGCGTAGGGGTCTTGAGCAGTGGAATGAAACCGGAGGACCCGAAGAAAACCGGACAGGCGACCCTACTCCTTGCCACGTACCACCGGGGAATTCAAAACCACGTTAGTTGACTCAATGACACACTTTTTTTTATTTTTATAAGCAATATTTTTATTCAGATTTGTATCTGAATAGGGATTGGGGAACAGGCATATAGCCTATATTAAACCCCTCTCCTTTTATGATAAAGCGCGCGTCATCCATTTAGCCAACCAACGCCCCCCCCCCCACCTTGTCGAATAAAACACGAAGCAATGAAATTTGGGTTTAAGTCCCGTTTTCTTATAATAAAGTAATTAGTTTGAAAAGTTTACCCTGTGTACTTGCATCATCTATGAGTAGGATTTCTTTAAGTAGATGTCTTGGTGTCCGGTTAATAACACTGTAAACTGTTCTCAATAAAGTTGATGGCCATTCATTAAAAAAAGGTATTATGATGCTGGCGGTTGGCAAATCATGTTCATATTTTACATCCTGGCATCTAAAAATAACAACAAAACAATACACAACACTGTATATATTATTCTTCAGATTATCGCAAAATCAGTGGCTTTGGTGGCCGAGTGGTTACGGTCTGTCATTGAATGGCGTGGTTTCGGTTCCCCGCATGAATGTAAACAGATTTCTCCGGGTCCCCCGGCTCCCCCAACTGCTAAAGACCCCTGCAAGCGAGTGAATTATTGAAATACAATTGAACCATGTGTTAGACCCGAAATGACGTAATTTGTGTCGAATGGACATAGGAACACCAGTCTAAAATTCTTCAGTTCCACCCAGTATTTACAAAGATATCATTAATTGAAAATTTCGCAATTTTCGGTGTCCTCTGAAGATGATATAAACATGCCATCGCTACACATGCGTAATGACTAAATTGTTTTGATGTATATCTTTTAAATATGATTTAAATCCAGGCCGGGTTATGTTAAATATGGGAAAAATACAGCCTTGATAAAACCCGAAAAATAGAAATGTCGATTTACGGTTCGAATTGATGTCTAACTACTGTCTGTTAAATACGCTGAAATAATAAATATGCTACTTTTAAATTTCTAATAGCATTGATTCTTTTTAAAACCCATTTGTAAATTCTGGAGAGTAGTGGTCAATCTGTTAAATAATGTTAATGGTCTGGACTACGATTTCAAACATTTTTATTATGATTTCAGTATACATAAAACTATGACCGGATATGTTTCAAAGGCGTTTAAGTTGCTTTGCGGACTCAATATTTGCGAATGAATCGGTAATATCGAGGTTCGCACTGTGGATACAGATCACCTTTTAAAACGTATGCTAGAGAAAGAGAAATGAGGTTTAACATCCAGTCATTCATTTCGGGACTAACCTATGGATTTAATTTTAATTCAATAATTCGCTTGCGCGCACAGGGTCTTTAGCAGTGAAAGAATACCGGAGGACCCGGAGAAAACCCACGAGGTTGTACAGGCGACCCTACTCGTTTTGACGTACAACCGGCGAATCTTGAAAGCACGTCAGTTGACTCAATGACAGACCTTATAATACAACGCGCTAACCATTCGCCCCCCCCCCCCCCACACACACACACACACCCCAAAAAATGTATGCCTGAAATAGACACAGTTACATATTTTGAAAACGAAGACTATAATTATAGTAGATAATTAGTGAAATTGATATATGTAATAATAATTAAAGCCTAGCTATAATAGAGTAATTAATGGACCTGGTCTATGTTATTGATGATGACATGAATATAGATTAGGATAGTCTAAATCTGGGACATGTTATCAGAACCTATATTAATGAAATGAAATGAGGTTTAACGTCCTACTGTTTTGCTCTCATTGGGCCAATGAAGACGGGCATACGCCATACAGTGTCCTGAGAAATTTCGCCTTACCAGCGGCAATACGGCTTACTGTTATATAGAATTGCACCTGCCGATGGATCGTTTACGTGCAAGTGATCTTGGTTTTTCGTCCCATCCGAACGACTAAACAGCAGCCCTTGTCGTTGACAACGGGAAACCGCGCCGGAAAATCCTGAGTAATTTCCTAGGCCAACACCGGGAACGACCCCACGACCCCAAGGATAGTAAGCCAGCGTCTTACACACTTAGCCACCGTGACTCTAACGATATTGATCATAAATGGACAATGCACGAAACTAATTTATATTCAATCGTTTCCGCTTTTACTCTCATTTCAAATTAGTTATATGCCCGAAGTCCCAATCGAATATTTATTGCGCATGGTCTACAAGTTTGACGTGGCTTATGGAATATGTCTAGCCTCGTCCTTCGAGTCCCTTGTTACAAATGGCACTGAAACGCAATATGGTACACGAATCGTGTACCAAAGGTAGCTATTTGTTTTGTCTGAAATATGGATTGGATATCAGAAGCCCATATTTTCCACGTAAGATTACAACATCAATGTTAATTTAAATCTACAAAAAAATTGAGTTTTCACTGTCGAAAATTAAAAAAAACAACTTTGGGTCATGACCACTTCGAATTTTACGAACACGTTGATCAGTTGGAGGGTGCCAACACAAGCGGAATCGAAATAATGAATCAGTCTGACAGGAATCCTATACAATAAAATTGGAAGTTTTGAGTATACCAGAATCGAGCAGCAATTTGAATATGTGAAGGCTTCTTGCAGGCTAGTAAAATAATCCCATGTTATTAGTGAGAATATTCCTAACTCAAAGATACATTCTAAAGTTTTTATATTTAACCCACTGAAGACACATAGTATAATGTTATCTACTTTTAAAGTTTGAATAATTTATGATGGTGAATTGAATCTTATGGATATATCTATATTCAAAGTTTCGTAGGTCTGCAGTATAGTTATACATAAAGTATCTATTATCGTATGCTCCTAAAGCAACGACTGTGGGTTTTGCAACACCTGGACGTTTCTAGATTTCATTTACGTGCATGACAATGCGTTCACAGGACCTCCCTGTTTTGTGTTATCCGAACGGCTTTAGATACATTTTAGTAATTGACCTGGAATCGACAGGTCACAACTCTATGCAATACAATTACTGCTTATTACTGGGCGACGTTTCGACTAGGCTTCTCTTGTAGTTATCATGGCATATAATTGTGACCTGTATGTAAGTAAAGATACATTACTTTGTCAAGTTTAGTGTAAATACACCGACACCTGCACTTTAAAGTAGCTAATAAGTCTCTTACTCAATATCATCCAAAATCTTCGACATTGAAAACACGATTTCTTTGTCAAATTAAATCAACATTGATGCTGTCATCTTACCGGAAACAGGTGGGCTTTTGGTATCCATTATTTAAGACAACATAAACATTTTACCATTGGTACACGAATCGTGTACCATAATGCGTTTCAGCCCCAGTTGTAACAACAAGAGACTCGAGAGACGAGGCTAGACACATTGCACCAAATCAAATGGCGTATGTATACTGGAATAACCAGACACTGGCTTAATATTTCGCCGAACCTAACTGATTTGAAATTGAAGTAAAAAAAGAAACCATTGAATGTTAATCAGTTTATATGCATTCATATTACAGTATTATATGCGCTGTGACCCACTTTTGTCCATTTCTAGGTCCTAAATGTTAGCAATTTAGCTCCTTTAAAATGGGTATGTGAACTCAACATGTTCGTATAAAAATATTTTTGTTTGCAATCTAAGTTTATTATCTATAGTCCTAATCTAGTATGGTTACAGTGGTATCTCTCCCTATCTATACAATATTTTCACACAACTCAAGATAATCAAACAAGAAAATAGAAAGGGACTTTTGAAACAGTGACTAAACTATATGTTTACCCAATATACCCTATATTATTTAGTGGTCGGAAACTGAATTATTTACCTTTCCCCTGTGGACAAAGCAATTATATTGACCTACCCTCTTCTTTCACCTGTATACGCACTCTATATAAGTTCTTGCATACAAATTGTAGAAAGGCCAGGGATATATCTGTATAAAGATATAATTAAGCTTTCGGTCAATGTATGAGAGAATTCGTAACCATCCCAACTGACAAAATGGGGCCAGTAGTTCAGCAACCCCTGGTCGCCAGCATGGATGGGGCACGGAACGAGTCAGATATTTCGAAATAAACTTCAATATGTCTGTTCATTTTATCCTAAAGTAAAGATCTTCTACATCTAGGATTATAATGAAATATTTTCTCACGTTATTAAATCTCATTTACAGGCTGGAAAATTAAAACCACATTCCCTATCTATAATTAGTTAATTAGCCATGTCTATGGTTTAAATATATCGGCTATATATATATATAAAAAAATTATTAAAATACCCAGCTGTTCTGGAATCGGGAACATGTCTGTTTAACGGAATTAAATCACTAGCATAAACATTCACATGATACGTGTTCATCAATTGCTCAACTATGTCTTTTTCATGGGCCACAAAAGTTAATCCTCGACCATATTCCCCAGAAAGCATGTAATCCGATTCTCCGTACAGATCAATCAGGGGATTTCCCGTTTTAATAGATTCACTTTTTCTAAAATCATCAACAGAAATCTGTACACGTATTTTGCCCTCCGATTTGTCTCTAAGAGTTTTAGGAATGAGATCTAATGTCGGTTTATAGTCATTGATTCCTTCTGGTAAAAATCCGAATTTTTTAACTCCTTCTTGCTCTTGTTCTGTTATAATATGATGTTCGGTGCTGTCAGTTTTAAAACTATGTTTCCGGCTGTCAGATTTGAAACCATATATATAAATAAATGTAAGTAATATGTAAACACTAATTGTTAGAATCCCATAACGAAGCACTATACGACCGCTTAATCGCATCTTGGATCAATTTTAAAATCGTTGCTAAATACAGAATATCCGTCCCTGCACACTTCTAATCCATTTTGATAAAATAACGGTACTAATCTCTTGCTCTATGATCTAAGCCATAAACGAACACATGTTGTCCTTTCCATTTAGTCAGGTCCATTTAGTGTCAATCGTCATTCACTGGATATCTCAGACATTCATAATGTAGATAGGATTGTCACGTGATAAAACAGTAAAAACTTCTTTATCAGTAACATTACAAGTAATCCATAATTGTTACAATATGGCGGCAATCGAGGGACAAATTATTGTCAACTGTAAAAGTTTTACGCTTGGTAATTCTACTCTAGAATCGTGTCAAAAGCGTCCTGGTAGGGAGCATAAATATCTTTTATTACCGTATCTCTTCATCTAGAACTTGTCACTAGGCAGCTGTTTATGTATACTTTAAAACATATTGGAATATTTCTAAAAACAAAAATCTGTGTGCCGTGTAAAACATAATCTACGGAGACCCAGAAAGGCAGTGGTAATTTAAAAGTTATGTCGTTTCTGAAAATATTTAAAGGGGTATTAAGTAAGATTCGATAAAAAGCAAACATTTCTCGCTAAAATAGTTAAAAATAGATGATGACAGAATATGCTGAAAATTGCTTCACTCTAAACCGGGGTATAGCGATTCAATTTTAAAATAGCCTCGATCTATCGTCATTCATACTGTTATGCGATAATAAACAAAGTCTCGATTATCCATTTTTACGTTAAATCGTCGATCACTTCGGAAGCTCTAATACGAACTATTTTAATTTTATATATTTATTTTTTTCCATTGAGAATGTCGGTGTGGGGTGTGGCGTGGTGATTTAATTCTTATTTTTTTTATAGAGAAAAACGAGTAGAAAGGGTAGTTAAAAATGGTGTTTAATGTTCTCGCAAGTTAACACAAATTATTTTATTTCGCTCCGTCACGGTGGCTCAGTGAGCAAGGCGGTGGCACGGTAACCTAGAGGTCCCGTGTATGATAACATGCTATGACGCCAGGCAGGGTAAGCTTACTCTTCCTGAAACCTGCTACAACTGCTTGTGTAATTTGTACTAGAGGAGCAGTCCATTTGCTGATTACACTATTTTGCTTATTGAATACATTATTTTGCTCATAACGTTTTTAGGACTTCGAATTCTGTCCTATGGTTTGCATTGCTCGTACTTGGTTTTTATTTTATCCGAATTGCAGTAGTGCAAGACGGAGGGTTTGGCAAAACAGTGTTATCCGAGAAAGTTCCTCGGAATTACACTGGTGCAGGGCGGAGGGTCTGGTAATACAGTATTATCCGAGAAAGTTCCTCGGAATTACACTGGTGCAGGGCGGAGGGTCTGGTAATACAGTGTTATCCGAGAAAGTTCCTCGGAATTACACTGGTGCAGGGCGGATGGTCTGGTAATACAGTGTTATCCGAGAAAGTTCCTCGGAATTACACTGGTGCAGGGCGGACGGTCTGGCAAAACAGTGTTATCCGAGAAAGTTCCTCGGAATTACACTGGTGCAGGGCGGATGGTCTGGTAATACAGTGTTATCCGAGAAAGTTCCTCGGAATTACACTGGTGCAGGGCGGAGGGTCTGGTAATACAGTGTTATTCGAGAAAGTTCATCGGAATTACACTGGTGCAGGGCGGAGGGTCTGGTAATACAGTGTTATCCGAGAAAGTTCTTCGGAATTACAGTGGTGCAGGGCGGATGGTCTGGTAATACAGTGTTATCCGAGAAAGTTCCTCGGAATTACACTGGTGCAGGGCGGATGGTCTGGTAATACAGTGTTATCCGAAAAAGTTCCTCGGAATTACACTGGTGCAGGGCGGATGGTCTGGTAATACAGTGTTATCCGAGAAAGTTCATCGAAATTTCCAGTGTTGTAGGACGAAGGACTTGGCAAAAGATAACGTATATTAGTTCGGATGTGTAGATATTGGCATGCATGTGAAAGGACCCATGACAGTTGGAATACGAAATAAGAATAGGCTGTAGTGCCGCTATTCGGGTAAAATTCCCCTTATAACACACTGTATGGCGATGCATGTGTGTGAGAGAGAGTGTGTGGGAGAGTGTGGGTGTGGCAATCAAAAGAATTTTCACCGCTAGACAACTGATGAGTTGGTGAACAAAATATAAATAGTGCAGAACTATAAAGTTTAATTTCCAAACCGTGGGTGGCAGGCGCGGTTGCCATAGAAGATGTTTATAGCGATCAGTTACGGATCCCATGACGCCTGGAATTGAGTTAAGAACCTTATAGGAATTTATTGAATAGACGGTTGAATAGTTTTCATTGCCCATCGCTGTATTTGCGGTGAATATATTAACTCATCTAACTTTCACAGTTTTATCACCTATGTAAATTCGAGAGCCTTGTAATCATGTTAAGAGGAATCGGTGTATAACCTTAAGAAAGAAGCGAATGTTACGTTTTGTTTTGTACTTTTAATTTTCTATTTTATAAATACGAACTATTATTTACATTCTGTGAACTTATCGATTTTGCAACTCTGTATATGTATATACTTCTGTTAAGACACGAACTTGCTATAATGAACTAATAAAACATGTAATCAGTCCCACATGTCATTTACAAACTACAAATGATTCGTGTACAAGCCCCATATGACTTCAAATAAAAAAAACCCAAGTACGAACAATCCAAACCATCAGACAAAATTCGAAGTCCTATAAAACGGTATAGGCAAAATAGTGTAATATGGCAAAATAGTGTAATCAGCATATGGACTGTTCAAAGGAATACGCACTGGTCAGTAAGCATACCATGTGGGGTGGTAAATATACAACTGCATGTAAGATCGTGTCTTATATATATTTCCTATCGTCGGAGGGTATATATTATATAACCAGGAGTTTGCTGACAGTTTGAGAGACTAACAGAGACGAACGTGGACGAGATGAGAGACGGGGAGACCAGCGTATGGACTTACCAGGGTTCAGCCGCTGCCGTGACAGGACCGGTTTGCTTGTCTTAAATGGAACATTTTAATGTTATCGTTTATGTTTCTATTGTAGCGGGGGGTCACGGTGGCTAAGTGGATAAGGCACTGGTTCGCTAAATTGGAGGTCGGGTGTTCGATCCCTGCATTGGCCGAGAAAGTTCATCTCGATTTTCCGACGTGATTTCTCATTGTCAGTGATGCACTGGAGTGCACGTAAAAGATCCCTTGGCAGTTTGAATTCGATATAAGAGTAGGCCGTAGCGCCGCTGCCCGGGCAAAAAAATTTCCCTCATAGCACACTGTATGGCGTATGCCCGTCTTCAATTAGCTCAGGTTAAGTGCATAACAGTAGGACGTTAAACCCATTTCATTCATTCATTCTATTGTAGTGTAGTTCCTGTTGTATTTATGTAGATGTGTTATATTCTGTTCCGATGTAAATACACCCTATATAGGCCTATACGAAACTGATCTCTGTTATTACTAAAATAGTGTTCCACTGTTTCATACACCGAACACACATTTTACTTCCTATGTCACCCACATTGTTTGAAAAATGGGTATTATCAATATCCAATCATATAGCCATTTACAAAGCTAGAAACGTATTGACCAACCAGAAGCCATTTCTTAAAAATTATAATTGCCTGCATATTTCCCACAAATGACTATGAACGGTTTGTAGATTTACGGCTATATTTCTTTGGGCGAGCACGAGATTAGCTCACAGAATCACCAGCGGCTTTGGGGTTTTATGGAAAGGGTATTTACTTTTTTAGTTTATGAGGAAAGTTCTTTTTAAGGTATTATTGTCTGTTCCAAAGTAGCGAATGGATGTATGGCATAAGGAAAATGATTTTATTTCTATTTGTGTATATACTAGCAATACCATTATATTTATGTATATACTAGCAATACACAATATAATTATATTTATGTATATACTAGCAATACCACTATATTTATGTATATACATGTACTAGCAATACACAATACAATTATATTTATGTATATACTAGCAATACCACTATATTTATGTATATACATGTACTAGCAATACACAATACAATTATATTTATGTATATACTAGCAATACCATTATATTTATGTATATACTAGAAATACACAATACAATTATATTTATGTATACTAGAAATACCATTATATGTATATCCTAGCAAGCAAAACAATTCATTTATGACATTTATGTATATACTAGCAATACCATTATATTTATAGTTATGTCTACTGCCAATAGAGTTATATTTATGGAGATGAATGAAAACAATTCTATAGGTGGTCTCTAGGTAATAATATATTTACAATGGTATTTCCAGAGTTTGAAATGTTTACAGAAGTGATCACAAGCAATTTTATTGATGATTACAAAGTGATTACTAGAATAGCCATTGATGATTCCAAAGTGATTACTAGAATAGCCATTGATGATTACAAAATGATTACCAGAATAGCCATTGATGATTACAAAGTGATTACTAGAATAGCCTAGCCATTGATGATTACAAAGTGATTACTAGAATAGCCTAGCCATTGGTGATTACAAAGTGATTACTAGAATAGCTATTGATGATTACAAAGTGATTACTAGAATAGCCATTGATGATTACAAAGTGATTACTAGAATAGCCATGTTAAATATACACCAATATTCACAATCTAACTCATTGATGATAAAATAAATTATTACATAGTCTGAACAAAATATAAAAAAAGGACGATTGGGACTCATCAGCAGTATGGTACTTTGAATTTGTGCATCTCAAAATATTCAATGTTAGCCTCATACAAATCTTTGTCAAAGTGGATTGAATCAACATTGTATGAAGGGAATGAGAATATCAATGGTGGTCTGCATCCAACTCGGTCATAAATTATATTTGTCTCCCTTTTATGCAGCGCAGACGTTTTTCATTTGCAAAGTCTAATGAAATGGGGTTTAACGCGATACTGTTCTGCTCCGAGTGGGCTGTGAAGACAGGCATATGCCTCACAGTGTGCTATGACAAAAAAAATTGCCTGGAGAGCGGCGCTACGGTTACTCTTATATAGCCTTGCAGTTTATAGTAGTTATGTTATAATTTAAATCTTGAATATTTAAGATAATATATTATTGAGTTTAAAAGTGAAAGTCTTCAAATTAAATTCATTTAAACTGTCGGGTCAACAACTAGGCCATGCTTTTCCTTCAAAACATTATGTGTGCGTGTGTGCTATTAAAAATTGACTAGTCAAGGATGAAATTAATATTATGTAATGCTCATGACATGTTAATTTAAAGTAGCTAAATCTCTTACATAATATCATTCAAAATCTTCAGCAGTGAAAACACGAATTATTTGTCAATTTAATTCAAAACTGATCTTACAGGGAAAAGATGGGCTTTTGATATCCAATATTTAAGACAAAATAAAATAATTACCATTGGTACGAGAATCATGTACCATAATGCGTTTTAGGCCCTTTTTTAACAAGGGACTTTAAAAAACGAGGCTAGACGGTGACGCATATTCTTATCTGGAGAGCATACGCAATAAATACTATGTAGACTAGAATAACCATACTCTAGATATTGACATCTGATTGAGCCTTCAGACGTCTTTCGCAAATCATAACTGATTTGAAATCAGAGTAAAAACAGAAACTATTAAATGTAAATCAGTTTATATACATTCATATTACATTATTATATGCGCTGTGACCCATTTCTGTCAATTTCTATGTCCCAAATATTAGAGATTTAGCTCCTTTAAATAATGCGTAGAAATTAACTGCCAATATAGCCTGTCTCGCGAACATGATTAATCTGTTTTATTGTTTTATTTCTCATATTGTAAATTATTACATCAATGCTTGTTTCTCTCAACTCTTCATCTTGCCAAGGGGTAAGAAGTAATTCCATATAAATATGTGATTGTATTTGACACGTTAGTCTTGTAGGTCTATCCGACTTATTAGGTACTAGTCGGTTACCCGCGGTCCCGTATGTGTATGTAAATAACTATTATTATGCCTCTCCAGTATCTTAATACTGGTTTTTATAAAAGATTTAAAGAACCATTCCATACTCTTGTAATATCTGAAGGACCCCACAGTTACAATTGTTGTAGAAACCGTGTGTGGTGAGATTCCAGTCAAAGCGAGTACCACAAAAATCAAAATGATGGAACAAATTAGAAGAAATGATCAAAGAAACGGATTTGAATACAGCTGCACATCAATGGAAAATCTAAAATGGAGATAACAACCTTACTATAATTTTGACAGGGCGGAATTTCTCTGGTCAAAACGTAGTGGAGAAATCGGCTAACAGAAGACCACGAAGATGCCATCCGATCCCAAAAATTTAAATTTAAAGAACGGTGTGCCGTTAACGAAGATACTACATTTTCGAATGTTGACACTGTATCTACTGCAGTTAATGAATTTGCCAAGACAGTCATCAAGCCATCAAGCCATCAACTATAATAGACAGTGAATGTCAAACCATCAAACTATGTTCTCCTGACAAGCGGGTTGGCCTCTCCAGCATAGTAAAAGTTGTCAGGCAATCGAACTGCTAAATCCAATAACGAAATATGAATATACATCCTCAAAATTGAACGCAGATTCTCGGCATACCAAGGGACAGCTAGTATACGAGGGAAACAAAAGGAATGGGGTTCATGAAAGCAATTTGGATAAAGCCGATATTTCGTATATTGAGATCCATAAAATCACAATTCATCGACCCGTACCCAAAGTGGCTAGAATGGTAGCTCGCGAAGGATACCCATTAACAATAGATGAACAAGTGCAAACGGGACAGACGTAGTGATTCTGAATGTCACCCCGATGGAAGACGATGGAAAATGAGCGCACGTTACTGCGAACCAATACACATATATATATTTTATATCAGATAGAGTTCGGAGCGACGGTGGCTAAGTGGGTACGACGCTGGCTCGCTAGCCTGTTCGATCCCTGCATTGGAAGAGACAGTTCATCTTGACATTCGGACGTGGTGCATGACAGCTGTCTAGTTGTTTGGTTGGTACGGAAAACCGAGGTCCCGTGTATACATTGGCATGCACGTAAAAGATTCCTTGGCAGTTGGAATCGATATGCCCGATTGCCCGTCTTCATTAGCTCAATTAGAATGTAGGATGTTTAACCTCATTTCATATTATTTCCTTTAAGTACCTTGAACATCATTCAATTTTACCAAAATCCATTGTTATATCTAAATCCATTTTAATCTAACCACGTAGGAAATAATAATCTAACCCGCTAATCTAACCATCAATGAAGAAGGTAAGTGGGTTAGGTCAACGGTTAGAATTTATTTTCCCGGTTTGGCCCGATGCATATGGCTGCGAAATGAATTGCTCTTATGAACTTATTTTCAAATTACGACATGTAAAACGTAAAATGATAATAATAATAATAATAATAATAATCATCTTATATGGCGCTGGGATTCCAACCAAAAGGCTGCTCATTGGCGCAAATTACAATGTCGTTAAAGTCATTAACAGAATGACTGTCGGAAAAGTTCTGTTTTTAAGTTCCTTTTAAATGAATATATATTGTCACTGTTTTTAACACTTTGTGGTAAAGAGTTCCAAACCATGGGAGCAGCAGAGGAGAAAGCACGATCAGCACGATTCGACTTTGTTAAAGGTACCATTAGTAAATTCTTATCACGTGATCTTAAATTGCGAGACGGGCAGTTATTGATAAGAAGTTCTTTTAGATAACCTGGAGCAAAATCACAGTGGAGACAATTGTAAGTTAAAACAGATATTTTAAAAACAATTCTTTGCTTAACTGGAAGCCAGTGTAAATCCTTGAGGACTGGGGTTATATGTTGACTTTGTTTTGTTCTGGTTATGATTCTCGCTGCTTTATTTTGGATAAGTTGGAGTGGATTTAGCACAGAGACAGGGATCTGGTAAAGGAGGGAATTGCAATAGTCAAGTTTTGACAAAACAAAAGAGCACATTAACATTTTGGCTACTTCTATATTAATGTACGGTCTGATTTTCCCAATATTATAAAGATGAAAGTTTACAGCACGGCATGTTTTACTTAAAAATGTTTTCATGTTTAGCTCCTGATCGAACATAACCCCAAGGTTATTCGCAGTTTTTGAAAGTGGTATGTCAGTGTCACCAATGGATAATTTTTCAGTAAATAGTCGATTAAGTTGAATTTTTGAGCCAATCGGAAGTACTACAGTTTTATCATCATTCAGTTTTAGAAAATTGAGCTTCATCCATTGTCTGATTTCAGCAATACAGTGTTGAATTTTATTTATCTGGTTATATTCATTTTCTGATTTGAGTGATATATAGAGTTGAGTGTCGTCTGCATACAAGTGATAATCCAAGCCATGTCTTCGAATAATGTCACCAATTGGGGTAGTGTATGCCGTAAAAAGCACGGGTCCAAGTACGGATCCTTGAGGTACACCAAAGGCAAGAGACGATGGTGACGATTTGTTGCCGCCAATAACTACTGACTGGGTTCGGTTTGTCAGATAAGGGCTGAACCATTCCAAAACTTTTCCCTGGACACCAAACCGAGTGGAAAGGCGCTGGATAAGAATGGACTGATCTATTGTGTCAAAGGCAGCGCTTAAATCTAATAATACCAATGCTGTTGATGCCTTATTTTCAATATTTTTGATGACGTCATTATAAACACGAACAAGTGCTGTTTCTGTACTGTGTCCTGATCTATATGCACTTTGAAACTTTTCACTAAGATTATTTGAATTAAAATGCGATTTGAGTTAGTATGCAGCGGCTTTTTCAAAAAGTTTAGATAGAAAGGAGAGGTTTGAGACTGGTCTGTAGTTCTTTAATAAATTTACATCAAGGTTAGATTTCTTCAGAAGAGGTCGAACAAATGCCACTTTTAAGGGTGCTGGCACATATCCTTGTTGAAGAGAAGTATTAATGAGATGATCTATAATAGGAAGAAGTTCATTTATGCAACGTTTGATTAGCCACGATGGGATCGGATCAAGTTCACATGATTTAGGAGAGCTGGCCATTATTATTTCTTTCAGTTTGGTTTGTGAAACTTCTGAAAAAGTAAGAAAACTGAGATCGCCGTTAAACTCAGATTCTTCAATAGGCTCGGGAGATGACTGATTACTCAGTTCAGATCTTATATTAGTTATATTATCTGAGAAAAACGTTTGAAATCGTTCACAGACGTCATCAGAATTACCTTCAGGGAGAATACTACCATTAGGACGTTTTAGAATATTATTTGTAAGCTTGTAGAGTTGTTGTGGATTTTTAAGGTTTTGTGTGAATTCTTGTGAAATAAATTCACGTTTAGCTTTAGAAATAAGGTTGTTAGTGTCTGTACGAGCACGCTGATATAGCTGACGGTGGACCTCTAACTTAGTTTTCCTCCATGTCTTTTCTGCCTTGCGTCTTGCGTCTAGTAAGTTTTGATTGACGTATATCATCCGAAAACCATTTTCTGTTCGGTCTTAGGATTATTTCCTTGGAAACTGTCGGTGCATGATTATCGAGTATGTTAGAGAGTGTAACATTATACAGCTCAATTTGATCGTCAAGGGAATTCGTTAATTGAAGATGTTCTAGTAATTTACTATTTTCTATAGATGTTTTGAATGCATTGATATCTAAATTTTTGGTCTTTCTGTAAGTTGTTATAGAGCAAAACTTACTTTGACTGAGTTGGATTTTCCGGTGTGGCTGCCACTTGCAGTGGTGCAGGACGGGGGCCTCTGACAACGACAATCGTAAAGACGTGCGGAAGGTGTCGTGTACACATTGGCGTGCACGTAAAAGAACCCCTGGCAGTTGGAATTCGATATAAAAGTAAGCCGTAGCCCCGCTGTCCGGGCAAAATTTACTGCCTACAGAGTGCCGCTGTCCGGGCAAAATGTCCCTTATAGCACACTGTATGGCGTCCGGTCTTATCAAAACAGTAGGACGTTAAATACCATTTCACTTCATTTCTATCTGAAAGACGTATTTTTCTGGATGTGTATATTCAGTATTAGTACCAGCGGGAGTAGATTAATAAATATTCAAGGAAGATCCAGATTTCTACGACTAGGGGTCTTTTACGTGCACGCCAATGTATTTACAAATTAATTAATACTAATATGTCAGCGTGTAACTAATGTCAACCATATAGGTATAAACAGTGTTGAATTATCGTTTCGAAATTAATAATTAAGAACTTCGGTAAGAAATACTAATAAATAAACAACCCGACAAATTTCAAAGATATTGGGGCTTGGGTCGATCAAAATTAGATCATAGAGAACGACGTAGGAGCCGATTAGAAAATCCAGTGCAAGAGTGAATGTTTGGTTGTTTTAGTATTAGAAAAAAAGTAAACAACTTTTAAACTTTTTTTTATACAAATATCTTTCAAAATATCATGCTGAAATTCGACACAATTTGAATAGATCATGGTGAACTTTAAATTAACTTTTTGTCGTTATAATGAATTAAATCGCAAGTACGACTTGTTTGCCTATGGCGGTGCACCTTCTTGCTATAATAGTGTTAATGAAGATATATCTACCAGTCAGATTTGAGACAGTACTCCATTTACGTGACGTATTCAGATTCAAGATAACCAATTTCTTTGTTTAATTTCTTTAAACAAATGCTAATGTCGAAGTGAAGATTTACATACGTACGACAGTGTTGGTCGTTAAAATTAATTTAATGACGTAGAATGACAATAAAGAGAGAGGGGGAAATCGGGTTTAACGTCCACTCAACACAACTAGGTCATTTCATTTCAATAATTCGCTTGCAGTGGGAGGAAACCGGAGTTCCCGGACGAAACCCACGAGGTTGAGAAGGCGCAGGGATCTCCATGCCACATACGCTCACACCAGGGCTCGAAACCATAGCCGCAAGTCAGAGGTGACGGGCCAGCTAGAGGTCGAAGCGCGACACTCTAGACCACTAGGCCATCCCAACCCCCATGACAATAAAGCTAAATTTACAAGGTTTCACTTCTTCTCGTATTATCAAAATATAATTATGCCTGAGAATATTATGTCCATTATCTTTTGGAACGTTTTCAAAAATTCAGTTTTAGTATTGGTTCACGATTCAAATTTCGCCCCTTAACTTGCGAAAAGGTTGTTTCCTTAAATATTACTGTTTAAATTTTCATTAACAGTCCCTTTAACAGAAGAGATTTGTATCTGAAGATCAACCCGGGTTCAATAGAAATGTGATTAGAATGTTACATTAGGTTTTTTTCATTCAAATACTCAAATTTATAGAGGTGAAACAGGTACACTTTGCAGGTGCATGCATGATAAGCTTTACAGCTCTATACTTTTTGTAGGATTTGTTGGGGTTTTTTTTAATTTAAAGAGATTGTTCACTTGCTATTTTCAATAAAATTTGAAACTAAAAACACACATTTAAAATTCAATATTGGCCCTTTTTAATCAATATTACTGTTGTTATCTTGTCGTGAAAATATGAGAGCCTAATTTTCAATGGTTTCGGACGCCATTTGTTATGAACAAAGAAAAACACATCCTACAAGACCATGCAGAAGCAATTAAAAATGGCCGATTCACTAACAACAACAAAATAATTAAGAGACGTGTAGAATGGACTAAGCAAGCGTAAACAACTGTCTTTGTTATTAAAATTACAAATTGAATATACATTAAAGATACACTATTTAACATTTAGATAAAGAGCTGGCAGTTCTTGCTATAATAGGTAAAATGGATAATTAAAAATTAATATATTGAAAATTTCAATCAAATTATTTTATTCTGAGAGAAGTAAACACTGATGTTTACATAGCATCTGAAGCCAAAATAAGGACATGGAACAGGCATATTTAGCTTTTAAATATTGCTCCTTTATATGTGCTCTTAGACCAATTTAGGTCTATTTTATGGTTCTGGGGTCGGTTGCTCAAAACTAAGTTATTTTAACGATCCGTTAAACTCTAACGGACCTATATCTTGGTAACGTGGTGTTAATTAAATTTACTACAGAAAACACCATAGAATACTTTATTTTTTCCTTTGGAAATATTAGCATAAATCTGTAGGAAAAATTTGCACCACCGAATGTTTGGGGCCTTTATTTCCAGCAACAAGCTTTCTCTCCGTTAAAGATGCATTCCCGGGTACAAACTTTGTGATTTGACGATATATTTGGACTAACCACATATTTAAAGTAACCAATCTATCAAAAATTTGCTTAAATTCCCTTTCAAAACTCCCTTTTCGCCGGGAATACCTATAGCTGTAAGGAAGCTGTTGTTAAACGCAATGTCTGCCAACTTAACTTCCTTGTGGGATGGTCCATATTTCAAAATGTATCTATCAGTACTTACTTTACATTTACCATATTATTGAGGCCTAAATAAATTCTTAATTATTTCTGTCAACTTCTTTTTACACCTTTTAATTGCACAGTACTTTGTACCCTGACAACCCGCAATGTTCCCAAAACCGCCTAACCATTTGAGCAAGAAATAACAACTGCTCCCTGACCTAAGCTAGCAGACAATAAGCCAGCAAATCCTGTCGGGTTGACAGTTAGTGATTCCCTGACAATATTGCCCAGTCCTTGCCCCATGGGCGATATTCGCGTAATGTAGTATTTTTCTAGTAAGATTGGGTGTCTATACTTTTCATAAATACCAAATTTGCCATACTTCTATTCGGAAATAACCAGCCGATAAATACTTTGCTGGGAACCCACCTTTAAAGTTAACAGATCGTTAAAAGATAACGGAGCTTTGAGCAACAGGCCCCTGGCAGAAAATGTATTTTCAAACCCTTTTATTCGATTCAAAGGGGGGGGGACAGGGAAAGGAGAGAAAGACTTAAGTAGTCTCTATCATTCAAACAAATATTCTACGAATATTAATCTGGATCGGTCCTCAAAATTTGACGGAAAGTCGGTCATTGTCTGGATTATCCCGTCTTTTACGTTACCACGTACTGAATCTATCAAAACATCTCACCATGAATCAGACGTATGGCTTCTCACAATCCTCTTAATTCTTCATCCCGATTCATGCTATTTTATCGTCTCTGTTCTGTTTCTAATAATAGATGTGCCAAGTGAATTGTGGGATATATTTCTGCCTCGCTTTATAGAATCTAGCAAAATCGGCCCGACTTTATAATATATATCACTTACGAGACCCAAAAGGTTCCATTGCCCATGCGTGACCGGGAGTTTGTTTTTTTATGTGGTAGATTATCCAGTTATTTTCGTCAAAAATTGACCCTCCGTACCAATGCTCCGTACGTTGAAGACTGGGGGGTTCTGGATGACCGAGACTAAGACTAAAGTAACTTTGGTCCTACAAATTGGTACCGACGTAGAAATATTTAGTGATCTGTGTCCATACACTCCTTGAGTTTAAGAGTTATCTCTCCACTCAGGTTCGGACTTATGAACATCACAAATGTTTAAACCTTGATGGGTTGTTCTTTAGGTTATACGAAAGACCCAGGTGTTGGGGGGGGGGGGTCAAAGCTAGTGAACGCGATAAGCCAAATTACTCTGTCGAATTTTGGAAAAGCTTTATGATAGTGTTATGTTGACTTTATTGAAATGTTCCAGATGAAATCTTGTGCGAGCGGGCGTATATATAATATGTAGGGAACCAGGCGTACGAATATCATCTATAGCGTCGTGAACGCCTAGGCTAACTTACCAAAGCTTCAAACTCTTTAAGAATAGGACAGTATTTATTAAAAACTTGACCGACAAAATGCTAGGTGACTTAACTACCTTTTTTCTCCAATTGGACTAACGAAGGCGGTCAGGGGCCATGCAGTTCAATATTAGGATTTCCGCCTCCTCTACGGCGAATTTCATCTGTCCAACGGGTTTTCCGTCCCATCCCAGCGACTATACGTTCATCATGGCTGCAACAACACTGGAGAGGGGTTTTACATAGGCTAAGCCTGTTCCCCAATCCCTTTCAGACAACCTGAATAAAATATTGTTTAAAAAAAAACAAAAAACACTGGACGTTCGCGGCCAACACTAGGGTCGAACCCGGTTCGATCTAAATATTAAGGACATCTGCAGATGTAAACCGGTGACGAGATGTATACCGGGTTAACGCTAACTCTATCCCAAGATATACCCTTAACCCTCGGCAATAGTCACGTCCCCTAACCCTGTTTACATCTCGTGACCTTGACGAAATTTGCAGATGACCTTCAATATTTAGATCTGATCGACGAACCCTGGATCGCCTGATTAATGTTTCAGATCTTACCTCTCAGTCGTGGCTCCGAGCCAAAACCAGCGGTCACCAGGCAAGAGATGGGTAGAGAACAAGCTAACAACAGAAGCTATTTTTCCTACAATCAGGGGCCATAATCTGAACTGCGCATATATCGAAAGGGACTGTGACCTTTTAATATAAGAATATATCGACAAACTTCGTATTACATACTTTTACACAATTGCGTACAAAGAGCGCCCATTTTGTAGAGCAATTTGATTTTGATTTACCAAAATTTAAATTTGAATTCAACCTTCATTATGTTGGAATGGTGATATTTTTAAACGGTTATAAAATCGTAATAAATTGTGACCTCCAGAGAATCCAAAAGATAAAAGCCACGATTTTTCATACAATCCGGGACCATATGAAAATGTGGGCCTATAAAAATAATTTGTATTAAGTTAACAGCGCCTAAATTCATTTTAGATATAAATCATGTATATTAATGATAGATCACCGACTGGCTCTGGTGTGGTTCCTCCCGTTCACAATCAATTTTGCACCGTTCTTTTTGAAATAGTGGAAGACATAAATCGTTAACAGACCCACGATCTCGACTTCAAATGGTTAACCCCTGTTCATCTATAAATATATATTTTGAGAATGAGAGAGAGAGAAATGGGGTTAAACATCCACTCGACACAAGCTAGGTCATTTAGGCTCTAACATATATGGTTCCATTTATTACAACAATTCGCTTGCGGATAGGAGTCTTTATTACTGATGGGGCGGGGGCCTGGATGACACGAAGAAACCCCACATGGTTGGACAGGCGACTCCTTGTCACGTACAATCGGAGATTCGAAACTACGCCAGTTGACTCAATGGCAGACAGACATTATGGTACAGCGCGCACGTGCTAACCATTTGGCCATCCACCGCCCCCCATCCCACGAATGAACGTAATATTACAAACACAAACAATTTCTCTCCTTTTATTTCATTTCAAAATTATGAAAATAATCTTTATTATTCAAAGTTGTAGAATCCCATTTTGTCATAATAATAATAATAATAATAATAATCAAAATAAAATATATTCTAATATAAATTGACATTCTGCAATTTCACATAATGCTTATTCTTTTATTTTAAAAAGGCAATTACATTGTACTAAAAGTTGACTTTTCTAAAATATATATCTTAGTATACTGTAAACATTATTTCATTTATACTTCTAGATTTATACTTAGGTTGAAAAGGCATGATCATCCATTTTGAAATATTAATATAATATAATAGAGAGAGAGAGAGAGAAATGGGGTTTAACGTCCACTCAACACAACTAGGTCATTACGGGACTAATATAATATAATAGGCTATGTTTCAGGACAAGTGAAATAAGATATAATGTTACAATAGTGCAATTGACGTCATTTGGCAACAAAAACAAAAGGGAGAGGTGTTGATACCGGTAAAATAGACCTAGAAAAGATCTATTAACGTAAAACCTTATTTATGACCCGATGTCACTCCTGGGATTAAAGGATTAAACAGTCAGAATATTAATATGATCACAATAAATAGACAAGCTGTCATGATAAAATATTATATCTCAATATATGGACATCTTGGTCCGATAAAATTTCATCCTATTCCTAAAATACATTATCTTCAAACATGTTTTTGGTAATATAATAGCCTTTTAACTATGAATGGTGATACAAGTTGCAACGACTCGGGCAAAACTTGTTTGCAGTGTATGGTCATAATGGGTTTTCTCTCATTCTCAAAAATCCAAGGTATCTCGATTTATGGTTACATTTAATCATGTCGTTTACCAAGTCCGTGGGATCACGGTGGCTAAGTGGATAAGGCGCTGGTTCGCTAGCCTGGAGGTCGAGTGTTCGATCCCTGCATTGGCCGAGAAAGTTCATCTCGATTTTCCGGCGTGATTTCCCCTTGTCAGTGATGCAGAAGGAGGGCCTGACAAGGACAGCTGCCTAGTCGTTCGGATGGGACGAAAACCCGAGGTCCCGTGTACAAATTGGAGTGCACGTAAAAGATCCCTTGGCAGTTGGAATTCGATATAAGAGTAGGCCGTAGCGCCGCTGTCCGGGCAAAAAATTTCCCTCATAGCACACTGTATGGCGTATGCCCGTCTTCAATTAGCCCAGGTTAGGTGCTTAAGCGTAGGACGTTAAACCCCATTTCATTCATTACCAAGTCCGTGACCCTTTCCAATTTGTAACACTGGAATTAAAACGTATAATTCACGGTTAATTAATTAACGCCAGCGTACCGTGATTTAGAGTAAGAACGATAAGGGTAGATTTTCGCGTATGACATCATTTGTATTTTTTATGATTCCAAATAGCTGACAGTTGTGAGTTGTATTAATAGAACACTTCCATTCTTATAAGATTGTCTCCAAATAATTATAGTTGTATGTATTCATATGAATTAAAACTTCAACATGTAATGTAGTTTTAACTGCTAATATATTTTTGTTAAAGGAGCTAAATCGCTAATATTTGGGACCTGGAAATGACCCTAATGGGTCGCAACGCATATAATAATATAATCTGATTGTTTTCACTGATTCACATTAAATTGTTTCCGTTTTGACACTAATTTCAAATCAGTTATGTCCCGCGACGATTCGTGTACCAATGGTAAAATGTTTATTTTGTTTTAAATATTGGATATCAGAGGCCTACCATTTCCGGGTAAGATCACAACATCATTGTTGATTTGAATTGACCAATAATTCGTGTTTTCGATGTCGAAGATTTTGGAGGATTTTGAGTTACGGACTTAGGTCCTTACTTTCAGTATATATTTCTGCTGAACTGTATTGTATACGAATGGTTATTGTGGATGAAGTTTTAATAAAAAAGAAATACATGTTATACAACAATCTGATTAAAACGCAGATTACATTTCGTTTCGTTTCTTTATAGTTCACAATCACAATATCGTTTTACTTGTCTGTATTACTGCATATAGTGGAGGCTCGTCGAAAGTATGAAAAAACAAACGAAAATTAGATCTGTATTATCATCGTGTTTCTGTTCTGTAGATATGTTCCTTTACCACAACATGGAACCACAGTACCGCAGCAGTGAAACATGGATAGCAATAGTTTGAAGCACTGGATACAGAAACTTACTTCGTAATGGTGACCACAAATTCTTATATACCTCATGTTCCTGAAGCAACCATGGCGAGTTTTACAACATCTGACCGTTGCCGGTTTACTTCACAATTCCCGAAATTACAGCTAAGTTATCTGCCCGCCGACACGTGAACAATAGCATCAAATCAGAGATCGTGACATAGCGAACACCACGGAAACCTTAACATTGGACGAACCTTGAACGTTGTAACTCGATTATCACAGGTAGACATTTTAGCTTGAAAGCATGAGACTTGGCATTAGCGACGACCAAGGAATCTGATAGGCGCACAAGCTGGGCTTTTACGCAATCAAACTTAGTGCCGAAATATTCAGGGTATTACGTGAAGGGCTTGATAAAATGTACGTAGTTAAAGCGAGATCAAACCTTCTATTGAAGATGTATATACCTTAAAGATTATCCTTGTAGTGATATTTGTCTAAAGTTTTTAGTCTAATTATGTTAATTTACAGTTTGAGGAAAGTGTTGCCTTTGTTGTTTTTCACACATATTGATGACCATGTTTCATTTGTTTTTACTCAGAATAACTCACAATCCAGAAAAAACTTTTTATTGACATAATGAATTATTTCCTAGTGAAGCTCACGTTTCGTAAATAATTAAGAATTTGTGCTAACACCATTACTTAAATAACTAAATGGTTTTTTTTATTCAATACACCAATTAGGTCTTTCATTCTTTACATTTCATGTTAGATTGGACCAAAAGGTCAGCTTTGTCATTTTCTCCTCCAATTTCCAATACAACTGACCCGTGTTGTTTATGACAAATCCAGGGCGTTTTAGTCTAGTTGTAGTAAATGAAAAAAATAAAGAAGCAATGGGTAAGTTTATAGTGGGGCTACTATGTAATTAAAAATAAAGAAGCAGTGGGGTAGTTTGTAGTAGAAGTAGAAGCAGTGGGGTAATACCAATGATGTCAACAAAAAAATAGTGCGCTTTTCGTACTACATGTATTTCAGTAATAGAAAGTAGTACATATTGGTTAACTTGTAAAACAGCATAGGCATTCACGTAGCAAAGTTTCACATATTTCTCGCGCTCGGGGGGAGACGACTTCCCAAAACCCCCTACGCACTCCCAGGACAAATCAGCACGCTACTGTACAGAAGTGTCCCTAAGACACCATTGAACATATAAACCAGAAACTTACATAGAAATATAACTTATTACAAAAGATTTGTTATAAATATAGGAAGTAAAAATGAACATTGTATGTGGTAAAAAAAAAAAATTAACATAGATAGAAAATATATATATAACACAATTCAGAGCAATAACCCTAATTTGACACTGGAGATCTAAATTTGGACATAATTTATAATATAATAAGATACTTCATTGTAACATATGGATATTATCGTAAACAAATTTAAAATTCATCATCATAGGATAATCATAATACATTGATATGATTATAATAAACCGATATTATCGTAATATACAGATGGTGTCCTAATATATATATATATAACAATATTTCCGTAATATAACAATATTACCGTAATATAACAATATTACCGTCATATAACAATATTACCGTCATATAACAATATTACCGTTATATAACAATATTACCGTCATATAACAATATTACCGTAAATATTACCGTAAGATAACCATAAAATAACAATATTACCTTAATAAACAGACAGTGTCCAGATATATAAATTTTACCATAATATAACAATAATATTACCATAATATAACAATATCACCATTATATAAAAGTTGTACCGTAATATATAGAAATTATAATGACAATATTACCTTAATATGCAGATGTTGTCAGACTATATCGATATTTCCATATTATATCAATAATATTCCCATAATATAGCAATATTACCATAATATAGGGATGTTGTCATAATATAACAATTACCCTTAAAATAACATATTACCACCTGATACAGATGCCGTTATGATACATTTATATCAAAATTAGCATACCAAAACTATAATATATTATATGTATTTTTACAATATAGTCATATTATCACAGTTTCCCACTACATGTATTATTATTATTATTATTATTATTACAATGCATCGATAATAGCATAATAATATATTGATATAATCAATATGGACATTTCCAATATATACCGATATTAATATGTAGTCATCATATACCTATATTATCAGTATAATTCGATATAACCATGATATTATAAAAATATTGTACCGATATTATCACTACATTATACCGATAATTATCATAATATTATACCTATATTATCATGATATAACTATCATAATATTATACCGATATTATCATGATATAATCATTATATACCGCTTTAATTATATTATTATTATGTTCTGATATTACAAGTATATAACGATATTACCATGATAGTATCATTATATACCGATATAATCATTATATTATACCGATATAAACATTATATTATACTGGTATAATCATTATTATTCCGATATAATCATTATATTATACTGATATAATCATTATATTATACTGGTATAATCATTATTATTCCGATATAATCATTCTATCATACCGATATAATCATTAAATTATGGCGATATAATCGTTATATTATACTGATATTATCATAAAATAGTATCACGATAGTTATCTAGATTATCATTATATATTCATATATTAATATTTTACATCAACGAACCAAATGCGTTTTCTTACATTGTTTTAGCGACTAGAGTTAAAGACTATTATTGTTTATCTTATGCAGATTACGTGGATGAAAAGCTTAAACCCAGTTCTATTTTTGGAAGGGGTTTTACATTTTTTGTTGTGTTATTTCTCTACAGTTTTACAATTACACAGCAAACTTTACGCATCGATCAAATCGCACGAACAACATTTGATCGATTTAAACCCACTTTTTAGATACAATATTTACTTGTCGATAGATTTAAACATTAAGCAATAAAAAAAAAATCACACAGCTTGCTTAGCTACCTGTTTGAAATATTGGGGTTTTCGCATACCATGATAGTTTGTGAAACAAGTAGCTTCGCATATTTCCAGTGCTATTGAGGTTGCTGCACCCAATTAAAATCATCATATTTTTGGTATTGTGTAAATATTATAAAATGAATCCTAATTTGTCCAAGAGCTTCTCAAGTAAAGAATATTATGAGAGTATATTATGATAGTTCATGTTTCGAATTCTAAACCTTCTTATCTTCGTTGGCTATATGGTGTAGGGCAGATCCACGGCTGGTAGCTCTGTAATTGACTTAGAGGGGTAGGATTACGCATCCAATCAAGTAATTGATTTATATTTACAATGTACACATCAGCTATTTCAACTAAATAACGAATAAATTTATCCAAACCAGCTTTATTAGGAACATAGACGTTGTGTGAAAACCATAGATGACGGAGATTAATCCCAAATGGGACCTTGTTTCCATCATAGTGTCGGAGAAAGTTGCTTAATAAAAATTGAAAGGTTTCCTCTGCGGTTGTGGGGTTTTGCATACACCCATCAGCATAGATACAGTTGTATTTGTCCTTATAATCTCTCACGGTGTAAAGAGGCACTTCCCACAACCCACGGTAAGATTGGTTCGGACAACCATCCAGTGCATAGCAAGATTCCTTCCAGCCAAAATCAAGAGTGTACGGCCATGGCATGGTATCTTGACTTCTTTCAGTTTCTATGATTAAGGTACTGTCGTACTTAAGTCTTCTCGCTTCCAAGGCTTGGTATTGTTCATCGCCCAATGGTTTTGTTGCTGGACTTCTCCAGCCAGTGAAAGTTGAATTTGGGAGATATTGCTTCATCATGGATAATTCTTGGTCCAAGTCTGTTTCCATAGTACGTATATCTTTATAAGCACCACGATGCCCGCCACGGAACGCCACTTCAAAGCCGCGATTAGCCAGATTTTGCAAATATGTTATATAGTTACCGTTCTTGGCAACAAATAAAGTAGCACTAATAGGACAGCCATCTGGATTCTTTCTCAATGGATCGAAAAGTTTAATATATTCAGAATAAACTCGCCCTTCTATTGGACCATCGAATGCAAAATATACCATCTGAGGAGTGTCGTGTTCTAACAATCCACGAGGTGGAGCTGTCGTTCTACAAAGACAATCTGGCAGACGACAATTGTCTCCTTGAACACACTGAGAATTGTCCGGTGTTAGCCTTGTATTTTGATTGTTTTGTTGAACCGGAGCGCGTTGAGTGTTTCCTGGATTATATCGGTTACTGGTAACTGGCTGTCTGTTTTGAAAAAACGGGTTTTGTCTATTTATTGGCGCCATCGTCATGGTCCTTGTTGTAGGTGATGGTGTATTTTGGGTGTATGGACGAGTTACAGTGTTTGTTGGCTGTTGGTGCACTGGTCGATAAGTTTGGAATTGTGATTGTGGTAGGGGTCTCTCGGTTTGTACACCCCACCATATTCTTTGGGGTGCTCTTGGAGCTTGGGTTCTCCAGGGGATCGTTGGGCTCGGTGTTGTTTTTGGAATGTACTGGTACTTTGGCTTCGATGTCATCCTTATTAATGGCTGCATAGTACGCGTCGGGGTTCTTGGTGCTACACTTTGTCTGGTGTTCGAAGGTACCGTAATGCGGGAATTCCCCGGTGCAACACTTTGTCTGTTGTTCGACGGGCGCATAGAGCTCCGTTGTTGGTTATTCGATGCTACACTGTGAATGGGTTTACTAATTTCGTTTGATGGAAACTGGATTCGTGGTGGTGGTGGGGCAATGGTGGTTCTAGACGAGGACCTACATGACCACGATGGTAAAGTATGTAACTGAGATATTGGCACGGGGTTTTGCACCCAATCTAACATCTGTTTGGCTGTCACAATATAAACATCTGGTAAATTAACCATATATTTGATGAAACGGTCCATTGCCAATTTATTATGAAGAGTCTCAAACCAAGCGGCGTGCATATGAAATCCAAGTGGTTCCCTGTTACCTTCATAGTAATCAGCGAAATTCTGATATAGGTACTTGAATGATTCCTTTTCATTTGCAGGTCGGTTATAACAACCGTCAACATATGGGCATGGGTATTGTTGTTTTATACCCGTCAGAGAATTGATGGGGATTTCCCAAAAACCTTTGTGTGGGCTTCCTTGTAGAGGGCACGGTTGTATCATACATGCCATCGGGTTACCATAATCCAATGTATATGGGAGAGGTTTCGTATCTCCTAAAACTCTGCGGGTATACGTTAAAGACACGTCGTATGTATATCCAATTTGTTGCAAAACATCGGGTTGGTCATCACCAGCCGTTTTCAGATTCGGGCTTCTCCACCCGACAATTTCATCTAAAGGAACTTTGGCTTGTTTATGAAGATTCAGGCGCTGTTGAGTGGCTTCATCTAAAAGTTTGGCTTTGGTATCTATGTTGTTATGGGTAACACTATGAACACCTATTTCCATCCCGGCCTTATACATCTCGTTTACTATGGCATAATCCGTATATTGATGCTGAATATATAAAGACATGGTAATTGGGCAGTTATTGGGATTTTTTCTATCCGGGGGGAAAAGATAGCGGTAATGATTGGCCATTAATGAGGTCACAGCATCGTCAAATCCAAAATATACGATCTGCGGATATTTTTTAATATCACTAACTTGATGAGAATAACCAAAGCACAAACAATCCGGTAGTGCACAGTTCTTCCCTTGACGACACAACTCTAAGCTCCATACTCCTCCAACAACAAAACACAGTACAGCAATATTCAACAATTTCATTTTCACTGGAACACTGCTAAGTCCTTTTAATATTTAGAAATTAACCTTTGTATTCCCCTTTTTTCAGCGTCAAGAAATTTTGTGCAAATCTCGGAACAGAACAGCAGTTTAAAACCGAAACTGTTGATTATTTTTTTCTATTTCCAATTTTGCACGTCTCTTGGTAGAATGAATCGTTATTATCCACGGTCTTGTCTGCTGTTCGTGTTGATAGACAGCTTGTCAGTTGAAGGGAAAGAGACTGTGTCAACTCTGACATCCACCCATGTATATATAAATATATATCTGAAGGTGTTTACAGGCCTACGTCACGTCTTCTGAGGACATGGTCATAGATATATGTGCTCGAAAGTGTGTTTCCACCAATCAAATAACTTGTTAGATTGACGTTTTGCTAACACTTGACGGATGTATTGTGAGAGGAACCTAGCGTTTGCAAAAGGAGGTGAGAAAGGATTGTCTTACTAATGATGTTAACTGGTTGGCTTTAAGCTGACACTTACAATAGGATAAACTCACACGGAAGTTACATCATGCAAATTTGTGAAATTAAAGCTGTCATTTGAGGAATTTTGAATTCGTTGCAAACTGCAGTATCGTGAAAGTTGGAACTCTAAAAAGAATACATCTAATATCACATGGTTTCATTTCGTTTTGATATAAACTTTAATAAACTTCGTATTCGGCAATTTCTCTATATATAACACACAAGCCAGTGCCACCTAAACGTCTTTCTGGGGATAATTTGCCGTTGATATGTTGGTTTTGTTTTCTTATTCCGTCTTCATTAGCCCAGTTTGGAGCAAATCAGTAAGACGTTAAACCCCATTTCATTTTATTTACTTATCTAAGTGTTAAAAACAACAATTTTGGAGTATTAAAGTGAGGATTACGCCATTAAATATTCTATATTGTTCGAAAAAAGAGAGAGGGTGAAATGGGATTTAACGTCCACTCAACACAACCAGGTCATTTCGGGACTAACATATGTTTTTTATTATTTTTTAACAATTCGCTTGGGCGTAGGGGTCTTTAGCAGAAACCGGAGTGCCCGGAGGAAACCCACGAGGTTGAGAAGGCTCCCCTATCTCCATGCCACACACGCTCACACCAGGGCTTGAAACCACAGTCGCAAGCCAGAGGTGGCCGGCCAGCTAGAGGTCAAAGCGCGGCACTCTAGACCACTAGGGCATCCCAACCCCCTATATTGTTCGAAAAACAAATTCAAATGACAATCATCAATTTTGAATAAATTCCGACATTTTTTTTTAAATATTCTATATTGTTCGAAAAGCAAATTCAAATAACAATCATCAACCTTCAATAAATTCCATATCAATCACTTTTTATTGGTTTGCTCTCCAATCAGTAAATCAGTAAATCATAAAAACATGTACATACATTTTTTTTTCAAATTAAAACCAAATGTTAACAGCATCAATCAACTTTTTATATTTTTATGAGAAAAATAAGATAAAATATATTCGCGGGGTATATGGAGGTAGGATAGAAACTCGGATCATTAATAGTATCGGAGCGAGTGGGTCACTCAGTTCAGATAAACACATGTACTCTTGTAGTCAACTTAACTTGAAGAACCGAGGGATTTGGTCTCTGTTTGGAGAGGATTTCATGTGGCGTAATTATTGAAAAATTAACTCCGAAATTGGTAAACCTATCAAGCAGGCTCCAATAAATTGGAAAGAATTTCAAATGATAAAATAAAGCGGTTGACCCCAGTCAAATGGATAAATAAAACGGTTTTAATGCACATTCCGGTATGGTTTACCCGTGTCAAAGATGGACAGTAGCTCAGATATGTTACAAATCGATATAAGCATGTAAGACACAGCCCGAAATTTAGTAGTGAGCCCCCCCCCCCTTCCCCTCTCCGCTCTACACACATACACCCACGCGCATTTTTAAAACGATACAAATAGGATTTATTCCTCATGCTACATAAACGGTCACCACGCTCCTGTGACAGGTAATGTACACGGGTTATAAAACATTCTATTACATGTACTGGTTGTCACGAAACAACTCGAAATGAACTGTATTTGCTTTGTAGCACAAAGATAAGTCAGACATATACATTTTCCTTCCAAATTGTTTTACCTGCCACAATTATATCAAGTATGCTTTAGGTAAAGGTGAAGGGTCAATAAGCGGTGAAAGGAATTGTTACACCCGTGATTCACTTAAACAAATTGTGTCTTGATATAGGTATACGTACATTAATATGAACCAAACTTACAGGAAGAATTACTGGATCGTTACTAACGTAAAGGAGCTCAATCGCTAATATTTGGGACCTAGAAAATGACACAAATGGGACAAAACGCATATAAAAATGTAATATGAATGTACATAAACTTATTTACATTCAATCATTTCCGTTTTTACTCTAATTTGAAATCAGCTATGTTTGTCGAAACCCACCAGAAGTCTCAATCGAATGGCAATCACTAGTGCCTGGTTATTCCAGTCTACACTGATAGTATTTATTGTACATGCTTTCCAGATCAGAATATGAGGTAACCGTTTGACATGGCTTGTGGAATATGTCTAGTTTCGTTCTTCGAGCCACTTTATACAAATGGCGCTGAAACGCATTGAGGTACACGATTCGTCACACCAACGGTTAAATGTTTGTTTTCTGTTAAATATTGAATATCAGAAGCCCATCTTTTCCCGGTAAGATCTCGACATCACCGTTAATTTAATTTGACTAATTAATCCGTGTTTTCAATGTCGAAGACTTAGCTACTTTAAAGTGTATACGACTTTTTACTTTCGAACCTTTAAATAGATGAAAGTGGGTCTAATGTAATATGGATAATGAATGCAGACAAAGTGATTCATATTCACTTTATTCGGGTGAAATACGTGAACATTTCAAATTGAACGACGATCGTTTACGCCTGCTTAGTCCATTCTACACGTTTTTTATTGAACAAAATTGTTATTGTGTGGTTTGTGTATTAACCATTACATAATTATTTCTGCATTGTCTTGTAAGATATTTTTCTTTGTTCATTACAAATGGCGGCTGAAACCATAGAATACACGCTTGGATATTAGGTCCAATGTTTTTACGGCATGATAACGGCATCAACATTGATTGAAATGGACAAATACCGAATTTTAATTCGTGTTTTTAGTTTCAAATTTTATGGAAAATATTGAGATAGAGGTTTAGCTCTTCTAAGCAACTTAATTTCGTTCCCGTGCTGGTTTGAACTACATGAAGATCTTGCTCTACGTGTTTATCAAACATTTTGTGCAGCACCTCTTCGCCGAAAGACGACATTTCAAGACATGTCAGGTGGGTTTAATAAAGAGATTTATTTTGGGCGTTGGTCATATTAAGGCAGGGGAGGGGGCTAAACATTGACCGGAACATCGATCGATGCTATTAGTCATTGTGCCCTTACTGTTACTAACAACGTTTTTTAAAATTATTCCCGAGAAAAGCTGTTTGTAAGTGTCCAGTTTAGTTTACTCAGAGCAGAAACCACAATCCTAGTACCTTTAGGAACTGTCTCTGACCGGGCGATGTCCGCTGACAGTTCCTATCCCGTTCTATAGCTACGTTATGAAAATACGGCAAAATACCGATCTTCGCCACCTCTGTTCTTTGGCTATTTTTGTACTTGTACCTTCAATTGTTCACCGTGATTCTTTAATTTTTCGCAAAAGGAATTGTAGCTCAACATCTATGATATAAATTTATAAAAATTCAACACTATTTTCAACGCATGTTCGAGTCTCGTAATGGCTGATCAGTTCAAACGTAGTTTGTGTATGTTTTTAATCACAAAATTGTACTTGAAAAACACGTTGAATTATTATAATTTCTGTCAGCCGTCGCAAGAAATGATGAATCACGGTGAAAAGTAGTTGATAAGAATTCTAAAATAGCCTTATACCAGAGGTGGGGAAGAGCGTTATAAACATATTGAAGCTATGTGGGAAGATATATTGGAACTATCAGCGGTAATCGTCCGATCAGAAAAAGATCCTACAGGAACTACCCCATCCTTATCTTTAGAATCTAATAATAAAGGCAAGACGATACACTGTATCTCATTAACGTCAAGGACAAAAAAGAAAATGTTTTAAAAATTTAAAGAGAAAGAAGACGGATGTGTACATTTTACTCATTTATCACTGTTATTGTTTAAGTAGACGTACATGTTTCTAAGGAGTGTGGATGTTTAATTTGTCTAAATCGGTTTTATTCACATAAAGATATTAAAATCTGAATAGAAAAAAATTCCAAGAGCATACAACCTAGCACCCTAATGACATATGCATTATATAGCACACCCTTTAAATAAATAACTTTGAGCTTCGATATGCGGAAGAGAAGTCATGGTAATTTATTAATATAATGTTATTCAACTTACAGTTTTAAATTGACGGACAGTTCATTTATTATATAGTTTTATTTTTACAGGTGTGGAAGATGGGTTTGTTGAAAGCTTTTTTTTATTCCTTAAATGAGTTATGTAAGATATAGATACGATTATTCGGATATAAATAATGCAAAATGAATATATTGAAAAATTTTATTCAACTTACTGTATTCTGTGCAAAGTTATCACTATTTGAAGTTTTGAAAAGTATTGATTGTTTATTGTCGTAACACTGGTACTTGTTATTCGAGACTTAGCCTCGCTTCTCCATTTTTAAATTAAATCATTAAATGGCTGAAGATAGCTTATCTTACTCTATATCGGAACCATACGATGGCCTACCCAGTTGATTATGGGTTTGTCATAAATGTTTTAATAATAGTTTATATAATATTTGAAGATACAATAAAAAAAATGTAATAAGGAGATTTAGTTTATACGTATTGCATTCTTTTAATATACAATTGCGATTTTAAGAAAATATCGCACGTAAAATTTGCATTTAATACAACCATCTTAATATGGAAATTTCAAATCAGGTTTGCGCCTCCGATTATATTTGACTAAGTCTATCCCAATGTTTATGGGCGTATATGAAACTGAGTATATTACTGTAACCACTCATTCATATTATTACCTAGCTGATGGGAAACGGATTTACACATATAATATACATGATGTCGCTATTTAATTACATAATGGGTGTATGCACGGCATCTTATTAGTGTGTACAATGTGACAGTTTACCAAACTTGAGTACTTTAGATTTGTTAAAATTAGAAGTCCCTCGAAACAGTAGCGGATTATGAATCCTGATCGGCTCCAATATGAATTCAGTATCACTGGAACGGCTCATAATTGATTGATGTCATACTTACAAGATCGTCAACAGACAGTATTAATAAATAATGTTCAATCTTTGCCTGTCCGTCTTACTTGTGATGTGCCTCAAGGATCAGTACTCGGTCCAATACTGTTTCTGCTATACTGTCATAATTTAGCAGGTATTATCGACAAACATGACAATGATCACCATTCCTATGCTGACGATACTCAGCTTGTCTCATCTTTCAAGCCTGAGGAAGTAACCAAGGCTCTGAGTTCTATGACTGATTGTTCCCAGGATATTAAGAATTGGATGGCCTCAAATAAACTCAAATTGAATGATGATAAAACTGAGGCTATCTTATTTGGAACAAATAGACGCCTTCAGAACATATCCCAAACAAATGTTAAAATTGGAGACTCGGTTATTCAGTTAGCTAGTGCTGTGAAGGATCTTGGTGTTTATCTTGATCCTTGTTTGTCATTTGAACTCCATGTTGATAAGCTGCGTCAGACCTGTTACTTTCATTTGCGACGCATCAGTGATATTCGACATCTCATCACGACTGATGCCGCCAAATCTCTAGTACAGTCATTAGTTCTGTCAAGAATAGACTACTGTAACAGTTTGTTGTCTGGGATTAATCAATCAAGTCTCTATAAACTACAAAAATACAGAATACAGCAGCTAGAATCATATCACGAACCAAAACATCATGTCACATAAAACCTGTTCTAAAATCCCTACATTGGCTCCCTATTCCAGCTCGCGTCAACTTTAAGGTCCTGTGCCTCACATTTCAGTGTCTACAAAATCTTGCACCCAGCTATTTATCAGAACTTCTAACAGTTAATCAACCAAATCGATCCTTGAGATCCTATTACCAGAATACTCTCGTCGTTCCACACTCAAAACTGAAACATTTTGGTGACAGAAGTTTTAGTGTAGTTGCACCTAAATTGTGGAATAATTTACCACTGAATATCCGAAACAGTGAATCTTTGATTACTTTCAAATCACAGCTGAAGACTCATTTGTTTAGAGAATACTACGAGAATTAAACTTTCTATTCACTGTTTATGTAAATATTGACTCATTGCGCTTTGAGCATGCTTTTGGATGGATTTGGCGCTCTATAAATGTACATTATTATTATTATTATTATTAGTGAGGCATATGAGGCTGCAGCCTCAGGCCCAAAGATATTGTAAACAATTTTTTTTAGACTTGTTCGATACGATTAAAAACGCATAGACAATGAATGTTAAGGGGTAGGGTTTAGGCCCAACGGGAATCAGCACAGGCCCTGGCCCGAAATTAATTAGGCCCACGCCATTTTAAATAGGCCCTTCAGCAACTGCCGCCCCAGGCCTTGGTGGAGCTTAATCCGCCACTACATCGAAAGCTTGATTCGATATGTCTGCTAGCCACCAACCAGTAGTTAAAATGCTAAAACAATAATGTTTACATATATTGGTTCTCATATAATAATAGGTAAGAAACACAAACGCTATTAAATCTAAGGAATTACTTATAGCTGGCAGTTCTATAAACATTATGAGATTTGCTCCAGAATCGAAAACGATACAGAATGTTCAGAATCACAACAGCGACAGAATGTCCAGAATCAAAACCGAGGTAAAAAGTCCAGAATCAAAACCGGGACAGAAGGGCCAGAATCACAACCCAGGCAGATGTCCAGAATCAAAACCAAGATAGACAGTCCAGAATAAAAACCGTAACAGGAGTTCCAGAAACAAAACCGGACAGAAAGGTCCAGAATCAAAACGGGAACAGAAAGGTCCAGAATCAAAGCCGGGACAGAAAGGTCCAGAATCAAAACGGGAACAGAAAGTTCCAGACAGAAAGGTCCAGAATCAAAGGCCAATTTTAGTATCATTCTGCGATATATTACCAGCAATTTTTTTGGCATCTGCCAAACAAGTTTCTGTAATCCCTAACCATGTTCACTACCGTGTGGATAATATTAATGGCCAGACTCGAGTATTAACGTTCCAAGAGCTATGCTAGTTATAAACATTTGAGAAAATGATGACACTGGCTTGGATATGCCTACCTATTTTACCATAGGAATCCACACCCTACGTGCCGTTGCACACATCACTTTGATTTCCATTTGAATAAAGTTCTCAATCGGGTCTAATAATTTGTTTTATGTGGTTCAAATTTCAACACTTTTGGGTAATTATCCCTACTGTAGACAAAACAATTGACGCGACGTGTGTAAATATTAGCATAAAAGGAGCACCACCATTCTATTAATTCAAATGTTTATTAAAAGCTCCAGACGTCTAAATAAAGGTAAGTGTATTTATCTAGGATTATTTTATTGATTAAACTAGATCTATGCTTACATTGCATGAATTCATGCTCGGTTAATTTTATTCATTGTTTTCCAGTCCCAGACTCTTGTCTAAATCAAAACAATGAATAAAATTAACTGTGGCATGATGTTTACAACGGCACGTTGTGTGTGGTTTTCTATGGTAAAACAGTCAGGCATATCAAAGCCCGTGTCATCATTTTCTGAAATGTTTATAACTAGCATAGCTCTTGGAACGTCAATACTCGGATCTGGCCATTAATATTGTCCACATGGTTAGGGATTACAGAAACTTGTATTTATCGCAGAATGATACTAAAATGGGCCCTGCAGAGCGTTCCTGTTTCTGGACCTTCTATCTCGGTTTTTATTCTGGACATTCTGTACCAGGTTTTGATTCTGAACCTTTCTGTCCGGTTTTGTTTCTGGAACTCCTGTTCCGGTTTTTATCTCGGTTTTGATACTGGACATTCTGTCTCGTCATGAATTTTACGTGCTATAATGTTCTATAGGGTTTACAAACATCATGACCTTTGGATTTTCTCTAAAATAGAGAAAACTGAATGCAGAGCCGTAAATGTTCATTTGAAAAAGAGATTATGCCAAAGCAAAATATTGATGACATGACAAAAACATTAGGTGATAATGCCTCTTTGTATAGTACATGTCAAATGGTGGTGTGACCATCATGATAACGCTGATGATGTTCGAGATACAATAATTCAGGACAGACAAGTAAATTTAGGACAGGTAGCTCCTGCACATGGCATTAGTTCTTTATGCTTCCATGTCACATTTCCACATGAACCTGGTGAAGAACAAAAAGTCGAGGAGAGAGAGAAATAGATAGATAGAGAAAAATGGGGTTTAACGTCCACTCAACACAACTGGTCATTTCGGGACTAACATATGGTTTTAATTTTTTTTTCAATAATTCGCTTCGCGTAGGGGTCTTTAGCAGTGGGAAGAAACCGGAGTGCCCGAAGGAAACCCACGAGGTTGAGAAGGCGCACCTATCTCCATGCCACATACGCTCACATCGGAACTCGAAACCACAGCCGCAAGCCAGAGGTGGCCGGCCAGCTAGAGTTCGAAGCGCGGCACTCTAGACCACTAGGCCATCCCAACCCCCCAAAAAGTCGAGGACTATGGGAGAGATCCGCTTGCTAGAGATCTCGGGTCTAAAGGTCACAATGTCATAAAAGCATAAAGAGCATCTTCAAGGGGTTATGTTATGAACCTCTAAAAGCGAAATCATGGAAGATTATCAAAAGGCGGATTCCACGAATTGCGTGGGCGGTGGGATCAAAGAAAAGCGCCGGGGTATCTGGCTGCTACAGTTGAAACAACCCTAGTAGCAATGGACGCTGCTTAAAGTTCCTTCCTGGCCCACATCCCTTTGAAATCTGTCATTAGAGGCCACAGATTCGAGACGGGTGAGTCTTTAGGGTCAAACGACAATGAAGGGGTTTCTGACGGGTCAGATATGATGGAGAGACGGTGAAACAAGTACATTAGTGTCAACGGGGATTATGTTTAAAAATATTACAATTTTTATATAGATCGCATATTACTTAAGACACTTTTGGAATATTCCACGTATCGTCCCTATCCGTTCCGGGTCACACAAATAATGTTACGAACTAGTTCTCAATATTATACCTTAAAGGAAATATGGCTCCATTCTTTCAGTCTATTCTCTGAAACTATAAAACAGTCGAAAACGTGTCTTAAAGCACACATTTATGCCATATACTTATAAATGTAAATACATGTAAAGTGATTTATATTCAATTTAAAAAAAAAAGGCGCCCGGAATGATCTCACAAGACATCAACAAGACCAATACTGAATTCTAATTCGTGTTTTTAATTTCGAAAATTATGTCCCATGTTGAATAAGGGGTTTAGCTCCTTTAATTATTGTGCGGTTGTGGATTTGCCTTTTATACATGATTTCATCCCTTTGGATCGCGTTTAACCTAATAAAAACAACCAACTATGTGTCGTATTTACTAGTAGAATTAACATTTAAATAATCTGAACACACTAACAAACATATTGTACATACTGACAATACGCTATAAGTCATCCCAAATACAGTAGCTTAAAGATGGGTTCCCAGCAAAGTATTTATCGGCTGGTTAATTCCAATAAAAGTATGGCAAATTTGGTATTTATGAAAAGGATAGACACCCAATCTTACTAGAAAAATACTAGATTGCGCGAAAACCGCCGATGGAGCAAGGACTGGGCAATATTGTTAGGGAATCACTAACTGTAAACCCGACAGGATTTGCTGGCTTATTGTCTGCTAGCTTAGGTCAGGGAGCAGTTGTTATTTCTTGCTCAAATGGTTAGGCGGTTTTGGGAACATTGCGGGTTGTCAACGTACAAAGTACTCTGCAATTAAAAGGTGTAAAAAGAAGTTGACAGAAATAATTAAGAATTTATTTAGGCCTCAATAATATGGTAAATGTAAAGTAAGTAATGATAGATACATTTTGAAATATGGACCCTCCCGCAATGAAGTTAAGTTGGCAGAAATTGCGTTTAACAACAGCTTACTTACAGCTGTAGGTATCCCCGGGCGAAAACAGAGTTTTGAAAGGGAATTGAAGCAAATTTTTGATAGATTGGTTACTTTAAATGCTAATACTCAAATCGAAAATACCGCATAGAATTTTATGATCAGCTTTCACAAGGACAAGAACTATTAAGCAACTATTCATTGAACTATTTAACAATACACGCCAAATTCTAAGAATGCACGAATTACGTTTTCAAAAAGGCGTAAGTGGACATTAAAATTTGCACATTTTTGGGGTATGAATCTAAGTTAATGATTTACTATGCTTAAAAGTTTATGCACATTCTTACTAATTTGGTTCGGGTAATCGCCGAACATGTTTTTCCTTTAAGGAATTGCCTACTTTGATGTACTGATTTACTGGGAAGTCTGGGTAGAAAGTACAACTATGTAAATTGGGGTTTGGCAGGCAACAACAGTCGTCGTAACATTAATATTAACAAGGAAACTGGCAGAAGCTTAATGAAATTTCAGAACAATAAAGAAAAGAATTATTGTCTACAAAGATTAAAATGCAGTCAATTTATCTTCAAAAACATTGGAGATTTCCTCAATTACAGAGAAAAAAAATCACTTGATATTCGACAGCAATAAAGCGAGAATTTCATATTTTCTAAGAGCGTCAAAACATACTTATTTCTATGTCTTTTTTTGGTCAATATGTTGTTAATTCACTATTATACGGCTATGGGCATTTTTTCCCACCTCAAAAATCAGTGACACCCGAAAAAACAACACAATTACCCCCCTTGTTCCTCCACCAACGCCGGAATTTGAAGTCTATATCATTTTAGCCAATTTCTCAGCTGGCAATAGTGAATTATAGGATTAGTAGGAGTTTTCTTTAATATGGTGGATACCATCTATTTTAAGGCTTTATTTTAATACACTTAAAAAAAAATAACTTAAAAAATTGGAAATTGGAACTTTAATATTAATCGGAATCCTAGACAGGAGCCAAATAAATGAAATGAAATGGGGTTTAACGTCCTACTGTTATGGACCTAACCTGGGCTAATGGAAGACGGGCGTACGCCATACAGTGTGCAATGGGGGAAATTTTGGCCCGGGTAGCGGCGCTACGGCCTACTCTTATGTCGAATTGTAACTGCCAAGGGATCTTTTACGTGCACGCCAATGTGTACACGAAAAAAAACCCCGAGGTCCCGTGTATACGTTAGCATTTCTTGGCAGTTGGAATTCAATGTAGGCCATAATCCTGCTGCCCGGGCAAAATTTCCCTCAAAGCACAATGTATACAGGGCCCGATTAACCATGGGGCACAGGCCCCAGGATCCCCCATATTAGAGGGGCCCCCCACAATAATCTCAGTTGCGTCCAGTCCCCTCCTCTAGAAATGCCATCCATAGCACTCATGTGGATTGTTCCACTGAAATAACGCTAGAATGCGCTAATTTTGTGTCAGAATCTTAATTTGTTTCTGGGGGAGGTACTTCGATATGGCTCCATAAGTGCCTTAAATCACGTTTCCGGCCTCCAATTTCTGAAAAATTCCAGGAGAGCCCCCCCCCCCGACTCCAAGGTTCTGCGTCTTTGGCGTTCGCAGCTCCGCTGTCGGTGATCAGGGTCCCCCACATGTTCCAGGTCACCCACCATGGTTAATCCGGCGTTGACTGTATGGCGTATGTCCGCCTTTATTAGGGGGCTGGGATGGCCTAGTGGTCTAGAGTGCCGCGCTTCGACCTCTAGCTGGCCGGACACCTCTGGCCTGCGGTTGTGGTTTCGAGCCCTGGTGCAAGCGTATGTGGCATGGATATAGGGGCGCCTTCTCAACCTCATGGGTATGCTCCGGGCACTCCGGTTTCCTCCCGCTGCTAAAGACCCCTACGCGCAAGCGAATTATTGAAATAAAATTAAAACCATATGTTAGTCCCGAAATAACCTATTTGTGTTGAGTGGGCCTTAAACCCCATTTCTCTCTCTCTCTCTCTCTGTGCCTTTATTAGCCCAGTCGGAGACGCAGAGTAGGATGTTAAACTCCATTTCATTGCTATAGCCCAATCGGCGAGTTAAGGTGTGGTGATATATTTGGGTAAATGGTATAGATATACATACATGTAATTAATATTATGTATAACATAATGATTTAATTAAAAACTAACATAGTTATAGACAATTCTAACAAAGCGGTAAAATACCGATAAGGAAGAATACTAAATATAGCTTTTCCTGGGTAACCATATTTTATAAAATCATTTCCATTTTAAATATGATGTGTAGAATATGCATATTCTATAATATCTTATTATCTTTACCTATCGATCACCAATTATAAAACTTTTAACTCTATTAACAATGCAACCCTCTTTGCGGTGATTAGTTAAGCTTTATTTTAATAGCTTCAAATGTCGTACATACTTTTTAGAAATACATGTAGTAAGCATTTTTGGTTTAAAATGTCATCTTTCCTTTTCAAAAATTATGGGCTAATCCAAACTTCGTGGAAATAAGCAGACATTTTTTAATCTTCAAGGTCATAATTGACTCAAATATTTTTCATAAAATTGTTTCTGAAGACTAATTACCGAATTTAATTGGACATGTTTCCTATTGCCGTTATAATTTATTGTTTTGGTTTTTTGTATGTGATCAAGAAGTCCACTTCAAATAACGGGGAAGTCTATTTTTCTATTTTGTTAGTGCAATATAGTATTTTTATCCATCGATGTTAATTGCATGCAATATTTTATTAAATAAATTTATTTCAGTTTTTTCTGTTTCAAAAGAAGGTGAATCACTGAAAACTGGCGGGATAAGTCAATGTTCTCAAGTTAATATTGACTTAGGTGTAAGGTTATCTTGTTAATTGCTTTAATAAGCTGGGATCCAGGCACACATTGTCCACTTACACACGCTTTCCTCACTATCCCTTCCTCTTCGGGTGATATGAAAGGCGAGCGTGGCACCTTAATTTGCCAAGAGTGCATGCTAGGCTACTTGTGAGAAAATACGAATGTTTGAGGTGGTTTTTGGATTGATTTTTTCGCGGATGGCATTGCATATGTGGCCATTTGGGAAAAAAACAACCACCCTATTATACGTGCACAGATTAAGAAGTTGTCGAGGCTATTTTTGTTTTTATTATTTAACATTAGAAGTAACAAATATTATCTTTATATTTGACATAGAGAAATCATTTCTGTTGGGAGTTCCTATTTTTCAGAGCTGGAGAAACCCAAGTGTGAGGACCCGCTACAATTTGGAGAGAGAGAGAGAGATAGAGAAAGGGAGATGGAGAGAGAGAAATGAAGTTTAACTTCTATTTGACACAAACTATTTTATTTCAATAATTTGTTTGCGTGTAGAGGCCTTTAGCAGCGGGAGGTAACCGGAGGATGAGGAGAAAATCCAGGTTGAACAGGTGACACTACCCCTTGCCTCGTACAACCTGGGAATCGAAACAACGCCAGCAGGCCCAATGACAGAGCCTATGATACAGCGTGCTCACGCTAACCTTTCAGCGCCCCCCCCCCCCCCCTGTCTACATGTACTACCTTGGCCAATGAGCCAATGATTGACGCCACCTGATGTGGCGTGACAGGTTAAAAGTAGTCATCTTTTACACAGCTATAAGAAGACTTTTTTGCAATTCCTCTGTGAAACAGATTGACAACAATAATTGCCTGTTTTGAAAGCCATTTTAATTTAATTTTCAATTCAATAATTATGTACTTTTAATTTTCAACCCATTAATACTGGTTTATTCTCTATACATGCCTTCACTTCCACAGACAGTCAGAAAATTGACATTAATTTCACCTAAAAAGTAAGTGTAGCAGCATGGATGCCATTACAGAATTTAACAGGGACTGCTTCAGTACTATTGAGTTCATTTTACTTTTCTGAAGGCACCAGTATCAACAAACCAACAACTATAGTTGAATGTTATATTTTATTGTTTCATAATATTGAAATAAAATGGTGACAATAATGACTGAAAATGTAATCTGAGCAAATTTGTGTTGGGCAATCAAAATGATTAGAACTTAATTAATATCTCTGTATTGTGAAGAGAGGCTGACAGCAGGATAACCATACGGACATTTAATAGAAATAATAAAAAAAACAACACAAAACACAACAATTTAGAGATCTTTAATCTAAACCCCACTCCTCCCTTTGGCTTCGTTGACATAGGGGGGGGGGGCACTGGGATCGAACCTGGACCCTCTTGGTCGGTTTCTAATGAGCCAGTAGCCAGTCCTCCTATTGAATCAGCCATATTGATCATGAAAGTTATAGAACTCATTGGCACTATATTTTGTATAACGGTCAAACCAAAAACACATGCTACAAGCATTAACAAATCAAATTTAGATACCGCAAAATAGTTGTAACTTTAAATTGTTATTTATTCAGAATATCTGATTGTTATATGAACATTTTCAAAGAAATGAATTTTGAAAGCGGTAAAAAAAAATTTCAATAGTCATTAAACAGTAATTCATACCCAATTCCACAAACCAGTTTATCTCTCAATATCATTTATATCTGTATAGGCAAGTTTAATAATAAAGCCATTACTATACCAAGGCATGTTATTTTCAGTACAGACTTTTCTAACAGGGTTTCTAAATGGGTTGATAAATGTAGGTTCGACCGTTACACCAACCGATGTCACTGCTTGTCGAGCACATTCACAACTATACTGACAATAATCTGTAAAATAACTTGGTATATCTTCTTTCTAAAAGTACAAATATTAAAAAAATATTCAATAACTTTATTAATATACAACAGAAATCAATGCAGTTTTAATACAGATCTGATATCATGTTCACCTGAGCAGAACATTATTTCAAAGTCCAACATAATCTATCCTTACTATTTGCCAAATTAAAAATGTCAAAACAGCAAATGGATGCACCATACATGATATAATCCATAATTGGAAGTCAGTGGTACCTGTACTAACAGCTGTCTATATAACTATATAAGAGAGAGAGAGAAATGAGGTTTAACGTCCACAAGGTACTTTCAGGACTAACACGGTTTAATTTTATTCAATAATTAGCAGTGGAAGGTAAACCGAAGAAAACCCAAGAGGTTGGCTAGGCGACCCTACTCATTGCCACGTACAACCAGGGATTCGAAACCACGTCAGTTGACTCAATGACAGACTTTATGATACAGCGTGCGCACGCTAACCATTCAACTATCCAACCCCCCATGTCGATATAAACCAGATGTTAATATACTCAATTTACTACTTATATTCCATGGAAACAGGTGATTATATCATAGATTACCTACCTTTAATTTAGATATAGTTTCACCCCATGTTCTATATGCACCGATACCCGCATTAAAACCTGTAATGACAATATTACACCTATAGTACACTTTTATTACAATATACTTTCCTTTATGGGTCCTATGAGTATTTTATCTGTGGGGGGTGGGGGGCATAGACTACTTTATGTCAAAAATTGTTTTGGGTCTGGGATTTAGGGATAACAAAATCAAAGAAATTGTACTCGACTATTTATTTTAACACATTAAAATTTCCTTTTATTGACAAAACTAGGATATCTTACCAACAACAAGATGAGGGTTATCTCCCCTGAAGTGATGGTATGGTTTTTGATGTATTGTCATAGAGACGTTATTATATACTTCACGTTTACCATCTAAACTAGACATAATCTCTATACCAATCATATGTATATCAAACTTTATAGATGGAACTAAATAACCTAATTCCTGTAATAATAAAACAAATATTTCATGTCAATTTAAGTATATGACAAGGAGTAAAACTATTTTATTCAGAAAGTACTATTATTAATATGAGAAGAAACATCCTACAGTAATGCACCAACTGGGCTAATGAGAGAAATTCTGTCTACTCACTGGTGCTACAGCCTATTCTTACTTTGAAGTCCAAGTGTCAAAGGGCCTGCTTGATTTATCCAGCTTATAGCCATACTTTCATGAATACTGTTTTTTTTTTATTAAAACATGTCATGTAATCAATTTAATATTATAATATTATCCCAAGCTAAATTTTTTATCAGCCGGGTCACTTGATTTGCTCTGATACCGGCGTAAGCCGTTCACAAACCAGCGTACGCCGTTTGCAAACCGGCTCACCTATCGCCGGATAATTCAAGCCGGCCCACTGGTTCTTTTATGTGCATGCCAAGAGTCCACAACACCTAGGGTTTTTTTTGTCCCATCCAAAAGACTACACACAAGGGAAAACCATCCCAGAAAATCCTGAGTAAGTAAAAAAACCTAAATAAAACACCAATTAACTATACATCTCAAATCATAACTATTTCAATTCATGGCTTGTGAAAATAATAAATTACGGTACCTGAAATGCCATCAACATTTCCACTTCTTTTTCTACACCTAATATATGTATAGTCATATTTCCACTGGTTTCAATTTCTGAAAACTTCTCTGGAACTATGGTGAAATAAAACTTTTATTAGATCACAGGCATTTTAATACAAGTAATAAGGTACTTCACCTTAAAAATATGTTTCAGTCAGTCAAATAATTTCATGGTTTCAATTACAAAACTCTTTGTAATTTTGTGTTCATATAGTTCTAATGGTTTAAGATGTTCATTTCAGCAAAATTTTAGTGATTGACAAAATCAATCATAATCTTAAATTAAAAAACAAATTTACTGTATGTCAAAGGATTGTGAGGCTAAAAATCAATCATAGTCTAAAACTAAAAACAAATTTACTGTTTGTCAAAGGATTGTGAGGCTAAAAATCAAGGTTTTACTTTTATTACATGGTGTGTTTATTCAATCTGTTGACAATAAGTTACTCAGCAGTATCTTAGAACAGGAATGTTTTAAAAACATGACCTGATCATTGATATCAATGGGGAGAGAGAGAGACAGAAATGGGGTTTAACGTCCACTCAAAACAGCTAGGTCATTTCGGGACTAACATATGGTTTAATTTTATTCAATAATTTGCTTGCACGTAGGGGTCTTTAGCAGTGGGAGGAAACCGGAGTGTCCGAAGGAAACCCACGAGGTTGAGAAGGCACCCCTATCTCCATGCCACATACGCTCACATCAGGGCTCGAAACCACAGCCGCAAGCCAGAGGTGGCCGACCAGCTAGAGGTCGAAGCGCAGCACTCTAGACCACTAGGCCATCCCCCCCACCCCCCGAAATCAATGGGGATTAATAGTCTGAGTCTCTGAGACCTGATGCAATTTAGGTTGAAGCAATACTCAGAATGGACAATCGCTGCCCATCCCACGGACTGACCTGTGATTAATGATATATACTTACAATCAGGTATAAAACAAGATGTTATAATATAATATAGTGTTAGAGGAAAATGAAGTAATATAGCTATTGGTGAATCTAAAGGAAATCCTCTCCATTTATAATATGATTGCCAATCTTGAAATGGTTGATGGAATGGTGGAACTGTATTATCAGGTTTTGATGTTAATATTGAAGATTCTACTGGTAGAAGGTAAGGGTTATCATCTGAAGATAGCTCACCTAAAATATAGAATTTTTTTGAACTGGATGTATGTTTTATTTTATTATGTACCTATCTACCATAAACATATAAGTACTTGTAGTCTTGTACTGAATCTAAATAAATATATACTTATACTATATATAATTTAGAGTAGAAACAGTAAATATATATTACAGTGAAATTAAGGAGTAACAGTCACCATCATGTCCACATGGTAGGACAAATTTTTTCAGAATGATGTTGAATGTTACTTCAATAAAATTAAAGGAGCTAAATCTCTATTCTCTGGCACTTAGAAATGGACACAAATGAGTCAGAACGTACAAAATAATGTATTATGAATGTATATAGACTAATTTACATTCAATTGTTTCCATTTTTACTCTAAATTATAATCAGTTATAATTGAAAATATGTGGAGAGTCCAATTTAATATTCTAGTCTACCCCACTAGTATTCTCTTGTGGGATATGTTTAGCCTTGTTCATCGAGTCGCTTCATTACATATTGGATATCAGAAGGTTTGGCTTTCATGGTAATAAATAATATTTTGATATCAATAGCTTATTTCTAATTATAAACAAAATTATCCAGGCGGGATGGGACAGTTGTCCTATGGGCAATTGTCCTGATAAAAGGTGTTTTAGTAATATTCTGATAGACTTAGAAAGCCTTACCGAATGGACATTCATGTATATTGAGTAAATTCAAGCCTAAAGGACATTCTCTTCTCCACAAACCATCATTATAAACACCATGTTGTTGTAAAAAACTTTTATATTTCTCAAGATGAAAACCTGCTGCTGTTGTTTCTAGTAAGACAATAAGAAAATTATTGACAGTACTAGAATTAAAGGAGCTAAATCGCTAATATTTGGGACCTACAAATTGACACAAATGGGTCGCAACGCATGATAGTGCAATATGAATTTATATAAACTGATTTAAATTTAATCGTTTCTGTTTTTAATTTAATTTCAAATCAGTTATGTTCGGGGAAATGCGGCAGAAGTCTCAATCAAATGTAAATCTCTAGGGTCTGGTTATTCCAGTCTACACCAATAGTTTTATAGCCCATGCTCTCCAGATAAGAATATGGCGTCACTGTTACACATGACATGTGGGATATGTCTATCCTCGTTCTTCCAGTCCCTCATTACAAATGACGTTGAAATGCATTATGTTACAAGATTCGTGTACCAATGATAAAATATTTAATTTTTTTTAAATGTTGGATATCAGAAGTTCATCTATGTTGTTTTAAATTGACAAATTCAATGTCAGGTGAACAATATATATGGTACTTTTTCCGAACTTATTAACTCATTAATAGGAGAATACTGATATAACCTACTATTGGATGTCTTATGTAAACCAAATTATACAAACTCTGAACTCAATACTCAAGGTTTTGATTATTAAAGGCCGATCCCAAAAATATTTTTGGGGAAAAACTGCTTAATTTTGTGTTAAAATCACTTATAATTATAATCCTCTACCTCAGGGCCGAGCAACTAACACGTGACCCGTTTTCAAACAACTTAAACCCGCCAGTCTTCATCTGGAAATGGAGACCGGTGTCGTAAGCTGTATTATGCAGTGTCTGGATAAAACCAGACTTTATTTTATAAAAATAATGTGTAGGTAAAATTTTCCTTTTGTTATCAGGTACAGCACACAGGTCATTCACTGCAGAGACTTCTAAAGGGACGGGAGTGGATTATAAGCTCACCCAACCCACAAATTGAACAGAAATCTTAAAAGGGTATGTGTCCGGATAAGCAGTTTTGACGTTCAAGTCAAAACGACCCAATATTCTGAGCTGAAATTTTGAGCCACAGTAAATACACTGCTCCTCTATATTTTGGCGTTTAAATTTCATACGTACTCGAACTTTTATTTTTTAGACCCTGTTTAAATCTGGATAGTCCCTTTAACATTTTTTACTATAACTGATCTATATTATATTATTCATTGATTACTTTCAGGGCTAATGGACGTCTTGATGATTAATAGTTGTATATATCAATCATAAAGATAACTAACCTGATGTAAATGTAAAAGGAAACGTTGCTAGTTCATCCGTTTTCTCCATATAAACTTTGATCCTCTTACACCAATGTTTATGACTATGTGGTGCCATCGGACCTTTCTTTGACCAATCGTTTTTCTGGCATTTTCTTGAACAATACTGAAATCCTTCACATGCTGAACTGAACAAGAGAAAGCATAATTTATTTTAACAGACGCAAAATACCAAACATGAAGTATGTATATAAGATGTAGTAATACTTCTGCTTCTTTATCTTATGAATAAATCATCGCTACTTATTGCATATTTAAAACGATATAAATAATCTATCATCACAATTTGAAAATATATTTATTTTAAACCAGGATATTGTAAAATTATTACAATTTTAATCCACAGACGCTTGGATATATATATTCCCTTACGTTCAAGCAGACCAATCATTTGAACACCTAAGTAGTAGTATTTCTCTGTGTCGACAAGCGTGATGCGGGACAGAGGGCCTGACAAGGATAGCTGTCTAGTCGTTTGGATGTGACCGAAAACCGAGGTCCTGTGTACACATTGGTGTGCATGTAAAAGATCCCTAGAAAGTTGAAATTCCAAATAAGATTAAGCCGTAGTGCCGCTCTCCGGGCTAAATTTTCCTCATAGCACACTGTATGGGGTATGCCCGTCTTCATTAGCCCAGTTCGGAGCAGAACAGTAGGATGTTTAACCCCATTTCATTTCATTTGAATACAGTAGCACGATCAGATACAACATCTGCCGACAGAGTCTAGGCAAAGACTGCACAAGCAAATGTGTAACATATATAGAGTTTACACTCTCTACACGTGGTTTTGAAAATGACAAATCATTGCCGCTAGCATGTTATAGAATTAGGATAACATAATTAGTCTTCATTTTTAAAGGGACTCTTGCTTGCTTGACAGGTCCAGAAAAAAATAGCCTTATGTTGTGTAAATTATCCATTACATCCTATTTTACTTGTCCAGAAAGTTCGAAAATAGTTTTAAATCTAAGTTACATTTGAAAAGGTTTATGTAAAGTTTTTCAAACCATGTAGTTGAATTTTTTAAATTCGGTGAGTTAAGATGAAATTTGTATCATCAATTAATTGGAATATTGTAAAATAGTTCAATTTGTTGACCAGAATAATGATTGGGACATATTCAGTTACAACAAGAGTGTTATTGGGCCTTTACAAGGATATATCTTCAAGAAAGGTGTTAATAAGTCATTAATAATGGACAACAGAAATCAGTTACTAGCTTACACTCCCAAAAAATACAGAAATTATAAATTCCCTTACAATTCAGACTTGCCATTGTTATATTCCATCACGGTCCAAAGCTCAAATCATTTTTAAAACATGAATTATAATAAATACTCAAGCTTGTAGTTAACTAGAATCTTGCATTAGTGCCATACAAACAAAATATTCTAGTTCTCAGACAATCCTTCCCAAAAATCTGATACAGGAGGGAGGTTTAATTTACGCTGTATGAATTCTCAAATCATATTTCAAGGAACTATATTTATTTAATCATGTCATTTATAGGAATGTATGATTACATAGAGGAATGATGATTACATAGGGTAATTTACAATTCTCAGTAACATTTTTCAATTGATAATTGAAATAATAGGCGTGGTAGTAGATCTTTATTAAAATGCATATTATATGTATGATGGTGTAAAATTGGCAATACATTAAACCCCACATACAACCTTCTCCTGGTCAGCCATTCTTGGTCTGCCATGGATTACAATGCATGCTGGTTGACAACGTATCAAACAAGATCATGTGACCTAGTCACTAGCAGATGACATGACAATACTCGATCTCACAAATAATTCATATGAGATAATTAATGAGATTGTTTTTATTTTTTACTTAAAAAAAAATAAAAACAGGTCATACAGCCCTTTATAAGTGACTTGGGAGTACCTGAAAACCAGGGGCTAAGTGAGAGGGATGCAATGACGAGCTCTGCGTCATGGTTTTGAGTTTTTGCACCTCCTTGAGTTTATGTGCCTCCTCGCAAATAGCAAAAATCACACGGTTTTAAGGCGGTTTTTAACATTATAATCATAATGCTTAACCAGTTTTAAACATATTTCGTGTGTCAGACATACTACAAAGCGACTCTAGCATGTTGCACACAGACCAGTTACCCGGCAACACTAGGAGGACCCCCCATATAAATAGGGGGCTCGGACAAGATCTTGATCATCCCAAATCATGGGTCACCACACCCCTGTTGAAAACCAGAATATTTATTTTGTATGGCCTAATGTTGATGCCACACCATATTTCAGATGAGAAGATATGAATAGTGTTAATAATTATACCATGTTTTAAATAGTTCTGGAGTTCCTCTAGTTCTACAAGAACAACATTCTCTAACATAAGATAATTCTTCGTCTTCCTCGGATCTACTTGACATAGTATCAGGATTGATATACTTAATCTTCAACTTAGACAGTTCTAAATGGGTATTCCTGAAAAAAGCATGAAATACAGTGTTCAAAAATTTCAGTGACAAAACCAGAACTAAATCCTACATAAATTTGTTTTTATCTGTTAATAAGCCATGGTGAGCATGGCGATGGCTCACTAATCAATAGGTCTTGTCGGGTTTGATCCTGGTGTTGGCTGAGAGCACTCCCCTGCAGTCTGTCTTCCCTTAGTCAGTGATGTAGGGTGTAGGGCCTGGTACGAAAACTCACCAGGTTAGCAGGCGATCCTACTCCTTGTCACGTGCAACTGGGGAATCTGGCATGAAAAAGTATCTTGACTATGGACGGGATGAAAATCTGAGGTCCTGTGTACACATAACTTTGAAAATAAAATCACTGTTGGCAATTGGAATTCAAAGATTAGATGGGGACATTACCCCCCACAGCACTTTTCATTGTATATCCTTACTTTGGTTGGTACCAATGTTAAACCCCACTTCATTTATAATCTTCTTTAGGATCAACAACCATACTTATTCTATGTAAGTTTGCTGCAGAGTATTAATTTCTAAAACGAACACAGGAAATGAAATGAGGTTTAACGTCCTACGCTTCTGCACATAAACTGGGCTAATTGAAGACGGGCATATGCCATACAGTGTGCTATGTGGGAAAATTTTTCCCGGGCAGCAACTGAATTCCCACTACCAAGGGATCTTTTATGTGCACTCCAAGGAGTACACAGTATATCAAACTAGAGAAGGAAAGAAATTTTGATGGTCCTTGACTAATACCTTGCTATTTCTGCATCCTTAAATGTAACAAGTTTTGGTCGTCTTGATTTTCCAGACAAAGGATAAAGACAAGCTAAACAAAGTAATGAATAAGCTTGTTGCTGTAGTGATTCTATATTGGGATCTTCTAGATGTACAGCTAAATAGGCACCATTTTTATCTGACATCATTAAAGTCCTCTTCTTCACACCATCTACGATCTCTAGAGAGAAAAAAAGCGAACATGTTTTCTTTAACAACCTGTTCATTCAGAGTACATAAAAATATAGGTAAGTTTAGAAAACTAAAATTTGTCATGCAACTCTTAGATGTGTCAATAACATACAGGGGACATCAAATTAGGTTTAACATTCTACTGTTCTGTCTCTACTGGGATAACAAAGATGGACGCCAGGGTTTCAGCCAGTGGGGGGTGCAGGGGGTGCACGTACCCCCCTTTGCTTGAAGAAGGGGGATGCATACCCCCCTTCAGTCACCTGAGTACTGTTTTCAAAAAGTGTGTTTTGTGTATGAGAAAGAGTGTTTAAATGATCTGTAACTAAAGAAATATCATATAACATCTCAAGATGTGATAGAGTGCATCTTTATTGCCATTCAGGTCGATACATGTACACCCTGCCTTCTTTTGACTTTTTATTAGTGGTATTAGGCGGTCGATTCTGGCGGAAACCCTGGACGTACAACTACACAGGACTTTGGTTTTCATCCCATCTGAATGACTAGATACTGCTCTTTCAGGCCCGCCGCCCTGCACCACTGTGGATATCCTGGGTTACTCCACCTTAGTCACTGATAAACCGTGGCTTCAACAAACTGGGGACTACTTATCAAAGGAAAAAGTAGGCATATATTTTAACTTCATCACACAAAATCGGAAGCAAAAGTAGTCACCCATTAATTATTTTTCATTATTGAGATGTATCTCCTTTCAGACCTGGTAAAATTATTTTCAGCATATACTAAAGAATATACCATATGGAAACTACTATTTCTAGAATTACCTATATAATATTTGTACATGCCTTACAGAACAACTTTTCAGAAATACCAGTAGCAAAGTGAATTAAAATGACAACAACAGGGCTAATGAATGTACCATATGCTGGGAGGGAAATTTTGTCTTGACAGCTGTGTTTCTGTGTTATCTTCTTTGAATTACAAAAGCCAAGTATTTTTTACTCGCATGCCACAGTGCACACTAGACCTGATCAGTTTCTTACACTATTTGAATGACAAGGGAACACCAACTGAAAAATTCTGAAGAACTCTGCAGAGATCCAACATGGGACCACCTCGTTAGGTAGCCAGGACTTTACTCACACTGGTTCCAAGACTACCAGGTAATACCAGTAATACTAACCTGGTGCCTGTTCTATTATCAACCATACTGTATCTTCTTTAGGTAATTTACAGATTTCACTTTCTCTGTTCTTTGAATTTTTCATGTTTTCCACCATGTCCTTAGAGAACTTGTCAAATTCTTCTGGATGATCTTTAGCATAATCATCTACAAATTGTGCTAACTTGCCTGGTTCTAATAACTCTTTACGATTCATTCTGTAACTGAAATTACAATACACCATTTTAGTTTTCAGAAAATGTAAATGACTGTAAGCACCATAAGCAGAAACATCCTATTCATAGTGGGCAAAACTCACAGAACTTCATGCACTATTAAAGGAGCTAAATCGCTAACATTTACAAGATAACTGTAAATTTTGCCCATTGTCTAATAGTAACTCATTAATCTCATTTTCAATTTTATATGACTTTGTTAAAACTAATCAATTTATATGAATTAAGTTCTCACGCGCTTTTTGTCAAGTTAGTTGTGAGCGGTACCATATTTATACAATAAAGGGACACTTGGTGAGAAAACTGTCAAATTTTGTAAAAATTGTTTGTTGTCAAAACGGTAGGGACTGAATTGAAGTCCACGCTTAATTTGCTGTCAGGGCGTATAATAATAATAATAATCGCGTCATTTTACAAGGGTAGCAAATTAGGCCTGAGGCCTTTTTTCAATTTGGCCCTTGGCACAGATCGTGCGAATGATTTCAATCATTACTGCAGGAAGGAACTGAAGAACTCGGGGGAAACCTGCGTGATCGGACAGGAGACCGAATATCCCTCGCACTTACAGCGATAAAGTTCTTGCCCTGGTCTGGGATAGAACCCTCGTTGCATTGGTGAGAAGCCGCCTCTCTATCGCCACGGCTATGCGACCAGCTATATGCATCGCTTATATTTAATATTTATAACTCGAATGATATGAGTGTACACTTTCTATTGCTGATATTTAATATCAATTCGATAAAAAAAAGAAAATCAAAAATATTTTCTGTACTGATTTAAATACTGCTAGCATAGAAGATTTCTACTGAAACTTACATTTAACAACACAGTGAGATTCCGCTTTACTAAGGCTTTACTTTACTCTCCAAATCCAATAATTCTGTTATGATGAATGGGGGCCAATACACAAACCTTACCCGTAATGTAGCCAAATACTAAATTACTATATCGTGGGAACTAGTAGAGGTGAGAAAGTGCAATAGCGCCTAATATACCTTGAGTTCTTTCCTGACGTCTTTTCTGTATAATTTGTTTGCTAATGCAATCTTCTTTTTTTTTTATTTTTACACAACGTGATTTCATGTAGTCGCGATTGTCATGCACAAAAGTATCTTAAACCTGATTATCTCCCTTCAACCATACTACTGCCACTATTGAGTTAATTAATAATTTATGACAGCCGGCCTGTATATTTGTATTAACAGGAATGTCGTCGCTCACGTATAAGATACGAGGGCTAACTGACAGAAAAGTTATATAAATATGCCTAAATATGATAGATAAGCTGGGTTGAAACAAACTTTGCCACTAACAACAACTGCTGAAGTGAATGAATCATTCACATAAATGATAATGAGACATGGGATTTGGGTAAATTGTGCTCTGCCTCTAGGCTCTACCCCGTATAGTACAATACCGGTACAGTAGACTTAACTAGTTAAAGATTAAGAGAACTGCAAACTATAGTGTTATTATTGTATTTATATCAGACAATCTTGCGAACCTACCCATTGAAATCACGACAGATGGACAAAACTGGTTATAGGGCAGTCATCAAATACCTGCAACTGAAAGGACTAACCCCAACACAGATACATGCTGACATGGTCTCTACTTTAGGGGATGATGCCCCTTCCTTCTCCACAGTGAAGAAGTGGGCTGCAGAATTTAAGCGTGGCAGAGAGAACCTTGACGATGACCCGCGTTCCGGAAGGCCATCAACAGCAACCATTCAAGAAAACATCACCCAGGTGCATGACATGGTGATGGCTGATCCACGTTTGACCACTCGACATATTGCCAGTGTTGTGGGCATCTCTCATGAGAGGGTTGAGCACATTATTGGCAACAACTTAGGAATGACAAAAGTTTCTGCAAGATGGGTGCCAAAGCGTTTGACTGCAGATCAGAAAGCGCCAGAGGACATCCCATGACAATCTGTGACGTTTTGAAGCAGATCCAGATAATCTTTTTTCCAAAAATGATAAAGGAACTAGCTGCCGGTCAACATTTTCCTAGTAATGATTACATCATGTCAACTATAAGTGCAGCTTTCTTTTACTTTAGGGTGGCTGAAGAAAATTTCTTCCAGACCGGCATCCAGGAGGGGATTGTATAGAAAAATAAATAGGAACCACCTACTCAGGTCTTCAACCGATAGACAGAGCTTTTAAGCCAGCCCTTGTATGAGGTTTAAGCACTAGATGTATGATGATTGATTAACACAAGATCCAAAACTCAGTGGTCTTATTTATCAGTCTTTGTTTCCGACGTGATTTCCCCTTGTCAGTGATGCAGAAGGAGGGCTGACAAGGACAGCTGCCTAGTCGTTCGGATGGTACGAAAAAACAAGGTCCTGTGTACACATTGGAGTGCACGTAAAAGATTCCTTGGCAGTTGAAATTCGATGCAAGAGTGGGCCGTAGTGCCCCTGCCCAGGCAAAATTTCCCTCATAGCACACTGTATGGCGTATGCCCGGTCTTCAATTAGCTCAGGTTAAGTGCATAACAGTAGGACGCTAAACCCCATTTCATTCATTCATTCATCAGTCTTTGAACCAACTCAACCTTGGCGCTATAGACAAATTAGTCATTATTAATAACAAGGGCATATGATCATGATTTATATAGTTTGTATAGCCTTATGTTTTAAACAGCGAAAAAAAATTGTACAAGAAAGAAAACAAAAACAAACCCCTAAAACTAGCTTTCACTTGTTTAATAGGGCCATGGCATTCTATTATGTATTATTTATTATAAAATCACATCCCAAGTCTTTTCGATTTCATCTACAAATAATTCCAGTCACATGCAATGAATTAGCACAGATATGAATGAGAAATATGAATATGTAAATTTATATGATTAATGATAAAATGGTGAGAATGATATGAATAAAAATGTATTAAAATAATTTCTGGAAATTAAAACCATAGATTTATTTTTCATTTATTTAAATTTTATATTTATTTCAGTTCCTTCCACATAAATACTGTCATAATGCCATTTTCTATTACATCTACATTCAGTTCCACATTTCTCTGATGCACATTTAGCACATGGGAAATGACATCCTGGACAATCGTGATCCAGACAATCACAAATATCCACGCCGGTTTCCCGGATCCTTCCTGCTTCATCATAGAGACTATTGGGCTTCGTACTGAAAAAAAACACCATTAAATTTATTTTAAAACACAATTGGTACAAAACAATCAAAAATAGTTTCCCTATTTATTGGTTTTTAATGACATGGGGAAAGCACGATGGAATATTTCTCGACCAATATCAGGATCGAACCCAGACCTTGGGGTAAGTGAGCCAGTGCCTCACTTTGCCACCGTATGTGGATTCACTTCCTACACCAACCTGGCTGATGAAAACACACCATGCATGCTGTCTGCTTAGAGGGGATTTTTAAATTGAGTCGAGGGTCTTTTCCGTGCATGCCAAAGTCCCACCCGAAGGACTAGACATTGTTCCTTCTCCAGGCTAAAAAAATTCAAATGCACTATATTGGTCAACGCCAGGATCGGACCTGGAACGCCTGGTTTACTGATCCAGCCTACTCACTCAGCTACCCATCCTACGACAGTGATGAATTTGCGCGTATAGCATGTTTGAATACAATCACCAACGATACATTACTGATAAGAATTAGTTATGTGCTTTGTGTTTTTCACTGTTGGACATGGTCATCGAGGAGAAATCAGCCTCTGGAAGACATAAACCTTTATTACAATACATTTTTGACAGGTCATATTAGCGCTATGTGTAAACCATACCACGGTTTTAACTTTCTCTGCATTTTTCGCAGTTCTCTTGTACTTCGTTCTGGATCGAAGTCATCCAGGAATTTTCCAGGATTTACAAAAGACAACATCTTTAATTCTTTTTCGGTCTGAAATAAACAATTGATAATGTTATTTATATGGCACAAATCCACGTAATGAATATAGTGTAGGGGTGCAGTAATTGTCAATAAGGTGTTCACAATGCAGATGCTGGTTCCAACGATCAGGAACTGAATTCCCAGGCAAAAGTACTGACAATGGAGTGAAAAGGGTGATATCGGTTTACAAGACAGCCAACGACTGCATAAGATAATATCTTAATCAACTATGACAGCTGAAACATAATATTTGTCTGGATTGGCGGAATTGTGACGGAACAAATGTCACTGATTGTAATTATGTCAATTCGAAACGTTCCGGACTGACAATCGAACATCCCCTATATAATACCGTATTTCCTCTAATAAGTGTTGAATGGACTGGGATCCTCAGCAAGCCTGCCAGCGCCTTTTTCACCAATCCGCCATAAACAGGCATGATTAACAAAACAAAGACAGCACATATATTACATATATATATAACTTGCATTATTATGAAAATAAATGAGAAATGTTACTGCAGTCCATACTTGAAACAAGAAGAGGTCAATAATAAACCTTCGCCTTAAACGATGAATGACAGAATGTGTATGGAAGACGGGTATACTGTTGACAACAATGTGTTGATTTCAAGGTGTCGCTTTTTATCAATGAATGTAATGAACAATAAACATGATATGCACGGGATGTGTATTGCACTTAACGACGCTTAACCCTAACCTGGGCGTACGTTTACTTTTCCATCTTCTTTTTAAAAAAAGGAGTGGGCAATATATGACAATGGCAATGAGGTCATTTAAATTAATACGTTTTTTGTTTAACGGCAAATAATATCGCCACGGTATACCAAAATATTATTCAGTACCGTATATACATGCATTTATATTATACGGTATAAAGATACCATATTAGTCATATTCACCGATCCCGGTGCTGGCCTAGAAATTAGAAATGTTTATCGGGATTTTCCAGCCTGATTTTCCCCTGTCCTTTATGCAGGACGAAGATCCTGGTATGGAACAGCGCCTTGTCGTACGGAAGGGACAACGACAAAGGTCTCGTGTTAACAGCTGCAGGAACCTAAAAGAAACCTTGGTGGAATTTGAAGAAAAGTTCGCGGCTGCGCCGCTGTTCGGGCAACTTTTTCCCCGTGTGCCCGTTCACACTAGGTCCGTGTCAGTAGCGCAAAAAAGCAGGTCGTAAAACCTAATTTTTTCTTAACCTATATAATAACTTTTAACCCTTTTTATCGAACCACCAAACCTTGTTTATTCCGAGTTGTTTTTCCGCAATTGTTTATCTGTTTTGAATGATTCAATAATAAATAAGATGGATGTCGGTTACTTTGTGTTTGTTTATTTCAATTTTTTGTTCTAATTTTTTTTTCACACGTAAAACGCGGTGGGTTATATTTACGACTTGTCATCTCAAATACAAATAAAATGGCTACCTCATGTAGACGACAATAAATTAAATGACGACATCCGACATTGTAGCTTACTATGTGATAGTCCGAGGGAGAGAGAGAGAGAGAGAGATGGGGTTTAACGTCCACTCGACACAAACTAGGTAATTTCGGGACATACATATAGTTTAATTTTATTTCAATAATTCGCTTGCGCGTAGGGGGAGGACCCGGAGATAACCCACGAGGCTGGACAGGCGACCCTACCTTGTCACGTATGACCGGAGATTCGAAACCACGCAAGTTGACTCGATGACAGGCTTTGTGATACAGCACGCACGTGCTAACCATTCGGCCATACCCCCCCCCCCCCCGATAGTCCTAGAACATCCCCCTATTCATGCCGTTCGGTTTCATTTCGGCGCCACGTATATGTGGACCTCGTTTTTTACGCCCTTAAACCGAAGGACTGGGTAGACTATACATAAATTTTCAATCCACAGACATTTTATGAATGAGTTTCAATTTACTACAGAAAGTTTCCCTAACGCGAAGTATTCTCGTGAAGTTAACTAATGATGATGTTATCAGAAAGTAAATTTGAGTGGTTCGCATTATATATTTGCTAGAAATATATTGCGACTGGCTGCGCTCAGTCTACCGTTTATATTACGTGTTTACAATTTTGAATTAGAATGTTTTATCACTTAGCTCCACTTGAACTAACATTTACTTTATATACATAATAAGATTAAAAGCTTTAAAAGACCTAATTTCGGTGGTTTCCCCTTGTCACTGGTGCAGGACGGAGGGCCTGGCAAGGACAGCTTTCTAGTCTTTTGAATGGGACAAAAATCGATCATCTGTGTTCGCGTTAACGTAACAGATCCCTTGGCAGTTTGAATTCGATATAAGAGTAGGCCATAGTGTCGGAGCCCGGGAAAAAAACTTCCCTCGTAGCACATTATATGAGAAGGAGAGAGAAATGGGGTTTGACGTCCACTCGACACAAACCAGGTCATTTCGGGATAGTTAAATTTTATTTCAATAATTCGCTTGTGCGTAGGGGTCTTGGGAAGTGGAGGGAAACGGGAGAAAATCCACAAGGTTCGATAGGCGACCCTACTCCTTGCCACGTACAACCGGGAATTCGAAACAACGCCAGTTGACTTAATGACAGGCTTTATGAAACAGCACGCACCCCCCCTCCCCACACACACACACACATTGTATGGCGTATGTCCGTCTTCATTAGCCAATTCGGAGCAGAACTGTAGAACGCTAAACCCTATTTCATTTCACCTAATTTCGGCAGAGTCGGGTACAACCCCAAATACCTTTGTTTTCATTATACAGCAAGGTCAGTAGTGTGGGACGGGGGTGGGGGCTGGTAGGGGACAAGAATGGTCGTAATGTCAGTGTGGACATTAACTCAAGGCGACTACATGTACGGGATGCCACCGGTAACATGTACACGAGAATCATCTCCATTGAATTGTATGCGGATTAATTTACTTGCGCCTTCCGAAGCACTGCCATATTTGTCAGCGTTGGTTTTCACTCGGTATCGATTTGAATGATCAAGTGACATGTTACAGGAACTTCAGCTCAATCACCTTTGGAACAGAATCGTCGTCGGCATAAAAAGAATCCGATGACTGAGTATAACCAGGAAAATCCATACTGCTTAAGAGCTTCTTTTTTGAGCTATCCGACTGACTAACCGATGAACTTCTATCTCCATTACTAGTAGAATTATTACTGTCCTCAGAATGTATTGAAATCCTGTCTTGACTGGAATCATTCATAGCTAAAAAAATACAGATTTAAAGATATTGATTTTATGTTTTACATGATAAAAAAAAGTCTAAACGATAATGGCACGGCATACGCGAATATAATTGAATCCTTGCGGTACGCTAATCCCTTATGGATGAACCTGAAACCATCGTTGTTTTGCTATAATAGTTTAAAATAGATAATGAAAAATGAATATATTCTGAACGAGTTATCAGTGTATGAAGTGTTGACAATATGTAGCACAGACTGTTTTATTATCATAGCAACAGTACTGTACAATCGAGACTAAGTCGATCTCGGTCATCTATTTTTAAATTAAATTATTAAATGGCGATCTAGTGATAGGCTTGCTATGTGAATAATAGTTACATTCGGGGCCAAAATATGCAGATTTTGCTCTTACATAAAGCATCATTAACGAACGTATAGGCTATTCTAGATTTGTAATAAGCTTCTTTTGCACATTAAACGACATTGTATATAGCGTGAAAAGACAACGATTCATATACACTATCATAATGGCGGCATTATTTATAGTTGCCGAAGTTTGAGGGGAAAAAGTCACGTAAAACAAAAGTCGTTGCTATTTCTATTTTTTTTAATTCATCTCACTTCCTTTATTAATTTAAAAATAGTATGGTTACCGGTATATATTACGGGGTGTATGCTAATTTCAGAGCACGAAATTAGATAAGGGTTTATTATAACACATTTAATAAGAGTCGAATTCTATGAGTCCAAATGACTAATGTCTCACGGCAGGGTTCCTTAAAATGGGCAAACGAAAGGGTTCTTTCTCATTATGTACTCTCAATGAATACAACCAACATTTCTTATTTCAAAACATTAGGCTAACGCCCACATCGCTGTAAAGGTTTGCCTAGGTACCCCAGTAGCCTACATGTGTAGGCCTACATTACACTGTTTAGTAAGTAGTTTTCAGAAGCTTTATCCAATAAACGACATAAAAGAAACACCAATGCCTATATGGTATTTTCTATGCCCTTATTAGACAAAAAACTGTGCGATCGGCAACAAGTTGGACCAGTATTCGGCAGTAACCAATATGAAATATTTTTTACTATGCTTTTTTGATCCATCACTTTCTCTTTTTAGGATTACGTCAATACTTAAACAAGTTAACAACGGAATCGCTGGTTAACAATGAACTTCCGAGCGTCTAGCGAAGCGAATCTCAAATGTCTTGTGTATTAGTACCGGTTATACATACAGCCATACATATGTTATGTAGTCCTATCGATAATACAATTAGTAGGCCTATTACCATTTATGAGGATAGGGCCTATCCTAGTCTTTATTCGGCTCGTAAGACAGTAATTTTTCGTATTTCATAGAGATATGGGCGATCATGTTTGATCCGACCCCCCTTTTCTATTTCCATCATCATCATTTTTAAACCGAAAAACTAGAGGGGTTAGCCGTCCGTAGGCCTACTCAGCTACTTCCTACATTAGGGGTTAGGATTTTGGTATGGAATCACACAAACATGGGAGTCACATCAAACATGAATGCCAAATTGAGCCCTAATCTCAGAGGTTATATTAATTAACCAGGGAGTGTGTGTGTGGGGGGGGGGGCAAGGAGATGAAAACCCATGATGATGCCCCGGCTGGACTCCTGGAGTGAACCAGGTCAATCACTAATCAGTCTTTGAATTTGCACCACCTTCGAGGATCCTAATTCTTAGTTAAAGGTAATTATATTTTCAAAAAAAATAAATTTAAATATTTTCACCCGCCTATATATACGTTCTAGTTTTCCTTTTCGGGTCTCCTAGGTAGGTGTTGACATATTTAAAACAGTTATTCACAGAAGTTCCAACATGGTTCCAAACAGGCAGGGAATCCCCGGAAACCCCTTTCTTTGTTTTGAATCTTTCGCTTTTTCGATCAAGGCTGAATCGGAAATAGATGATGACGTCCAGACACTCACGATTTTATTACAAGAGATCGACGCTCTTGTACAAAATATCACCATATTTAATCCGAACAAACTGTATGATTTCACTTTGAACGTTATTTGATTTTGTGAATGAAATAAATACCAAACACTATTATGTTCATTCAAAAAAAAAAAAGTAAAAAAAAAAATAATCCAAGTGAAGGAGAAGCGCTAAACCTTTAACATTAATTACTCCCTATGTTATTATCTGGGAAATTGTCCAGTTCATCTATAAAATACTCCTTTCTTGCTGACCATAAATGTTGAATTGAACATTATTGGAATTGAACAACAGTCGAAAAAGGAAAAAATAATCATGAAATTGTGACACAATATTGTCAGCATTATTTGGGTCTGGATACTCGAGACTACGGGCACCTGCCTTTGCATTGTATGACGTTCATGCATTGGATGAAATATTTAGCGAATCAACGCCATGGTTACATAAATTGTTGTCGTCATTAGTCTCCTCTATCCAGTCACTCGTTGGTGAATAAATTTCTATAGGATCTGGTAGATCTAGACTTAAATTGTCGTCAAACTGATTATTAATTGTGTTTCGGGTGATTCATGAGTCATTATTTGTTGACGAAAAGTGATTTTAAGAACAGTTTTACGGATTATAACGGTTTGGTAAGTGTCTCAAATTGACTCTACTTCAATCAGATAGACTAAGACCTTCTATTTTTCTTATTCAGGAAGACATTATTTTGCAGAGAATGGAATCTGACAGAAATGAGAAACCAGAGTTGTTTCTTTTCTTCTCATTTGTCCGTACTCTTCACTTCACTTTGTTGAAATTAGGTGAAACATACACATACATACCTACATACATGGTTGTGCCTGTGGAATGTCGACATAGTTGTACATGTTACTTAACCTATGTTTATATATGTTCAATGAATTCATAAAAATGTCATCAATGTCAATATGTATTAATAATTAATTGTGGTTTAGCTGGGAAATTTATTTTGTGATGGACCAAGTTGAAGTAGAAAGAACAAGAAAAAAAGATAGTTTAATTTAAAGGGATATCACATCATTTTTGATGTCAGTAACAGTAATTTGACAGATACTATTCTATTGAATTGGATTGTTTTCGATGACAATCTCAATATAGATATTTTATAAACAAACGGAGGATTTTAGGCCTACCCCACAGACACTGGCCACAGACAGTGGATGATAGGGATCGAACAATATCAAACTCAAACATTTTGACCCCAAACTTGACAAGTCGGGAATGACAGCCCAGGATTAAAAATACGTTGGGATGAAATGACCCACACCTGTTATATTTGACTCTATTAAATTATAGAAATGCCAATGGATAAATCCACTACATGTAGGCCCTATACGTGAGTCGTGAAGTTATATAAAATTTATTATCCTAACTATCTATGACAGACATCAGTCACACTGACTTTGAGATGAAGAGTCTCCTGACAGGAGATGTTGCATATTTTGTAGGCCCTACTTATAAGCTTACACAGCATGCAGAATTGATTTTCTGATAAATGTTAACTGTGGTTTATGGTTTGTAGACTGATATCACATTATATAAAATTATAGGAAGGTGAAATATTTGATGGAGTACACAACCATTAGTAGTACAGAGATACAGTTCACAATAAGCTTACAGATAATAATTTATAATTATCTCTATCCAGTATCCACTAAAACATTTTATTTTGAAATGATATTAATTAATAAATAAAAGGTTATAATCTAGAAAGCCAAAAGAAATAGGAAGAGAATAATAATCAGTGGTGGGTAAAATAAAAAATATCTGCCGATGTCAAACATAAAAATATCCTCTTCCTGTTTTAAAGGTTAACATAAAACAGACATGGGTATTTTGGTATTTTACTTGTAACATCCCTGTGTCTTTAGGAAATAAATGTTATTTATAAAGATTGAATTGGCTGTACAACAAATATTCAATAGAGGGTAAGCATATGAAATAGTATTAAAAAAATACTGATTTGCAGAAAATTTAATTGTACCATACATGTAGTCCATAGTGATAATCATAATGACAGATAAAATCCAAGACTGTGACAAATTAACTCTATACTGAAAGTAACATAGTGTATAGATGGGTGGAGCAAGATCAGGTCTAAGTGACTGTCCTGTATACTGAGATCTTGCCCTCATCCCAACTTAGGCTGCCTGTCTACATGTATACATGTAGCTAGCTCCGTCTGAAAACAAGCCCTAACCTAATTAACCAACATTTTAATTCCTACATCGATGATTTTAGTCGAAAACACTGAGTATGCTTTTAGAAAATTATAAAAATAGTTCCTCTAATTATTCAATATGACGGCACCCATCAATGATAATTTCACGGAGGCGGGTTTGTTTGCGACAACAAATTTAGGAGTATCTAACCTTGTTTTGAAAGATAAACAGATTGGAACTCTATATATACAGTTTACATTGGTAATGAATGTATAATTATGTATTGCAATATTACCCATGCCCATAGCAAATACATGTATATATATCGTTTTTAGCCGAGTGGCAGAACTTTAAATTTAGAATAAATATGACAGTGATCAATTCTCGTATGACGTAGGTAGATCACTGTGTGCATTATGCTCTTGCCCGTATGACAGATCTCAATGCACATTTATTGTATAATCAATATATGATCAATTCCAAAACTCACTTTTTTCCAGTGCTATCAAGTACAAAATGTATCTATACAGACCTACATGAACATTATCTTTGTTGGGTGTAATGGTGTAAACATTATTCTTTTACAATTGATAATAAGTTAGTATTGCGAAATTGTTGAATATTACCAACAGCTGTCTGATTATGACACATACAATTGTACATGTACATACTGTGTAGCCTATTATACAATATTTGAAATGTGAATTGGCCTTGGGTCTGGGATATAATAACAAGTTTAACAAAACATTTCTCTTGCATGTATTTTGAGGGAAGGTGGGTTGAGGGGAGAACAAATTTATCGTTTTGGTTTTTCAGCTCTTGTATGTACATGTACAATGCATTGTGTACAAGAATAAATACATTTGTGAATTGTCAAAAAAATCTTTAAGAATGTGAACTTAATCTTTTCTAGTACAGGACTGACTGTACTTTATACTTTATATGTCAGACTCTCATAGTCAGGACTGTGTATTCTGTAGAGATTCATCTACTCACTTCGAGAATAGATCTCTGGTGGCCGCCATACTCCCAAATATAGTATAGGTCTACTGTTTTGTAATGCTGTTCTACTCCTTTACACACAAAGAACAAATAAACTTTTTCAATTTTATTAAATGAAAGCAGAAAAAATACTTAACAATATTCTTGAAGTGTGTACATACATGTATACGTAGACAGACTGTCTGTCAAAGTTTAGTATGGGGATCCTGTTGTCTTGATGAGTACCAATCAGGAGGTGAGGTACATGTGCATGTACCAGGTTCAATTTCTGTTTTCTCTTGTCACTGTGAAAGATCTCCTGACATACATTGTGTAGGCCTACATGTACATGTAATAATAATAATAATAATAATAATTTATTTATAGAGCGCCTATAATCCAATACTTAGATTGCTCTATGGCGCTATTACATTATAGTAAAAGTATAAAATATAAAACACCTCAATAATAAGAACATTGCACAATTAGAATAAAATATGGTATACAATAATAAAAAGTTAACTCTGAAAAATCTTAAGCATTTAACAATTAAAATGGTTTTTAAAAAGGTGGGTCTTTAACTTTTTCTTAAAAACAGGCAGGGAAGGGGAATCTTTAATTTCAGAAGGTAACTTATTCCATAGTTTAAAAGCAGCAAAACTATAAGACCTTTCCCCAAATGAGGATTTTGCATGATAGGGCATTAGCAAGTTTTTGTTTTGTGATCTAAGTGTGCGTGTAGGAATATATGGGGTCACTAGTTGTTTGAGGTAGTCAGGTGAGTCTTCAATATTAATGACAGCGTATGTTAGAGAGAGTATTTTAAATTCAATTCTGCTAGTAACTGGCAGCCAATGCAGTTGGTGTAAAATAGGGGTGATATGTTCACAAAGTTTAGTTCTAGTTATGACTCGGGCGGCTTTGTTTTGAATTTTTTGTAATCTATTTAGCTGAAGAGAAGGCAAGTTAAACAATAAAGAATTACAATAATCAAGACGGGAGGTTACAAGTGAGTTGACAAGCATTTTAGATGTATCAGTATCAATAAAGTTTCTTATACGACCTATATTATATAGTTGAAAGTTGGCGGATTTACACATATTCGACACATGTTCTTTCATGTCAAAATTTTTCCCAAATTTAACACCGAGGTTCCGTACACTGTTACTTGGATGTATGACAGCACCACCCACTTTAACATATTTTGTAATAATTGATGAGAGTCTATGATCGGTTCCTTTTTTTAATAATTCAGTTTTATCATGTACACTGTGTGGCATGTACATGTATCTATCTTCACTTCATTTTATATCTTAGTATTGATAGAATTGCTGTGGGTTGTCTATGTGGGGGTAAGAACAACACGGGTAACTGCGAGGCATGGTCTTGTGTTTTAAAGCCCCAATACCACTCTTGTTGTAACTGAATAATTTGTCCCAATCTTTATTCTGGTCAACAAATTGTACTATTTTACAATATTCCAGTTAATAAATGATACAAATTTCATCCTAACCCACCGAATTTTAAAAATTGGAAAAATTTAACTACATGCCTTAACATGGTTTGAAAAGCCTTACGTAAGCACTTTCAAATGTAACTTGGATTTAAACATATTTTCGAACCCTCTGGACAGGTAAGATAGGTTGTAATGGATAATTTACACAACAGGTAGGACACTTAAACATCTAGTAGTTAGAATAAGGCTAAATTTTTTTCTGGACCTGTCAAGCCAGCAAGAGTGTTATTGTCCCTTTAAGGTGTACATGTAAATTATGTATAGATGTACATGTAGGTACATGTATGTAGAAAAGGTCTGTCACCATCCCCAGTTGGAAAGATGTTGTGCATCAATTGAACCCAGTCTGATGTTTTTTACTAAATGACATTGACACATGTCTAGTTGAAAATAATAATCTGTTTAAATCAAGGGATACACTTTTTGTGATTTAAACCTTTTTCACTTCATTTCTTTTTACGTATTTATCGATCCATGGAGATATTAGATAAATGTGTAGCCTGTCAGCAGTTTGTCTGAATTGCATGTGCAAGTCAACAACATGCGAAACTGATGTCGGTGTTATGTATCATTTATTGATTTGGTATAATAACTGGGAGTTATCCATTCTACCACTGGTCATACAGAAATATAACATGATTAATTACATCTAGACACTGTATAATCTTATATTGTTGTTTTTTATTATAGGTATATTTTACCATTATGGAGTAATTATAATTAAGCCTATGAGCATTAGGCTGCTGGTGAAGTTGTAAACAGTATGGAAATGGGATTAAAGGCTGGTATGGAACCTGATGAAGTAACTATAGTGGGTAAGTACATGTACACATGTAACAAAATTAAACAACGAACTGGATCTGACCTATTGTATAAAGTGAGTAGTGTCTAGAGGTGGGATTTATTCATAGTATACTATATATTTCTCTTAAAGATCTGATTTGTAAAAAGAATAGAATTTAACATAGATACTGTTACAAACAACTCTAAAATCATATTGATCAGAAAAAATAATGGTATGTCGAAAAACATAGATACTGTTACAAACAACTCTAAAATCATAATGATCAGAAAAAATAATGGTATGTCGAAAAACAAAATGTTAGTGGAGAAATTGAAAAAACAAAGGAGAATATCTTTAAGAAATTCACACGTTTTTAAATATTGCCCTCTCAGTAGACACAGCCAATGTGATAACTTCAAAGGCTGGAGGTATGATACCAAATGTATTCTTTTACCAATGATTACCTACAGTTCTAACACCTCACACTATCACATAATGTAGCATATTAATGGATCACATACATACATCGGTACAGTACCATATATATATATAAAACAAAATTGTCAATGAAACTACTGAATCAATTTATTTACCAGTAATTTGAGTTGTAAAATTCATTAGGAATTGTGTGGAACTGCCATAATCTGATTTTAGTAAAGTACAACACAATTAATTGACATTACTGTGTCCCTTTGAGGATTAAAAATATCGTCAGACACTTAACGAAGAGATTTAGTTAATTGGCGTCATTTAGCCAGATTGGTATTGATTTAGGTGGATTACCAAGGATTAGACTAATCCTAATTATATTATCTAGTGTAGCCAGTCAGTAACCCCATAAAATTTTATTTGGATATCTGTCTGCACTTTTTCTCCCAAGTCCACTCAACAATGCCAGATTGGTGTATCTGGGCATAACGCCATTAGAGCACCTAGCCAAAACATTTTTTGGGTGTTTTTTTTCTTCTGTACATGGGGTGTGATTTAAGATGGCAATAATCTGTTGATTAAATAAAATGATTTTGAATTTGTTTTATATTTTCTTCCCTACATGTACATATAATTGTTGATACATGTATTTATATTTCTACCAAAGTTAAAGTAATATTTTGGGGGTGGGTCAAGTCGTCAATCACATGCCCTTGTCTTTACAGTTGTAAGGTTTCTGGCCTAGTTTCAATCTCCGGCTTGTACAATAATATAAGGAATAATGTTCCTCGGTTTCCTCTTCTTGTCTACGATATCACCTTAGATGGAACTTGGAAGTGGACGTTAACTCCATAGACAAACGAACGAATCGGTTCCATCTCACTCCTAAAGTCTCCTACATCTTAACTAGTGCTGGGTTTTGCCACTGCAATCATGATACATTATGTATTTTGATTCAGCTGCTACAATACAATACATATCACTATTCATAACCTGGTCAATTTGTACCAAGAAAACAACAGGGTAAATGAATAATTAAATAAAACTGTTTTTATCAAGATGTTGATGTGCATCAAAATAAGGACCAAAACAATTTAAGAGTGTTTGTACACAGTACCTATGAATACTGTGTGACGTGGATAAATAAGGGTGACCGGTTACTTGCTGAAGTGACAAAAAACATAAAAAAGAATCATGAAATATGGATTTAGTGTCTTGCAATTCAACACGCAAATTGTGAGATGGTGAATCGCAATAGATAGGTAGGTTCAACGACATACATGTATCGTGCCAGCACTTAGCGATACCCTACACACAAGCAAATTCTGGAAATAAAATTGTTATATGATGGAAATGTGGTTTAAAGTGTACATTGTTATAAATGTCATACTTTAAGAACCTCAAATTTAATATATACATGTAGGTACAGTGTATGTCAGTGTATGTTGACTGAACATGCAAACACCTGTCTAATTTATCTGTAGATATTCATTCAGTACATGTATATGTAGATGTCCACAAGCTGTAATACATGAACTGTTGAAAAGGTTAATTAGTGGTCACCAAGTTTAAAGTCCTACAGTACAATGATTATGTGTACATGTACATTAAACTCTTAAAATCTAATCTAGTTTTATTACTCATATATATCTCTACATCAACATTAAATCTTTTGGATTTATTTTCAAGTTTAAATGTCTACACATGACAACTTTCTCATAGAAAAACGTGATATATCATTCAAAATGCAGCGTCATCTAGTTTTTCTAGACTGTTTTAAGTTTATTGCTGCCCCAAATGTATATTGCAGTGAAATATATATTGCAATATATTGCAAAACCTGTTTTTTTCATAGAGCATGCTTCAGTTAAACGGTTTAAAGATATATTCATAGAAGTTTTTTCACTGCTTTTTTGGAGTTGGAATTTTTGATGATGATTGAAAAACTTCACAAATAACAATTTCAGCATAAAAATTAAATGTATGACATTATGTTTTACTTGATTTATTAGGAATTAAATGAGGACAGCCAATCAAAGTCTATTTTGCAACAAAATGAAAGTAGAATAACACCAAATATGATATTGAAATATGTATTGCAGAAGATCAGTATAAAACCATATTGTATTAATCGATAATTGATTTTCTTTAGACGCCCCTAATAATTGGCATGAATTAAATCATGCAGTCATACATTGTAGACTACACACACACATGTACTTAGTAAATTAATATAATCAGAAAATACACAAGATTTAAGTTCTCATTAATTGATCGTGTTGCCAATATTTGTTACATCTGACCTGACCTGCTCTGTCAGATCTTTGGCAGACTTTTTGTGGATTTGTTTTTACATCTTGATGCTTGTTAAGACTGGAGGACATTTGCATTGAATGTTACAAAACTCCTGGTGGTCTCAGATTTTAAGTTTTTTTTATGGAAATTCATACAGCAAATAGATTTAAATAGGAAACAGACTGATTGGTTTAACCCCTGACGTTTATACAACGTATGTTTCTGTTGTAAGATAGAAGCTTGTGTTGTTTTTCTATTCGTGAAGTTCAGTAAATATTGAATTACTGTTATTTTCTCATCCTTTAACATTTATTTACACACTTGTGACTTAAATATTTCTTGGTATAGGAAAGGTGTTGTGTCTGTACAACTGGCCTTTTGACCATGCTATTTAAACAACTTCATTTGTAGGAAATTTGTTTTTCGTTTGTCAATACATTAGCTGTTAACCTATGTTTAAGGTAAAACTGTCGATTGGAACAATAAATCTTTAATTGATTATTAACCTTGTTCAAGTTTTCTCTCTGTCGATTTTAACACACGGTTATAAAATAAGGTTATTTTTGCTATAAAATGTTGTTTGACCTTTCTTTACCTGTTTAGAATTGTTAAAGATAGTCATGTGCAATTCGTCTCTCCTCATTTACAATTCAAATAAACTAGTAAACCGTCTTTCATTCAGGGTCATTTAAGGTGACCTGTATAAATTTAGTAAAGAAGTAAATTTTATATAAAGGGTTTTGTTTGAAAATGGCCAGTTTTTATACATGATAAGACCATGAGTGGGAACAGCAATGGGGAGGGTAAAAGACATACTTCAAGTAAATCTAAACTGATAATTTTTGTGTCTAAAAAATATTATTAAAAAATGACAGAAATAATAGCTGATGATATGTGCATGCCTTTTGTTAGATGAAACCATTAATTTTAAGGTGATCCTTTTTGAGCCAGTTCATAAAATAAAGCTTTCTTGAAAACATATTGTGAGCTGGGTTTATTTACCCCAGATTTGCAATGCGAATTATTTTAATAAAAATATGCTACATGTATGTGTTCGGGCCGAAATGACCGGTTATAGTGTCAAGTGGACCTTAAGACTCCATTTCTTTCTTTCTCTCTCATGATCTACATCTACATGTTATAGTTAAATGCATAGTTGTATAGTATATTAATAACACTTTTAATTGATGAAAAGAATCGTTAAGCTATTATGTATTCATTCTCATACATGTATTTTCTGAAGTATTTTATCCATATATGTCATAGGTAAGAAAGTAAAACCAAGTTGGGGGGCAAATGTCCATTTAATGTATGAACTTTTTGTTAATGTATACTAGGGGGTTAGATACCTGAATGGTTAGCGCATGCGCATCGCATCAAGTCAAGGTCTGTCATTGAATCAATTGCCGTCGTTTCGATTCCCTAGTTGTATGTGACAAGGAGTAGGGTCGCCTGTCCAACCTCATCGGTTTTCTCCAGGTCTTTCAGTTTCCTCCCACTGTTAAAGACCATTACATGCAAGCAAATTATTGGAATAAAATTGAACCATGTGTTAGTCCCAAAATGACCTAGTTTTTGTCAAGTAGACCTTAAGCCCCATTTCTCTCTAAATCTCTCTCTTTTAATGTACAGGTACACTACACATGTTCATGTACATCTGCTGCTGCCATTATTAGGGTTTTCTCAATGTATCGGATACATACATCTACATGTACATGTATTTATCTTGTACATGGTTTCAACAAGTAGCTGAAACTGGCAGATAACCTGTTTATTTACATATATACCTATATACCATGGTGTGATGTAGGTATACCCTTTTGATCTGTACATCTAGGTATGTGAGTTACGTTAACCTACATTTTATAACCATACCAACACATTTACTGGACTACAAGAAATTATTCAACACCTTGTAGATGTAGATATACATCTACTGATACAGGACTTACGTATCATGATATAGGTACATGTATATTATGTAAATCTACGTGTCATCTATTGTCATTCTATTGTATGTATTATAATATTTTATACAAGGTACATGTACATGCAAAATATATACGCAATAAGCTTACGTATGTACATGTAGAATTCAAAACAACCCATTGTTAACCAAACTTATAGGAGCACCCATTTATATAAAAATACTCACTAAAAGAAATAACAAACAAATACAATCAATATACCAAAAGGAAAGCCGAGAAACAAAATAAATTGATGAAGAAATACCCGGCTTACCTACAAGAATTTTTTTGATCTTCACGAGACCCATTATCAGATTGTTAACATCATTTTTCAATCAATCATAAGATACATATGTATGTGTATAAGCTTTGTTCAGAATTTGTCTAGTAATAAAAAGTCAAGTTAATGCCCCATTTTGTTCAGTTTATAAAGTGAATAATAACAATTCGAATTGTCCAGGGGAGTTTACATGATAACTTAATGTTATGTATGAGAGGAATTGACTACTGACTAGACAAAATTTCTTTATCAACCCACATGGACATTACTCCGACACAGGGAGACTCTTAATCATACAGACATTTTTCTTAGGCCACATTATGGTAATGAGATAAACCCAAGACATTCTCCAGCACTGGTATATGTTTCTTGTCAAAGTATTACTGATATATAGACAGTACTGGTACATATATGTTTTGTTTTTACTAACCAGTATCTGTTTTGTAGTCAAGGTACATAGATACTGAGTACATAAAAAAGGTTGCCGTGACACGTACATGTATCTACTAAATTTAAATTCATTTATTTGGGTTTTTTTAAAATCAAAAAATAGTGATTTAAAAAAGTGAAAAAAATGAGATTTCAACTTTTATCAAACAAGTGGATTAATGTCTAAAGAAGTTTAAATCATTTTCAAACTGAAAAATTGTTAAAATTGAGTCTCTACTCTCTAGTCATTCGGACATGATAAAAAAACCAAGGTCCCGTATACATTTGTACACATCGGCATGCATGTAAAAGATCCCTTGGAGTTTGATATAAGAGTAGGGGCTGTAGCGCTGCTGTCCAGGCAAAATGTCCCTCATAACGTATGTCTATCATCATTAGCCCAATTAGAGCAGAACAGTATGATGTTAAACTCCATTTCTTTTTATTTTGATTTCTTAATCATATGTTAAATAAATAATTTGAGTAGGTTTTTTGAGTGACTTACAGTCTCATATTTAAGACATAAAAATTTTGATAAACATGTAGTCCCGTCCCAAAAAATGCAATTGCTTATTAGCAGCTTTAACACTAGTTTTGTATGTGATTGTTGATTTTTTTTTAATAAAATCTGTGATTTAGGATTTATGTTATGTAATACATTATATCAAAATTTATAACTGTAACATGTAACACAAAACTCTTTACATCAAAAGCTTAGTCCATGCAATAAATCTTTTCAAGAAGAATATATGTATATCTTTTATCAGAGTGAAGTGGTTTGATCAAACACAAAAAAAGATCAAACCTAATAGTTGTTTGTTTTGTGCTCTGTGTGTGATGAACAACGAGTATACGGAATGATATATTAACCAATTTGAAATAAATTTTATGATTATTGAAGCTATGATTGCTGTGTGTACTTTCTTTAACATTTTTTTTAAGTTTGAGTTTAACTGGGTTGCTGGGTGGACGATTGTTCAAACAAGTTCACTTTTAGGTGATAAGGTCTGTTATTAAGTCAATCAGAGTGGTTTTAGTTCCGAACTTGTATGTTACAATTGTATGTTACAAGGAATAGGGTCATATGCCTGTCTTCATGAGTTTTCTCCAGGTACTCCAGTTTCTGCCCACAGCTTTAAGATCCCTACGTCTAAGCAATTTATCGAAATGAAAATTGTATCATATGTTGGTCCCAAATGACCTAGTTTTCAGGGAGTGGACATTAACCCATTTCTCCCTTTCTCTTGACATAGAAATTTGATAATTAATACATACATGACGTATAACAACCTGTAGGGCGGGTCATCTGATGTGTAGATTTATTTTAATATATTGAGCTCAGTCATTGCATTTAGTAAAAGTGTAGCAATCGTCCCTCTGTCATAGAAAATCACCATTGATGTACATTACAAAACATTTACATTGACTGCGTGAATTTTTTATATTTTTATACAGATTATTTTATTCATCAATGAATAAAAACAGGCATGACATATTTAACCCCCTTTCTCATTCATTTGTTTGTATATTCATTGGGCGGAAAATTTATGTGATATCATTGCAATGTATAGAAGGCCGAGGTCTAAACTCAGACAAAGGTGTGGTACAAAATAGATATCCTCTTGATCTTGATCTTTGATTGTGGATTTATTTATAAAAAAAATTCAATTTTTATATCTTACAGTTCATGGAGCTAGAGGTCTACAAGGTAAAAAACCAGGTGAGTAGGGTGATATGTCTATCACATGTAGAAATAAATCATGCATGGCTATAATAAAACAAATAAAGTCATGCTTCACTTGTTCTATATATATATATATAAAAAGGTTTTAACATAGACTTGTTTATAAGTGTTTATAGTATTAATGGGTAATGTATTGATCATATTTTTAGTTCAAAGATTTAGAAATATTGCACCTTTTGACATTTGAATTAGAAACCCATTATCCCCCTATACATGCCATGTCGGCCCATGGATAGTAAATCTCTATTTAAGTATAAAAGGGTTTTCAGTGTATGAAAGGTGTATTTGACTGTAGGCTATTGAAGTATACAGTAATGTATATAAATATAACTAGACACCTTGATGGATGACACTGACATCAGCCATTTTACAGAAAAAATGTTTCAGCCTATGTATGGCAGTATTTTTTCTGTTGACAGTTTTAATAGTATAGATAATTTATTAAATATGACACTTGACAAGGAAATAGTTGTGATATTTAATCGGCCCAATTGACCTATTCTTATGATGAATTATATTGATTGTATTGTTGCTTCTGACCTCAAGACCTACATGTATTGGAATAATATATACAATGTAGGTATATAGAAAGAAATCAATAACCGTTGGTTTATGATGAAGTAATGACTAGGTCTGGTTTTTAGGATTTTGTTGTACCTAGTAATTATTTACAATCTAATCTACTCGCCTTCTCTACATGTGTCTGGGCCATACTTAATTTGCAATAAACTTCATCTGGTTAATTATCTAAAAGAATTTGGAATTTATTGTTCCATCCTTTTCAATTGACGTGCAAGAGCAAATTGTTCTAGCTATCATTGGGTATAAGAATGGGTTCAGTTCAGTGTTGGGATCTCGGCCGTATATTCCGGACGTGTCCAAATTTTTTTTTCCAAACGCACTATATTGTCCGACCGTGAATATGCCCAATCGGACATCAAGACATGGTGAATAATATTCAATATTCCAAAATTAATATAGTGTACTGACTAGTAGTGAGAGTATAACTACCACTCAACCCGATTATCATTGACAATAGGCTTGATTGATTAGGTAATTAAGTGATCAACTGTTATTTCTTTCTGCTATATTAGTTTGAATGTGCTCATGAATTATGTCCTCCTGGCCTGAATATTCATCTGGCATCCACAGTCAAATTCCAATTTTTCCATCGAGTTTTCAATCTGTTTCATCTGACTGGTGAATGTACATAAAAATGTCATACATGTTCTTGTGAATGTATAATCAGTATAAACATGTGGTGTTATATAACTGCTAGTAGCTGCATTTTTTGTTGGCTGGCAACCCTTGTTTAATGAAATGTTTGATGTACGATTACAGGAAGACATAAGTATTCTGTAATATTTGGTGTTGGTACTAAGAAATTCCGTACAGCTGTAGTTAAAGATGCTACTGGATCACCTGATTGGAATGAAGAGAGTGGCATGTAAGTATACCATTTTAAAGTTACAGACCAAACCAAACCTTATAGCCTGTTCAGACGCTTTAGTTGACCTGGTTTAAAAACCCTGGGGATAGTGTAACTTTGTCATCTGAACGCAAATGGGGAGCAAATAACCCCAGCTCGCGAACTGACTTCGAAAAGGCTTTTTAATTTAAACCGATTCATCTTGGCCAACTGACCCGGTTGGCTTAAAAAACGCTGCTCCAGCTCCCTTTGAGCATGCACAGTACGCAGTGAGTTTAATTCCTGTGAAAATATTAGGGTCAGGCAGTGCCAGTGTTATCAAAAGCGTACGAGAACCGAATAAAAATATAAATTTACCCATGCGTTATTAACTCTCACACTACCGACCGAAGAGGTCAGAATAGTTAAACTGGTTTGGCCTTTAGAATGTGTGAACGCAAAACGATACTGTCTTAAAAAATAAGATTCTGAACAGTATATTAGTCTTCACTGGTTTCAATATTACTTTTGATATGAAAATGTGATTAAACTTAAATCAAACATATGTAATATTGAAAGAAGTTGTCAGTGATTTTTTTTTAAAGGCTTTATTACAGTCTTCTTATGTTTACATTATGTTAGATTCAGTACATAACAAATTCATAAGGGACATATACAGTATATACATGTACTAACAATGTATGCATAGAATATTTTCAGCATTGTTAACATTTTCAAACTAGTATAGAGTAAAACTTGACCATTGTTATTAAGTTTGATATTAGCTTTTGAACACGCTTAAACTGCATAGTCCAATTTAAAAAAATTATTTGATGGAAAGTTAACTATGTGCTGTCACGCAACACACCATTTTTTCATCCATGGCATTTACATATATGGAGTACAGGTGTGTTGTACAGGTACACTTCCCCCAGATAGTTGATGTTTTTCTTGCATGAAAGTGTCAGTTTCTCTTAAATAAATAAAATGCACATGTAGGTAGGTAATTGTTGACAATTATAAACAAGACCGGTTGTACTGAACCACCTACTTAAAGAGACACTGATAACCTTGTAAATATTACAACGATAACCTTTTATGGTTAATTGTGATTAATTGTAGGAGGATGAATATATAGTAAAATACATGTACAAGTAATTTAAATGGCGGCCTATGTCATTTAGCAAGGAAATGATCTATACAAATATCATGCAACTATTCTTTAAGATTAAGGAAAACATCAAATGAATAGCTGGTAGATTAATTGTCAATTTCATAATGTTGTATTTGTTGGGGGGTTGAAATTAATATCAATTTGGAGATTTTCCTCTTAAATCCAACTTTATTATTTTAAGCCATGTTGGTAATGGCATAGATCTGTTATGTCTATTTCGTACATGTATTTATGTTTTTGATAAAATTAATTTAAAAAAATGGAGGTTTTCAGCTTAAATCTGACTTTATTATTTTTAGCCAGGGTAGTCACAGATCTATTGTGTCTATTTCTTACATGTATTTTCTGGGGAATTGGTAAAATTATCAGATAATAGAGATTTTACGCTTATTATTTTCAGAAATGTTGGTCATGCCACAGATCATGTTTTTTTTACCGTTATGGAAAAAGATGATGTCCTTGGACAAGTTGTTATTCCGGCCTTATCTTTACAAAGCATAAAGGGACAAGTTAAAAAGATCGGCCTTAAACCACATAAAAAATGTATGAACCCGAAAGGTGATTTAATATATCAGTGTTATGTATCTAAATATCGACCAGCAACATCAACACCCATCATTAAAAGTAGTACGCCCATGAGATCAGGAACAGGTGGAGCTCATCTAACAGGTTTCGCACGCTTAAAGAGTAACCTGACACCATCACCCATTAGCAACGGTAAAGACTCAAATAAACGTGAAAATCGCAGTTCATTGGCAACATTTAATAAAAAGCTTTCGCGTTCAATTCACAATATTTTTAATTTTTCTAAATCGAGTGATGAAAAAAATGACGACGATGACGATAAAGATAATTCGAGTAATAAACCATTTTCAAAATTCGCAGCAAAATTTCGCAGCACTACTAATCTGGATGACATGGCTCAAACTCCAGTTATCACAAATACCATTCCGAATATTGGTACGGTGAAGGGGGGTACGAGAATTATAATAGAAGGACGTAATTTAGGATTAGGTAAATCAGACATCGTCGAGTTAATGTTATGTGGTAGTGACATATTAGACACAGTGGAGTATGAATCTTCTAACTGTATTGTGTGTACGACGAAGGAATGGGAGGCAGGAAAAGGCGATATATGGTACGAAACTGTGTCTGGTGGCCAAACGGTGGTCAAAAACTTTTTCACTTTTGTTGATTCTTCATCTAAAAGTAGTGCACCTGCACCAGTTACAATGAAAATATCAGATTCCTCATCGGAAAACAATGACGACGCTAGTACTGGAGTTGACAGTCGAAACACATCAGTTGCTGGAGATGATGAAATATTTTCAGCCGTTACACCTGAGAAAAATAATATCAATTCTGTTCCTCCTAGTCCATGTCCACCAAGAACACCTTCAAACCAACGTAAACTTGAGGTAAATATTAATGACTCATTGAGTCGATTTTATCACGTAAAATCTCTAGCACTTCACAATTATATTTGAATATTTTCTACACAATGCACCTTAATGTACAGATATTATTTTTCCTAAGGCACAATCTATTTTTTTTGTAATTTAGCATGTTTAGTTTATATAATGTTTGTCTACCATATAATATTCACCTTTAGATTTTATTATAGATGTGTTATAATTCATCAACGTAAAATTCAGTCTGTTTTCTTTAATTGAAATTCGAGGAAATACGGATTTTACATTTAATTATAGCTGATAAAATGTAAGGCCCCACTGAACTAGTATCTGACATTTTGAACTTTACATTAACCTGACATGTAATATAGAGATGCATTATGTAAGATTTAGATAAAGAGCTGTCTGTTCTTGATGAAAATTTCTTTCAAATTACTTTATTCTGAGCAAAGTTATGAGTTTTGAAAGAAGTAGGGAAGTTTGCTGATTATCACAGGAATGATACTCCATGGACATTCTAATCGATTTAAGTACATGTATCTGCCATCAGGTGTTCTACAGAGTAGATTATAGGCTTGTCATGTTAATAAATATTTTAAATAACAGTTGACATGTACATGTACATGTATATAACATTTGAAGCCAGCACAAAGACTTTCAATAGGCAGATTTAGCTCTTACATAATGCGTCTTTAGAAATAAATCTAATCTTGTGTCATAAAACAACAGACACTTGAGAGTTTGTTCCTGGCAATCACCAAATTTGACAGGTGCCTTTTTTCCAAGCTTTAATAATAAGATTGTGTTTTATTGCTTTTAAGAAGAAATGATCTTTAGATATGTATACTCCTACAGTAGAAATAGTGAGTCATACTGAATGAAGTGACACCCATTAATAAGAACATCATTAATTAGTATGATGTATTATCCCAATGACAGACTGAATTTTTTTTTATGAGTTATTTTATGTTATATTGTGAACATGTTGAATTTCTGTAGAATTATTTAAATTTAGCAGATAAGTGAAATGAGTGAAGTATCCCGGTGGTCTTTAGTGAAAAAACGCATGGTATATACAATATCTGATTTATTAATTATTTTACAGCACATACTCCTCTCTCTCCCTTCTTCTTTTTAGATTTTAGTTGCTTTTCCTATATATACCTGACAGAGTTCTTATTTAACAAATTTTGCCAGTTAAGACAGTGTTAACATTCAAATTTAAAGGAGCTAAATCGCTAACATTTGGGACCTAGAAATTGTCAAAAGTGGGTCGCAACGCATATAATACTGTAATATGAATGTATATAAACTGATTAACATCCAATTGTTTTCGTTTTTTCCCCAATTTAAATCAGTTACGTTCGGCAAAATAAGCCATACAGTCTCAATCTAGTGCAAAATTTCTATAGCGTCTGGTTATTCCAGTCAACATACGCCGTATGGTATGGTGCAATATGTCTAGCCTCGCTCCTAGAGTCTCTTATTAAAACTGGGGCTGAAGCGCATTATGGTACATGATACGTGTACCAATGTTAAAAAAATATTATTTTATCTAAAATATCTGATATCAGAAACTCATCTTTTCCTGGTAAGTTTACATCATCAATGTTGATTTAAAATGGCCAATAATTCGTGTTTTTGATGTTAAAGATTTCAGCGGATTTGAGTTACAGACTTAGGTCCTATAAAGATCATTTTGAAAATTTGAAAAGTTTTTTTTTACAATTTCTTCTTGCTTTTGAGAACAGAATTTAAAGTAGATGATCATTATAAGGGTATGTTTAAATCCCTTGCAAACTACAATATTGTCAAAAATAAAACTCCAAATGGATTTTTCGTCCAAGAATGGTTCTGTTTCATTCTATATTTACATATGAAGAGTTAGGTATTTCATGATATAAGAATTCTCTACAGTCAATATAAACAAACCAGCACCTTCTATATAGGTGTGGTTTAAAACCTTTTCATAGACCTTGCTTTAATCCAAAAAGATTATCTACTATTGATATTGTGGTTTTCTTAATTAGATGTTACATAATAAATTGAGTAAATTTTACTAAAAAACATAAATGACGATCAGCGGCTTTATCATAAAAGACCACAAAATCCAAGTTAAACATTAAAATTTTGGGGAATGCAAAGGGACTGACTGTTCTGTTTTTTAGCCAGACATTTTCAAGCAATATCTGGTCATTGACCGGCAGAATTTGCCTAAATAAGAACTTTATGTTGCTAGTTGACTTATTGCTAGAAAACTACATGTTATACATGTATGTTTATGTAATGTTAATTGTGTATGTAATGTTAATTGTGTATGTAATGTTAATTGTGTAATTATGTACACTGTACATATTGTACTATGAATATGACAGTATGTGTACTATTTAAACAACGTGTGGGTTGGGTCGTAGAAGATGAAACATTTCTATTATATTTGTCATGTCTAACATTTTTTTATCCTAATTACCCTAATTAACAGTGTTAATGACCACTGACCTCTTAGTCTAGATAGCAATATTCATATTTTACATATTTTCTACATTACATGTAGTTGTAAAACATAACATTTTGTGGTAGTAATTATTTTCATAAGTTTTGAAACAGAATTACTGAAGTTATTTGAAATTATCTTTTGACATGAGTTTCCTGCCCACTAATTTAAAGGGGTGTTGTTATATAAAAAAGGGGAGGATCCCCTGTTGGAAAGAGAATAATACATGTACGTACCCATGAGCATCAGATGGGGGGGGGCATCACAGATTGTCAATATTTTATATAATTTCATTTACGAAGCCCCCCCCCCCCCCCAATATATATTTCATGGCCACCTCTGTACATACTGAACCCATGGTTATCAATATTCCAGCTCTTTTAGTCAAATGGTACCGTACTGAAAACAGGTGCATGAAAGGTGAAGAGGTGATGCGAAGACTTAAATTTTAACCATTTTTTTCTCCCTAAAACTAAACAATCACTGCCATGTTTATTTTACTAATTGGTTTAAAGTGAAATTTATTTGCATGTGATTAAAATCAACCCAGCTAACTTTTAACTTGTCAAACAAAATATAACGTGGAACATAATTACTGTACGTTATATATAAAACATGGTAAAACTACAAAGTTGGGAATTAATAATTTGAACAGAGACATGTTGTTGTAAGCTTTTTATTTGTTTATGTAAGGCATTGTCATGCTTGTATGATGAAAGCTTTTACAAATGTGATGTTATAGTTATCATGAACAAAAATTGTGGGATGCTTTATGCAAATACAATATATACATGTACGTTGGGTATTTATTTATCGCATATTAGCATTGTATTAATGTTTTAGTTGAAAATGTAACAAACGAAGAAGTAGTTACATCAAGTGTTTTAATAGGAAAGAGAGGATATATAAATAGATCAGGTTAAATATATCCCAACTTGGATAAAATGAAACAGCCCTGCCTAATATTTGTGGAAACTTAGTTTATCCATCATTAAATCTTGAAAAGAGAACTTGCATGTATTATGTGACACTGACGAAACAAATCATATGTTATGAATTTATTTCAGAGAAGTATGTATGAAGGTGGGGAATACGTACAATTTGTTTTTACCTCATGTTTGTATACTCACATATTAATTTGGTTGTATATGTACATGTATATTGTTTGGAAGTTAGATCTTGATCCCCAAAACCACATCATTGCATTGCTGAAGCTGCCGGTCAGCCAATGTCGAATTGCCTGGCAAGCCATTTCTAATTTTCAGTTGATCTATGTAATGTTTTGTTGTTTAATCCATGTGATACCATGATAAAATATGATTTACAACAATATAATTTGTAATATTTTTAGTTACCTGATCCTAAAACTAAATCATTAGGTCGAGTACAGAGTAATGAAGGTATAGAAGGAAGATATAAAAAGAATTTTATGAAACATGTAAGAAGAGCTAGTGAATCAATAACAGCTGAACAAGAAGGATTATCCCGAGAAGATGTTGATAGACATAGTAAGTAATACATTAATAATAACTTTTACTTCCTTGTATCTTAAAAAACTTTAATTTAATTCAAGTTAGGTCTTTATTTTATTCCAGTTGTAATTTGTCGTGTGTAAGATTTATGTAAAGAACTTGCCTTTCTTCATATAATAGTTAAAAATTAGATATTGAAAAAGGAATATATTAAAAATTACTTTATTCTGAGCAAAGTTATGAATGTTTGAAGTATCTAAAAGAAGTAACCATAACTCCACCAACAGTTCATATTGTCCAGTACCATTGCCATAATTAAGTCTCAATTTTTAGTCCTATTACTTTTATCAGCAGCCAATGGACATATTCGCATATAACACAGGCATTGTCTATTGCACTCAATATCTAAGCCATGCGATAAGTCTGTAGAGTTGATTATGGGTTTCTCTATGTTTAATGATGCAACTGTTAACATGTCCATAATCATGTTGTTTATTTATGATTACATTGTCACTTTGTAAAGTGCCTATGGACATGTCACATGCATATGAAAGGGCGTAGGCGCACTATAAATGAGCTGTAATACTTATAATGATAGTATTAAGGCCACACCCATTTGAAATTTTGTTTATTGTCTACGATATCATCCAAGGTGGAAGTGGACGTTAAACGCCAGTAACGATTAACGAATGAACAAAATTTTGTTCTACGTCTGCAAAATTTTGATTTCTATTTCTTGGGTTATAAATATAACTTCAAAAAATTCTAAGTTGCTATTCTCAAAAGGTTAGAATTTTAAACTAAACATTGTTCAGAAGACAATTTAACTATCACAACCATGAGGAACTAAATATTACATTGCTTTAAGTCTTTGGTAAGTCTTAGGTTGCCTTGGAACCCAATAATGTATAGTTTGTATACCATAATACTTCTTTGACTAACGTCTACAATTTTCAACACATATTTTGTCTCACGGCCAGTTATATTTATTTGTACCTAGTTCATACATTCAAATAGGTAAATACAAGACCTTGTATTCAAAAATAACATTCGTCACACGCTAACTCTACTTACCCAAAACAACTGATATTCAAATCGAAAGTCTTTAATAAAATATGTCTTGTCATATGATTTGATCAAGTAATTATTTGGGGTTTTTTTTTTTTTCAGGTATAACAAAGAAAGAACTGCAAGCAGAAGTTATACGTTTGTATAATGAAAATCAATGTAAGTTAAGTCTTTTTTTATTATACGCCCACATTGAAATGTGGTCGTATATTGCCGTCGCCCCCGTCCGTCCGTTATTAAGTTGGGGCCATTTACTTTTCAAACTAGAGCGTCCACAAGCAATTTAAGTTGGGGCCTTTATTTTATTCCAGCTGTAATTTGCCGTGTGTAAGATTTATGTAAAGAACTTACCTTTCTTAATATAATTGTCTCACGGCCAACTTAAATTGCTTGTGGACGCTCTAGTTTGAAAAGTAAATGGTATTGATAATTTCAAAAAGAACCACAGTTGTATTTAACGGGTATCTGTTGATAAAAGTCTACAAATCAAATGTTTAAACATTAATGAAATTGTTTGTCTGAAAGTTTCTGCAAAAATATAATTGAGCCTTTGTCTGAAAGTTTCAGTAAAAATAAAATTGAGCCATTCAGAATTAATCACTAGATTTGTTTAACATGGTTACATGTACATAATCCACATTGGGAATTTCTCTGTTGAATTGTTTGAGCATCTTGGCATTAGTGACTGTCTTTTACAATTTAATGTAGCTGTATTTGATGTGAGAAAATTAAATCAAATACCAAGTTCTGTCTCTTACAAGAGATTATAAACTTTTCAAGGTAATGAACAAAGACGGACACATGTTTTATGCTCACAGACAATTGATTGGTTATTGCTTGTCGGTTAACACCCATGTTATTTCAACTAAAATCATGTGACAGGACTGCTGATTGATGTCGTTATTCAGAATATTCAGAACCCGGACCACTCAAAACTTTTTTGGTTTAGGTAATAAGGAAATAAATCCAACCTGAAAATGATGGCAGTTTTCACAGAATGCTGTAGTATTTGGTCCACTTGACTGGTTTTTAGTTCATTGTCATCAAAGTTTTAATTTAATGATTTTTCTACTTTCAGCATTAAAGAATGAGAATGCTGATATGAAAGGCTACATTGATCGACTTATAGCTAAGGTTATCCAGCATTGTCCTGATGCCTTAGAAACAGTGTAAATATTTTCAGTTTATATTGATTGATATGGGTAGTTAGTTGTCTATAAACGTTATTTGTTATTTATGATACAAGTCAAATACATGGTTTTTTTTGGATTCTGTATCTCTTATAAATTATCATGTCAAAAAATTAAGTTTATGAAGCTAGGCAATTTGAGAAAATATGACTATGTCGTCACACCACGTAATGTCTGAGTATCTGGGTGAAATATTGCAACACATCTGTCACTGATTGTATTATTTCCATAAAAATTCCATTAGTTTCTTTTACTGAGAAACTTGTAAAATAACATAGACTTTGTACATTTACTTCATTAAAAATATATTAGTGTTGTATTGTTTGTGATAGAAATAAGTCATATCAATTACTAAATAGAAACTAGTCCATAATTAACTTCTTGCTAAACTCTATTGTAATATTCTTCAATTAGCTCATTTTATTAAAGTAAGAAAAACTAGCTTATTAAAGTAAGAAAAACTAGCTTTTTAAATTAAGAAAAACTAGTTTATTTTATTAAAGTAAGAAAAACTAGTTTATTTTATTAAAAGAAGAAAAACTAGTTTATTTTATTAAAGTAAGAAAAACTAGTATATTTTATTAAAGTAAGAAAAACTAGTTTTTTGTAAGTAAGAAAAACTATCTTTTTTTTTATTAAAGTAAGAAAAACTAGTTTATTTAAGTAAGAAAACTAGTTTATTTAAGTAAGAAAAATTAGCTTATTTAAGAAAGAAAAACTAGCTTATTTTAGTAGGTAAAACTAGCTAATTAATTTAAGAAAACTAGCCTATATATGTAAGAAAAAACTTAGTTTATTTAACTACCTTTTTAAAAAGAAGAATCTCTTGTGGATGATTTCACTTTTTCCATTGAACCTGACAAGATTGCCAATAGGAAGCAATTTCTAAACTCTAATAAATGTTCATGTTCACATCATCATGGGGCTGAGAGTTGGTTTGAGTGTTTCACACTACAAGGTTATATTCATCACTGGATGTACACATCTATAGTCACAGTTGTAAAGAAAACATGTAGGTTGCTGGTATATGAACTGTAAAATTATAATTAGTCGAACATAGTACAATGTCAGATATCATATACCAGTTACATGTAATCTAATTCCAACATTATTGAAACCCCTTGAGCAGCCATTTTTCGTACACTAATACAGGTGAAATATATTTTTATTTTATCTGTGGGCATATTCTTAGGTTGATACTTTATTATTTTTAATCATTTTCAATGAAATTTTTGTTTTCTTTTTTTTATTCACACCAATTCGAAGTGTTGTTAACTTAATTCCACACCCAGCTCAAATCAAAAGCTTTCTATCAAAATTGTATATCTATCATTTTGAAACTTAGGTTGTTAGCATTTAAATACGATGAATCAGATCTGAAGTACATCTACGTGTATTATATTTATATTGATATTAATGATAATATGACCTGGTTTTTTTTATTGGTCGTAATATGATGTAGATTTAATATGTTTGATATTCTATTCAACATAATTTAATCGTTTGAAGATCTCAAACTAAAAATTGTCCGTTTTTAAGACGTCTATCACAAGTATGTATTACTTTAAAACGGTTTTCCCTCCATTTTATAATGTTTTTTCCAGAATCACTTTGATTGATATTTTTCATTTTTGAAAATCACATTTTTGTAATGTGTATATATATATATACTCCTAGCAGTCATCATTATGTTGTATTAATAGCAGAATATAAGATAATTGTTAATTAGCCATAAACAGCAAGTTTATTATACAGCTCTTGAAATTCAAATTATACAAGAAAAAGTCAGTATTTAACCAAGGTATAACCTTGTAGATTTTATACTCGTCAATAATAATTTATGCAGTATAATAAATGTGATAGTTCACATTGTCTTCCACATTTATATAACTATAACGCTGGTTAGTCATGACAACCTCATCATATATGTCATGATAATCATAGTAGTCATGATAACAAGGAATCTTTAAAGATGCATTATGCAAGAGATAAATTTGCTTATTGCAGGGCTTTTTCTAGCTTCTGATCAATGTTATATAAATTTATTTAGACATTTAGTCATATGATAAGTCCATAATCAACTCTCTAGAGCATCACATGTCTGAAATATTGAATGGATTAGACAATGTCTATCATATTATCACATTAAAATGGCTGAAAATCAAGACTTTGTTTATTATGATGGCAATGATACCTGGCAAATCGAGGATACATTTAAGAACTCAAACAGCTATAACTTAGCCAAGAATAAATTTATTTGACTGAAATTTTCATTACATTCATTATCTATTGTAAAACTGCAGTTCTTTAAATAAAACATACATAATGCACCTTTAATATTAGCCACCACAAAACAAAAATTAATTCATTTTACTTATGAATACATAGAATTTTTTTTAGAAATAATGTTCTTTGAAGTTGAGGTTTGTTATATCTTTAAATGATTATTTATAACTAAATTGTTACCTTTTTAAACACGTACTATTATTATGAAATGTTTGTATATAACTTGTATCTTGATGGCTATTGTGTTGTTTGTTTGTTTTGTGTACTGGTATTAGTATTTAATTATTTTATATTTAATGTATTATTGCTGTATGTCTACTTATTGTAATAATCAAATACTATATGTAATACTAACATACATTGTGTATATATCTGCTTCAAAGTATTTTATCAAAAAATTATTCAACTGTTTCTATTCATTGTACTTTTGCTGATTTTCAGTGAACATTTAGTTATTCTTGCCAGTAACTTCACTGAAATTCTAAAACATTCATAAATAGTGTAAGCTTAAGACTTATTAATATCATTTTAATATTTCGTTTTACTACTGATATATTTTCAGTTAAAACTTTCTATCTAGAGCATATCAATTTGAATGTTAATATAATTTTGTACTACCATATGGGACTGAATTATGTGCTTTTGAGCTCGAGCCGATTGTAGTTTCACATGCGTTCCTGCATCTTTGCTGGCCAAGGGTTATGATTCACTTATCTTCGTCCTTGGCAAATCTGGAATTTATCAAGAATTCATTGGTTACAGCTATTAGTAGCTGTATCCAATCAGAAGAGCACATGTATATCAGCGAAATATAAACAAACGTATTTTAACTTCCTGTTTTCGTGCCTACAAAAATATCTTTTCTGCCTGTCAAAGCAGTTAAACTTCACCTGATTTACAGTTACTGCTTCTAAATTAGATTTATCACATATCAATTTTTCTGTACTGGGTGAGGTCAAATTTTTTTAACTCCCCAACATAAACGTATAACAGAATGATTCTGATTGGCTAGCGATGACATTTATGTAAGGGGTGCAACTTTAATATCACCTGGTGGAATTGCACGCGAACTTCAAAATCTATTCTAGATCTGCCAAGGGTGAAGAGAAACAAATCGTAACCCTTGGCTAGCGAAGATGTCGTTCTCCAGTCTTTATCATTTTTGATACCACTGTCTGTTACAACAGAAACAGCCAAATAAAACTGATATGTAACTCTACAGACTAAATGTAGACTTATTCGCATAAAGATTTTGATATCTGGGCATTCTCTCTTAGTTAAATATGATAAATGTATATTAATTTTTTTAAAAAGAAAGTAGATTTTCAGTAGTTTTTTGTAATTGTGTATATACAGTATATATCTATACAATCGGCATATGTAAGTACTATGAAATATTTTTTTATATTAAATGTTTATATCATTTTATTGTTCAACAAATGTAAGTAATAATGTATATTTTCTTTATTTTTGTAAATGTACATGCGTGTTGTCTAAACTGATTTTTAAAGATTCATAGTTGAAGCTGCTGATCGTCATTTGAGGGATTCTAAAAACCTTGGAGACGTCAGTTATTATCAGAAGATATTCTGTGTCAAGTGGACGTTAAACCCCATTTCTCTCTCTCTCTGAAAAGATATTCAGAAGATATCGCAACTCTTTTGATGGGCCTTTCTCTAATCGATGAGAGATTATCTGCCATTGAAAGATTTAGTTAGAGTACTGGCGGCCGTTCTTGCTATAATAGTTCAAAAATAGATAATGCAAAAAGAATATATTAAAAGTTTTATTCAAATTACTTTATCCTAGGCAAGTAAACACTATTTGTAGTTTTCACAAGATATATTTATTATCGTAACCACAGCACTGATTATTTGAGTCTCAGCCTCTCTTCTCCGTTTTTAATGTGAATCATTTAATTTGCTAAACCATTCTAATCTACTTAAAACCTGAGCCATTCAATGGCCTTGAGGGTTGATTATGGTCTTGTCATGTTAATAAATGTCTAATAATAACATTTATTGCCTAAAGAAAGATCTGCAATGAAATGGGCAGATTCAACTCTTGGATAATTCAGTAAATTATAGCAGAGATTTTAGCCATTCAATGGCCTTGAGGATTGATTATGGTCCTGTCATGTCAATAAATGTCTAATAATAACTTTTATTGTCTAAAGAAAGATCTGCAATGCAATGGGCAGATTTAGCTCTTGGATAATTCAGTAAATTATAGCAGAGATTAAGCGTGAAAAGTTTGATATTATCTGAAATATGTAAACGAGGATTAGCAGCTTTAAGAAATAATCTGATTTAATCCAGTATTATCAATGTTTGGATTTATTATGATAAAGTAAAATGAAGTTATAATGTTATATCAATCAAATCAAACCATTAATTGCGATACTCTAATCATAGACCTATACATTAGGAAACTATGTTTTGGATAGATGAAATTTAATAAAACTTCGAATAAAAGGAGAAAGATATTGAATAATGATTATAAATTTCCGATGATAAAATAATTTATATACTGGGCTATTTTTATTTATATGTAAATATTTGAAGTTATAGATTTGTTATCCCCCAGAATTGGTGATATACTCATGTTAAATTTTTGTAGCCAAATACTACATTGACCTGTCAGTTATATAAATATTAATATCAAAAATAGATAAATTCAACATTCCAGAATATATATTATCAGCCCCCCTAATATAATATGATATAAAATTCTATACTGGATAAAGATAAAAAAAATACTGGATAATTGAGTATATGTGTCTGTATCAAAGAAAAATGTACAGATCAATATTGACAAAGTAAACATTAGCACTGTATAGGTGACCAGCAATAAATTTACTACATTGTGCCCATAAGCCGATTTATCCTTGCTATCCCACATAAAAACGTGCCAAAAACAATATCATTTAACCTTGGCAATCTGCGTAAAATCACAGCAACTTAAAACTGGTATATTTGTCATTGGTTTAAGTTGATGACCAAAATTAAATCAAGGTTTCTGTAGGAATTTTAAGTTACATACGAGACTTGTTTATGTGTAGTTTTACCTCAGGTTGTATTCTAACATCACTAGTTATAGATGACCTTCACAGATGTGTTGACAAGTATTTCACACGGTTGTGATGATGCACACTTAAAGGCTTAAAGCTACTTATTAATGCTAAATCTTTGCTCTGTGGTATAAAAATGTATGTCATTTGTTTTGGTAAATTGAAAGTTTATATTACTTGTGTCGGCAAATTGAAAGTTTATATTTCTTGTGTCGGCAAATTTGAAAGTTTATATTACTTGTGTCAGTACATTGAAAGTTTATATTACTTGTGTCGGCAAATTGAATGTTTATATTACTTGTGTCGGCAAATTGAAAGTTTATATTACTTTGTGTCGGCATATTGAAAGTGTATATTACTTGTGTCGGCAAATTGAAAGTTTATATTATTTATCCTTTATCTAAACTACATGGTTGTCAATAAAGTTGTGAATGCATTTTTGTTCATATTTCGATGTGCACATTAATCATTATTATATTATTCATTTGACTATATATTACTAAGTATATGAATTGTTATATTAAAAGGGTCACATAAAATGGGAGGAATTACAATCTGTTACATATAATCACATATTATTTATTTGCGATTATATTTGATGTAGAAAAATATGACAATAAAAATATTGTGGCAAAATTTTTTGTTTTTTATATTTTTTGTTTTGTTGTTTTGAGTACATGAACTCTATCAGAATCAGAGGTCAGACGAACATTACTTGATGTACTCACAAACATGACTGGAAATTATCATTAATTTCAAGTGATAAGAGTAGTCAAAGATTTCACAGGGTATCTGTGGCTAAAAGTATGATGCAAGTCAAACTGTGAAGAAAAAGCCCCTTTGTGTTGTTTGAAAGATTTTTGCTAAACATATTGTACCATTCAGAAATATATTTGCACAAATGAGTTATGTTACTCAGTAAAAGACAATATGCATGATAATAGCACTTATAAAATCACTTGCAACCTACAATATTGTAAAAGTTGAATCTGTAATACGAATATCAGTCCAAAAATGTTTTAATTCTGTTCAGTATTTACAAATAAAATAAAACCAAGTACGAACAATCCAAACCATTAGACAAAATTCGAAGTCCTAAAAACAGCATAGGCAAAAATGTGTAAAAACAAAGATATAACAAATTGAAAAATCCATCAATCTATGCTGCTACCTATGTGTAACAAGATGGCTGCCATTTTTTTTTTCTGTGAACCACATTGATGGACCTGTTTTAAATTTGATTTAATCCAATCTTAGAGATAATCTAGCTTTGGCATTCTGAGTTTCTTTTCTAAATTAGACATTTAATAATCAATCTGAGTACATATTTTCAAGGATTAAGCCATGAGAAATTTATATTTTCCAAAAAATTCAAATCATGCATTGTTACATGTAATTTATAAGGAATATGGTTTTGATACATTCATAATTAAAGGGACTGTCTAAGATATTACAGGACACTGTAAATAAAGGTGTGTTGAAGGTTAAAATATGTAAAATACCCATTTGCATTGTCTCACAATTTCAAATGAAAATAAAAAGCTATTGGGATATGGTTGCCTGACTTGGGGTTTCTAACTCTTAAGGAATTCCATTCAATTGTTACTTGATTATCGCGATTAGCTAAAACTTCATCTACTATATAGAAATGGTTATTCAGTTTGTTGAACTCTTGTCGTCACAAATGAACCAGTTTTATTTGAGTCAGAGGTTGTTGATTTCATAGGATTTTATATGTTGATTTGTTATGCCGGATGACAACCTGTTTTTGTTGAAACTATTTCATTAATAGAACTAGCCTGTGTTGAGATAAAACCGCTGACCTTGTTCATGATATAACCCAATTTTGTAAAATAAAATGAAATGGGGTTTATAATGTCCTACTTTCTGAAGGACTGGGTGGTCCAGTGGTTAAATGCATGGGTGAGAAATTACAAAGTCTTGTCATTGAATCAAGTGGTGGTTTCTATTCCCTACTTGAACCTGACAAGGAGTAGGATCGCCTGTCCAACCTTGTAGGTTTCTCGGAGTCCTCCGATTTCCTCCCACTGCTAAAGACTCCAATACCCAAGCATGTTAGTCCCAACTGAACTAATTTAGAAGGACATAGTACACCATAGACCATGGTATGGGGGAAATTTTGCCATTATATCAACTAAATGTTGTTCCTTGCCAGGTCCTTCATCCTTCTCCACTGATAATTAAGGAGAAATCACACTGGAAAATCCCTAGGAGAACATACTTGGACAAAAAAGGGATCTCCTGGTTAATAAGTCAGCACCTTTTCACTGAGCAAACTATTTTGTGTTTCACTAGTTAACACAGTAAGCTTAAAGTTAAACTAAAAATTAGTAATTAAGCTGACTTCCACATAATCTTTTTTTTTTTTTTATATGCAATATTTTATTCAGAAATGTATCTGAATAGGGATTGGGGAACAGGCATAGCCTATATTAAACCCCCCACCCTAATCTTTCACCCCCCCCCCCCAAAAAAAAAACAAAACAAAACAAACCTGTAAGCTATGGTGCTTGCCTCATCACTGATTGATATAATGGTATACGGCTTGTCAAATCATTAATTGATATACCGCTTGCCCAATCATTAATTACCGCTAACCCAATCACTAATTGATATAACAGTATACCGCTTACCCAATCACTATTTGATATAACAGTATAGCCTACCACTTTCCCAATCACTAATTGATATAACAGTATAGCCTAGCCTACCACTTTCCCAATCACTAATTGATATAACAGTATACCACTTGCCCAAGCATTGATTGATATAATTTTAGATCATAAAGGTCTTTTTTTGATTTAAGTGACATGGTTTTAAATTCCCAGTTTGTATTTGAAAAGGAGTAGGCTTGCCTGCCTAATCACATGGGCTTTCTGGTTCTATAGTTTCCCAAAAGCTAATTATTGAAACAATATGAAACCATGTTTGTCCTGAAATGAACTAGTTTGTGTTGAGTGGACGTTAAACCCTCTCTCTCTGCAAGAGGTTTAGCTCTTAAAACAAGAGTCATTTCCCCTGATACACATTATTTATAAAAAGGGAGAATACTCTATTCAATAACCATAACTTGTTGCTTTTGTGTTACATAAATTGATTCAGTGCATGACGAAATCTGGCAAATTAATCTTTTCTGCCACGATGGTAGGTCCCACGCTGTAAATATACAGTACTTGACAATAATATATATGGTGCTTGAAAAAGCATTTTAACTGGGGCAGTTTGTCATTTGTCAAGGATTCTTGATGTGCAATGCCAATGTGCACAGGGGTGGATATTAGTTTTCTTTCCATACAAAAGACTACAGACCACCTAGGACGAAATATTCATGACAGGACTATGTTCATATTGAATCCCCACAAAAAGAATAAATGAAATGGGCTACTTTTCTGCTGCACCAAAATGAAACATAGAAGAGAGGAAAACCCTTTTAAAATAACAATAAGACAACATAATGTTTTGTGTCATTGAAATGTCAATTTTATTGAAATAGTTTGCCCGAGACAATGACTGCACATTTAATTAATAATAGCATCCATATCCACTTTCACTCCACCTACAACCAATCTCTCAACGCAGCAAATTAAACACAAATATAACTGATAATAACAAAACATAACAGTACTACATACTAGTAAACATAACACATGCACTTAGATAAATAATTAATACATAGAATCACAGACATTCAACATTATATCATTACTATAGTTTTAATAATAGGATTAGAATCATTTAAATAAAGCTTGCTTGTGTCAATATCCAACCTTAAAATACAGATGTATGTAGTGTCATCCATTTATGTTGGCGTAGTCGAACCATCATTGAAATGCACATGTAGAACAGTGTAGCCTGTCTGTATTTAAAGTTGTTTAAATCTAGAGCAAGATATTGCCTAATATATTAATACAACACTCTGGAATACTCCCTCATACAGTATAAATATATTACTTAATGTCTCGCTATCATTATCAACCATTAAACCACACTTAATTCAGAGTAAACTGGGGGTTTTGTCTGATGGAATAAAAAACAAATTAAAGTAAATATATTGTATCTAAAATGCAGATGCGACATTATCTGGTGGTGTTCAGGCAACGTGCCAATTATACAAGAGGGTGGAAATATTGAACTTGTGTGATTATTTCATAGAAATTCACATGTGGTATTGGGTATCTGTATTTTAAGTTTTCTTAAGGTCTTGAGCAAAACTTTGCGTATTATATCGATATAAGACTTAGGCTGACCCCATCGTGCAAAATAAATGTCATATCTCACTCTAGACCTTTAAACCACTCTTACATATTAGGTGTCACACATTCAACACTTGCAAGTTTGAAACGTTTCTCAAAGGAACCTTAAGTTTTGTCCTATTTACTATATTAAGCTAATGCATTAAATCCTATTTTTTCTCTTTTACATATATAAATAAGGCCTGTATAATGACTTTACAGCACTGACTTTTCAAACCAATTAATTAATGCAAATTATACTGGTGTATTGGCTTTGCACAAAAAAAGTGTAATGTACATTAATGCATTTTCTTTTTGTACCTTAATGCAGTGAAAAGTTAGTATTTAGTAAAAGATAAAATATTAGTCGAATAAACAAAATACTCATTATAGAGCATTTAATCAGCAATTAACACTAAAATCATTATGCAAATATATCCTGAGAAGTTAGCCTCCAAATATTTTGACACATTTATGCTGATGACAATAAAGCTAAATATTTTGATGCTCAAGAAACTGACAATTAAAGCTACACCCACAAGCACTAACTTTTAATAGACCTCTTAATTATGATGGACTATAAAAAAATGCCCAAATCCATTCTGAGAACAAATATATGTATGATTAGATTAGTTCGTATACTGTTTTTTATATTGCACTTAATAATTTCATAAACATACATTTTATTATTCAATTATTCAATCATATAGAACACGAATAATATATTTAATATTATTGTTTAAAATGCCGGCAAACAAATTGTAAGCACTATATGGCTACGTACAACATAAAATCAACGAAATAAATATACATCCATAATCATCCAATGTACATATAATACATAATATGCATAAAATATACAGAAATATACAAGGAGGTAAGGGTACATGTTATATAGTCATGATGTTACGATACATATACCCAACATAATCTGAAAGACTTCCAAGTCTCTCAATATACAACAATAAAACAAATATTGAAGCCAATAGGTAATGATTACTAAGAACATATGTCTTTGAGAATAAATATAATGCACATTTTAATGAACCACCCATTGAAATGAAAACTAGGAAAAATGGTTTTCCACTCTTCTAATGTATTCTCCAAGAATATTTTATAGCTAAGGAAAATAGTCACAGAACACAATCATGGCCTTTATACAAATGTAAACTTTACATTATTATTATGGCAAATTAAGATGCAAATGATTTTGTACAAGTTTTATGACTTAATCGATATTGATAAGTGAGAAATTTTTAAAGCAGTCGAAGAATTGAAAATGATCGAGATTACGAAACCATTATGATCAAAGTGTAATATTATCAGCATTTATTGTGCCAAGTTTCCTTCTTATAAAAAAAAGCTGTCTGCAAATAAAGCTGTTAAACATCAAAAAAACTAATACTATTGGTCATTAATCATTTTAGAATTATGAAATCCACTGAATGCGAATATGCTTTTTTCAGACAAAATGTAATTTTTCTCGGCTTAATCCTCTTTGAAATGTACTCAAATTGATTATTTCATATTTAATTAAGAAAATTCAAAATGATATTTTCTGTAGAGGATACCAAATCTGGCATTATATCTTTATAAATACAGATTGGAATTCGGCCATTTTAGTACTGATATTCCTTATGGAGATTCTAATTTCACGATATTTCCCCAATGAAGTTTGGGGGCTTTAATTTAATTAAAAGATGTTACAACAGTTACAGGATAATTTTACTGTAAAAGTAAGTAAATAGTTGGTTTTGATCGTTCAAAAATCATGTATGCTTAAAAACTAATATACAAGATGTGAGACGTTATTATAATGCACACTAAAAAAATGGCATTTAAATGCATGAAGTAAATGGAATAATTTCAAAATGTAAATTATGAAAAGGAATAATCCATGTTATATAAATATTTACCTATTATATGTAGGTAGTAAGTATATATGTGATACAAAATGATCTATGTTCAAACAATATACAAGGATTTCATTATAAATTGTGGAAGGCGGGGTTAAGAAAGAAGTCTGTTCTATTGCAGACTGACCCAGCGCTTCCAAAAGACTATTTAGTGATTTACGTTGCGTGGATACTATTACTATCTAGTAAAAAAAAATCTAAATGTAATAGTATTATTGTCAAAATTATCTACACGGAAGAGATGATTTACAAGACAATCATTATTTAGCAGACAACTCTAATTTAGCTGTAATCCCCCCTGTGCAACAGACTTCTTTTACAATATACATTATGCAAATAGCTACTTTGATTTACTGTTATTGGGTTTTCCCACACAAAATTGAAATGAAATCATGAATATGAATATCGGTAATAAAATTATTGTACATGTATCTTAATTAACAGGATAAATTTGATGAAATAATTTTCTTGGATTTCCTATGATCGACATATAACCTAATAAAACCTTGAAATGACGATAGAAGCTGTCTGAAGTAAATCAATAAATATTCCTTTTATTACTTTAATTTTATCTTATTAATAGACTTTTTTATTTATAATTCTGTTAGCTTACCAAAATCTCAGACTCTAATATAATACCAGAAAAAGAAATCTCAGACTTTAATACCAGAATAAGAAATTAATAAATATCTCTAGTTTATTAGATCCAATAAAAAGAAAAGAAATGTATGTTAGAACTGTCTATATGTGATCATATTTTATTATTAAAAGAACTGTAGTTGCCTCCAGCTGTCTTGAAAAAACAACAAGGTCATTGTACCAAGAAGGTTTTTTTTATCTTTGAAAAATGTTATTGTAAAGAAACATGAAGTTTTGATGGAAAGTAAACATTCTATAGAATCAGTTACTCCCGACTTTCTTCATCACCATGACCATGTACAAAAAAACCAAATCAATAAAAATTCAATATTTGTTTTCACTCTCTTCAACTACAGTTTCAATCAAAAGTAAAAAAATAAACTCAATTCTTTATCATTATATATATTGATAACACAATAAAGCTATTTTAATCAATTTAATTTTCAGAAACAATTGTTCTTCGAAGGATTTCATTGATTAATTTCCTCTAATCTGTTTCGATTTTTACCATCCTTTAAAACTGTCTAATTTCAAAAGAATACTACATTTCTTCCATATTTTCCAGAAAGATTACCGTACATGTGTTTCCAGTGATTTTTTCATCTCCCAAGATATTTTTATTTGTACCATTTTTCGAAACTATGGTTCATTTATATGGAATAAAATGGGTTTAACGTCCTACATTTCTGTATTGACTGGACTGTGCTTTATCTAAAGTCTATTTTAAAGAATATGTTCTATTCCTACAATATTTTTATAGTTTTGAGAAAAAAAATTGACTAAACGTTCTTCCTGTGATTGTTTTTCTTTAACCTATTTCTATTTGTATCATCTTTTAAAACCTTGATTCTTGTAAGTCAGAAAATACTCCATTCCTTTTTTCAAACATTTTTAAAAATTCAAAAAATTTAAAGAACATATTTGACAATTTTATACAATACATTCTTTTCTCTTGTTTATTTCTATGTCTTTCTTAAAACAATCTTATTGTGTTTTAATATCAGGAAAGAAATTGATACCTTCATCTGATGTTAATGTAATCTTAATGCATTATACATTTAGATTATTGGTTATCACATATTCTTTATAAGCTTTTAAATATTATGCGCTATAACCATCTCCATACTAGTAAAATGGCTCTGTGTTTTGTAATCACAATAATGGATACATTAAACTTGTATTATGAACAAATATGTTTTTTTCTATCTTTGTAAAAAGACAGAATATGTGACGATAATCAAACATAATGTACAAACATTATCACTTTATTTTCTTTGCCAGACTTGATACTTTGACTGAATTTCTAGATGATCTCAAACCCTGATAATAAAATATTATGACTGATATATACATGATGTCAGTCATTGAGTGAATACTGATCAATGTATATTAATATATCTACTATAAATAATGAGGAGTATCTTGACCTGTTAACAATCGGAATATAGACGTTGGCATGGTTTTCATATGGATCTGTAAAAATAACAATAAATAAAAAAATTAATAAATTAAACATATAATAAATGAATTGGAAATATACGTCCTGGTTTATTATTGGAAAAACACAAATATTCGGCATGACGTCCTTAGTAATTTAAAATATTCTGCACGACATCCTTAACAATTTAAGTATGGTAATTATTAGCAAATACTTGGAGACAGCATGACACCTTCCACTTTCAAGAGAATGTAATTTTCTAACATTGTGATAAAACCTTTAGAAGGAAATATAACCATAATGTACATGCATTCTAATTAGAAGCCTTGAGTGTTATGTTCTGTTTTTTCCTATTCAAAAAGTGATGTGTGTTTGTAGCTATTTTAAGTTAAAGATGCGTTATACAAAAAATAAATCGGACTATTGCAACATTTATTAACATGACAAGCCCATAATCAACGCTTTGGTACATTGGTCGGCTTTTATTTTAAAGATCAAATATTTACCAGTAATCAAGATTTGTTACCATAATAAACAATCTAGGCTACATTTTGTCAAAATTTCAAACACTTATAACTTTGCAGAGAAAAAACTAATATGACTGAAATTTTCAGTATATTCATTTTTCATTATCTATTTTTGAACTATTATAGCAAGGGTACCAATTCTTTATCTAATTCTTATATAATGCATCTTTAATCCACTGGACATACATTTCCCAACCCTTAAACTAGAAAAAAAAACACAAAACAAAACAACCTCTGCATACTCTATACTAATAATAGTGTCTGATTAAGACAGATGAACTTGTTTACAATGACAATACAGTTGCAGTGTATTTCTATACAAAAATAGCTCTTTGTCGACCTTACCTATGAATGGAATTCAATGTAGGAGTCAAATATGAGTAGGCGAGAAAGAGAGTTGAGTGGAATTTAACTTTCATTCAATTTGCTTGAATGTAGGGGTCTTTAGCTATGGGAGGACCAGAGAAAATACTTTAGGTTGGACAGGCGACCCTACTCCTCGTCATGTACATGTACTAGCAGGGAATTAAAAACTGCGCCACTTGACACAATGACAGACTTTGCGTTCTAATAGCATGGTTTAAAGCATTTGGACACCCAACCCTAGTAGTAGTTTGGGTCAGAATATGACAACATGCAACCAAATTAATTCAAATAACCAGGTAATAATCTTTACATTACTCACCTCACCAACCGAGTTGGCTAATAAAGAGACTATTTTTTCATGTGGTACAGCCACAACACTTTGGTTATTTATTTCTATAATACGATGTCCTACTCTAACACCTCCTCGTTCAGCTATACCACCACGTAATAAACTACATATCTGAAATATACAAATTACTTATCAAATATAAACATTCCAACATTTACCACTTATCCTTTTCACAAGTAAGGAAATGAAATAATGAAATGGGGTTTAATGAAGACGAGCATACAATATACAGTATGCTTAGTTAAGAGGATAATTTTGCCCAGACAGTGGCACTACAGCCTACCCCTAAATTAAATTCCAACTTTTAAGGGTTCTTTCACATGCACGTCAATGTATAAACAGAACCTCATATTTTTTTAACCCATTCTAACGACTAGACACTGCGGTTACTTGGCCCTCTGTCCTGCACCAGTGCCAAGAAGATTCTCAGCCAACACCGGAGGTCAAACCTGGTTAACCATGCCAGCATTTACTGTCTCTATGGCTCCCCACAGGTAAGGAAATGAAATACCGGTAGCTTTAATTAACAATACATTTTTTCATTTTCTTTAAGATGGAATTTACATCAATTTATTTTCTCAACCAAAGATTCCATTTTAGCCATATTTGCCAGTTTTGATTGACTGGCAGTGAATTTTAAGTGAAGCCTTTATCATAAAGATACATTATTCAAGAGATAAATGTGCCTATTGCAGGTCTTTCTTTAGGCCTAAAAAAAGTTTAATGAATTACCAATCAGATATTTATTAACATAACAAGACCATAATCAACTCTTGATGCCATTGGATACTTGAGATCGTAAGTAGATTAGAATGGTTTCGGCAATTTAATGATTTAATTTAGAAATGGGAAAGCAAGGCTAAATCTCAAACATACCAGTACTGTGGTTACGATAATAAACAACCAGTACTCTGTGGCTACGATAATAAACAACCAGTACTGTGGCTACGATAATAAACAACCAGTACTGTAGTTACGATAATAAACAACCAGTACTGTGGTTACGATAATAAACAATCAATGCACATATACAAACTGTAATAATTTGGCTTAAAGATACATTCCCAGGTACAAACTTTGTGATTTGACGATATATTTGGACTAAACACATATTTAAAGTAACCAATCTATCAAAAATTTGCTTCAATTCCTTTCAAAACTCTGTTTTCGCCGGGGATACCTATAGCTGTAAGTAAGCTGTTGTTAAACGCAATGTCTGCCAACTTAACTTCATTGTGGGAGGGTCCATATTTCAAAATGTATCTATCATTACTTACTTTACATTTACCATATTATTGAGGCCTAAATAAATTCTTAATTATTTCTGTCAACTTCTTTTTACACCTTTTAATTGCAGAGTATTTTGTACGTTGACAACCCACAATGTTCCCAAAACCGCCTAACCATTTGAGCAAGAAATAACAACTGCTTCCTGTCCTAAGCTAGCAGACAATAAGCCAGCAAATCCTGTCAGGTTGACAGTTAGTGATTCCCTGACAATATTGCCCAGTCCTTGCCCCATGGGCGATTTTCGCGTAATCTAGTATTTTTCTAGTAAGCTTGGGTGTCTATACTTTTCATAAATACCAAATTTGCCATACTTTTATTGGAAATAACCAGCCGATAAATACTTTGCTGGGAACCCATCTTTAAGATAAATTAATTTGAATGAAATTTTCAACATATTTATTTTGTGAAGGGAATATCTATTTTTGCACCATTATAGCAAGAACGGTCAGCTTTTTATCTAAATCACATATCTCAATTTATTATGGTTTTAAGTCAACATTACTAAAATATTTTATTTTAATAAATATTATGATGTATAAACAAGACAATTTGATGCACCAAAATAACATGATAAAAAAAAATCTATTTAGCATAAACACATACCAATTCCCATTTTTAAAGATTCAATTAATATTATAAATTGTGAAATTATATTATAATGTTATACTGATCATGAGCTTCTTCGAAAGATATTTAGGTTCAATACATTCTGATCCTTCTCACAATACAATGCGTAAATACTATAATTGAGAGAAAAACATCATGACTCTGCAATTCAATCAATAGAAATTTTATCTAATATATTCAATAAACTCTATTCATTCCAACAATTAAGCCAAAAGCAACCAAAAAACCCTTGTTAAAAATCGTTAATTAGTCTAAACCTTGAATGAGAAAAATCTATAAAACATTCAAAGGAATGAATCGATCTGTAACTAGACTTTACATGGAAATGTTGATGAATATCAAGATATTGACTACTATCACTGTTTAGAATAATTCAATTTAATATCATTTCAATAGATGGATGCACATCTAGTTTGTGCTTGAAAAATTGTAGCGTTCAGCTTGTCAATCATTATGGAAAATTCTGCTGAAGATCGTTTTTTATGTTTCTTACATCTGTCTTTCAAAAAAAGTAAAAAAACAAGAAGATAAAAATTGAAAAAACATGTATATTATTGTGAGTAAACCAGTATTACACATATACTGGAGACTAGCTAGACTAATTATATAATAAATGGCACTTATTAGCAAATTTTGATTTTTAAAGTCTTGCACACACTGACACAATTGATTTGTCCACTTTTGTCAGGCAGTTTTTGTCTGATTTTCTTGAAATTGAAACTCAACCATCATTTGTGTGAAATAGTGATATATTTAAAGAGTTTTTAAAATCAGATACGAATTGTGACTAAGATAAAAACGCTACAAGGAGGGGCCATATTGTTGGACAGTTTCGAATCAATTTTCACGAAAATTAAACTCAACCGTTATTATGGTGTAATAGTGACATAAAACGAAAGTTGTTTCTTTTTAATCGTAAAAAAATAGTGTCCTCTACAGAAAACACAAGCTAAAAGCTACTATAAGAATATTAAAAATACAGATGTAACATCATTATGACCAGGTAGTATTTAAAGAGCCATTCAACCACTAGACTAATACCTTAACATGGTTCCCAAGATGGATTATCTATAGTAATTAAGTTATCAATGTCCGCTATGAAAGGGATTAGAGACTATAGTAGTAATGAGATAATCCATCTAGGAACATTAGTCAACATAGTAAATGAATGAATGGATGTCACTTAAATACTACCCATTAACAACCATAAAATATTATTAAGTTTAAATGTATATAATTACTATGTATTGTTTATTGTATCTATATATTGTTTATTGTTACTAAGTAACCTCTAGATATATTAGAGGAACATTGTAGATGTTAGGCAGTTGACCACAGGCAGGTAACAGGATATACTATAGGGCAGGTCTCTGATAAGTTACTTCTTAGATGCTGTTCCTTATTAGATTACCTAGCCTGTGGATCATTATTGTAACATATTATCATTGTTAAGTATTGTACAGAATATAATAGTATACCAAGAAGAAGTGAGTTGTTGAGTTATTGTATGTTCAATCGTACACCCCCACTAGATTGAACATACAACCCATCGTCGAAGGTTGGATCAAATCAAGGTCCATAAACCCCCGATGATATATGGGGAGTGCTAATTGATCAACGGAATCTCACAAGCCAAGCGAGTGTACTTCTTCATGTCTACACCCTAGAAAAGAGAACTGATATTTTACTGATTTTCTTCTTTTCAACTAAACAAAGAGTGATGGAGAGTTGTAACAACCATGCTACATATTTACAAAAATTCTCAGGTTATGGACAAAAGGACCCTATTATATGGCTAGATAAATTTGAAAGTTATTGTGTTCTTCAAAAATGGGAAGAGGACAAATATAAAGTAGCAGGCCTTACATTAGCTATGAAAGACAATGCCGCTATATGGTTAAAATGTCTGCCAGAAGAAACAACAAGTGACTATAAATCAGTGAAAAGTGCTTTTAAAGAACAATACTGTACAGAAGTGGACGAGGGTGCAGAACTGTTTAGGATAATCACACAGAGAAAACAACAACCAGGAGAATCTGTGGAGGATTACCTTACAGAAATGAAAAGACTTCTTTTAATGAGATCCAACTATTTTCCAGAGGATTGGACAGCAGAAATTATGAGAAAGGGACTTCATCCAGAATTACAAAAATGGGTTGCGTATAAAGACAAGTCTCATACGGTAATGGAAGTCGAAAAATGTGCAAAATTTACAGAAAGTATATGTAATTATTATGCAAAGGAAGATAACAGTGAAAAATTAGAACTTCATCCAAACGAACATTCAAAACTCAAGGAGGTTGTGAATAACTATTATTCCCTGTCGAATCAAAACATCTGTGAATACGAACAAATGTCAAGACATTATATGGACAATGAATACAAATCAAGGCCAGCAGAAGGTAGGTGTGATTACAATTATCATAGTGGCAATTCATCATATCAGAAATATAGCTATTCTCAAAATTCACACATGGATTTGTGTCCCATTTATGTATCAGATAACAATAACCATGGTAGTGCTAGGAAACGTCCTCAAAAATATAATAACAAACATAGTTATGTTACACAGTATAACAAACGTGCATACAAAGGCCACAAATATATCAACTATAAACAACCAAATAATCCAGAATTACAAAATAGGCAGTTCATTAGAAATAAATATTGTGACGGAAGCAGTAAGTCCAAAATAAAACAAAATCCAAAAAGTATAATCGATTTATCAATAAATGTTTTAAATGCAGAACAAAATAGTTCCATAACAGTAATGTTAGGGAAAATATGTATAAGAGCATTAGTTGACTCAGGGGCCAGTGTGTCTATAATATCTAAAGACCAATATGACAATAGTGGACTGAAAGACATACATAAACAACAGCCAACTGAGACTGGACATGTTAGAGGTGTTGGAGGTTCACTAACAAAGGTACATGGCATTGTGTCATTACCAATACGAATAGGGCGACTAACACTGCACCAACAATTCCTTATTTTAGATAGCAATGTTCACTCCTTAATATTAGGTGTAGACTTCTTACAAACACAAAAGGCAGTGACAAATTTTGATTTACAGACACTCAGTCTTCAGAATGGAATGACAGTTGTACCACTTGGAGAAAAACAGTCATCAGTTACAAAATATTTGGTCAAATTAAAAGACAACCTAAAAATTCCAAAAAGAACGGAAGCCATAGTACCTGTGGTTATCGAAAATGTTGGATTGAAAAATGGTATAGGCATCATTGAAGCAAATAAAACACTTATAAATAAATGTTATGTACTGGGTGCCAGATGTTTAGTAGATGTCACTAATGGTTTAGCTTCATACAAACTGCTTAACCCTACCAATGATGATGTGAACCTAAACAGTAAACAAGTGATGGGGATGCTGTCATGGGTATGCGAAGATGAAATCCTAGATGAGTTAACTGATGAGAATCCACATGTCAATGTCATGCAAGAGTCATTGGAAGCTGCGGACACAAACAAACAATTCATTGAAAAAGCTAAATCTCTGGGTGTGGATTTAAGTGAAGCAGATCTAAAGGAACATCAAAAGCAGCAGCTATTGACACTAATTGGTCAGAATAGGGATGTCTTTGCAAAAGATATGTCAGAATTAGGCTCATGCAATGTAAAAGATTCCTATCATACCATTGACACAGGAGATGCTAAACCAATAAAACAAAGGTTCTATCGAGCAACACCAAAGATGAAAGAGGAAATGTCGAAAATGATTGATGAAATGTTAATAAATCATGTAATTCAACCTTCTACATCTGAATGGTTATCGCCAGTGGTTCTTATCAAAAAGAAATCCGGTGATCTTCGGTTTGCCATTGATTACAGAGCCTTAAACACAGTTACCAAACCAATCCATTTCCCCTTGCCCAGAATGGAAGATGTGTTCGACTGCATTGGAGAGGCCCATGCTAATATTTTTTCAACATTAGATATGTTTTCTGGGTATTGGCAAGTAAACTTGGACCCAGCCACAAAGCACAAAACAGGGTTTACATGTCACAGAGGTGTTTTTGAGTTCAATCGACTACCCTTTGGATTGTCGAACTCACCGAGTGCTTTTCAACGTACTTTAACAGAAGTTCTGAGAGATCTGACATGGAAGATAGCACTAGTTTACGTTGATGATATAATAGTTTGGTCCAGGTCATTCGAAGAACATTTGAACCATCTAACTATAATTTTCAGCAGGATTCGAGATGCAAACCTTAAGTTAAAACCTTCCAAGTGTCACTTTGCGGCTCAAAAGGTTTTATACTTAGGTCACATCATCTCAAAAACTGGTATTGCTGTGGACAAAACAAAGACCGAAGCAGTACAGACATTTCCTCGACCAAAGAATGTCAGTGAAGTCAGAGCATTTATAGGACTGTGCAGCTACTACAGACGGTTTGTTCAAAACTTTGCACAGAAAGCAGCACCACTCAACCAATTGCTACGGAAAGATGTGGCATTTCAATGGACACCAGAAATAGACGAGGCATTCAGAATGTTAAAGACGGCTTTGATATCACCGCCAATACTTAGATACCCAAATTTTGAAAAGAAGTTCTTGTTGCATGCAGATGCAAGCTCCAATGCCATTGGATTTATATTAGGACAACATGATGAAGAAGGCAAGGAAGTTGTAATTGCATATGGTGGACGGGCCTTAAATGACAGAGAAAAGCGATGGCATATCACGGAACAGGAATGTTTAGCTATAATAGAAGGTGTCAAACAATTTCATGTTTATTTAGCCAACACAGAATTCACAATTTACACAGATCATGTAGCCCTGACATACGTTAAGTCCATGAAATTTAAATCTGGTAGACTACACAGATGGTCCCTTAAACTAAATGAGTACCAGTTCCAAATCATACATAAAAAGGGAAAGAACCACACAAATGCTGATGCATTATCACGTAGAACCTATGATGCAGCGGTTCAAAATGTAACTTTTCAAAGTGATGATGAAGACGTCAGCAATCAAAGAACTGTAAAAAGAGGTCAAGAGATATGTCAGGAAGCCATAACAGGGGATCAACTGCAGCAGGCACCAACGAATCAGGCGGAGATTCAGTTTAAGAGCATGTCAACAGCCGAAATATTGGTAGCAGCGGAACAAGCTTATCTCCAACAAGCACCTTTAGAAAGCATACAGGAAGTACTGACAATATTGCCAGAAGAGATGCAGAAGCGTCAGGCAGAGGATGTTTTACTAAAACCCCTCATCAAATTTCTAAAAGATGACATTCTCCCAGAAGATGAAATAAAGGCCAGAAGAATTCTAATTGAACAAGGCTTTTACCAACTAACAAATGGCATACTGTATCATCTTCATTCACCACGAGGGAAAGGTACCAAAATAGAAAGAGAGGTCAAACAACTATGCATACCTCAAGATATGAGAGATGATATTTTAAAGAACTACCATGACTTCTTAGGTCACCAAGGCCAAGACAGAACACAAAAAGCCATACAATTAAAATACTTCTGGCCAAAAATGTATTCAGATATAGAAAAATATGTCCGGTCATGTGAAACCTGTCAAACGTCAAAACCATACTACCATAAAAAGCCAGCCACACTTCGTCCACTACCCATTGGCACCACATTTAGCAGAATCCATATGGATGTCTTGGGCCCACTGAAGACAACAAAAGACGGATATCATTCAATTCTATTGATTGTATGTCCCTATTCAAAATGGGTCGAAGCATTTCCTTTGAAGTCAACAGAGGCCATAGTGATTGCGAGAATACTTTTTGCAGAAATAATATGCCGCTATGGGACACCGAAGGAGATTCTGACAGACAGAGGGCAGAATTTTATGAGCAAATTGATCAACGAAGTATGTAAACTTCTGGGCGTTAAGAAACTTAATACATCAAGTTACCACCCACAAACAAATGCAGCATGTGAAAGGATGAATTCAACAATACTGACAGCAATCCGATCTTATTGCAGGCCAGATCAATCCGATTGGCCAGATATTCTTCCGGGAGTCCTTATGGCTTACAGAGCTACACCAGCTACAGAATCTACAAATTTGAGTCCCTTCCATATGTTATTCGGTCGCGAGCCCACACTTCCAATTGATGTTGAGCTACTACAACAAGACAACCTTAAAAAGGACGCGAAACAATATTTTGAGCAGATCCAAACAAATCTAAAAACTGCGAACGATATTGCAAGTAAAAACATTCAAAGGGCTCAAGAAAAATATAGTCAACAACACAACAAAAAAGCTGCACCACCAAATTTTAAAAAAGACCAAATGGTTTGGTTATACTGTACTAAAGTACAGGTAGGATTTTGCAGAAAACTTCAACGTAAATGGGTAGGACCATATTATATCTGTCATGACTTTGAAAACAACACCTATAAATTAAGAAGGAACGCTGATCACCAGCTTGTCAAGTCACCCATTCATGCAGACAGATTAAGGCCTTACGTTGATCCTGCAAGGCGCCCTACCAATGTACCTGAGATACCAGAAGACCAGCAAACAGACCTAAATCCAGAGGAGATAAATCAAAATTTGTCACAAACTGCTGATGCACAACTGCACCCCAATTCAAATAATGATAACAATAACAGTCAGCTAACTGCACAAACTAATAACAATACTGATAATGACAATAAACAAAATAGACAAATCCAACAAACAAAATTTGAAGATAAACATATTGACAAAATACTGCGGTCAAGAAAATACAGAGGGCAATTTTGGTACAAGACACGACTTAAGGAAGTAAAAGGACCCCAATGGATAGTTCAGGATCTTTTGCCTCAAGATCTTATTCGAAATTTTCATGCCACAAAAACCCAAAAAGGACTGGTAAAGAAAAGGGCAAAGAAAGCGAGAAATAATTAATCTCTTCCCAATTCTACCCCTGATGACGTGGGGCCAAGAATTCGTCATCCACACGCTAAATTGTGAATCGTAAAAGGCGATTGAAATTTGCAATAAGGAAAGAGATCTAAATATTTTTAGTTTTTATTTTAAAACATATCATATATTGGCATACATCGAGGTATATAGAGTCAAATGGCCTAGCTAACCAAATGATTCAACATACAAAAATACTTAATATATCATTGGTGACGATCAGTGCTATATAAGTACTATAACAAAATTATTTTTTTTTTGTAAAACAAATTGATCTCCTTCCTTCAACAAAATGCCTATTGGCAAGTAGGAATCTTACTAGCAAAACCAAAAGAGTGTGTAAAAGATACACTAGATGAGAACATTAATCCAAAATTATGAGAAGGCTATATTTATCTGATATGGAGGCTATTGTGATAATATACATCACACCTATTTTACTGGTGTTCAATGATGAATATTCATAGGGTTTTTTTTGATTGAATATGTATTCACAATCTGAGTGTTTCATACTTTACTATATTATAATTCAATGTATATATATATAATCATAAGGTGTAATTCTAAATTTCAAGGCAGATTTTAGAAGTGCATAGCAAGTGTCAAATGATCAAATAGCAGCAGAATTTGGAAGAATAATCCTCGTCTGACATGCAAAACAAGATCAGGGTAGGGCTGAACCAAATAGAGAAAGTTATTATATGCATTTATGAAGCACGGTACAGTTTTATTTAAAGGCATATGGCTCATTTGTTTAGGAACCTAAATATATGAACAGTTCAATTGTAATGTTAATCTTAATGCCTGCTTAATACATTCAACACTGTTTTGTTTAAATTATTATTTTGTCATTTTTTTTAATTAGCTTATGCTAACTACTGCCACACTGTGTTGTAGGATATGTTTTTATTTGTTCATTACAAATTGACACCCAACATATAGGGTACTTATTATAAAATGTTAATTATGTCTTAAATATTGGATATTAGGATACTATAGTTTCACAGCAAGCTAACATCAGAATGACATCAGGAGAAGAACTTAAGAACAATGTCTTGAGTGTCGGGTCGACACTTAAATAGGGGGAGTCCATATATGACCAGGTAGTATTTAAAGAGCCATTCAACCACTAGACTAATACCTTAACTTGGTTCCCAAGATGGATTATCTATAGTAATTAAGTTATCAATGTCCGCTATGAAAGGGATTAGAGACTATAGTAGTAATGAGATAATCCATCTAGGAACATTAGTCAACATAGTAAATGAATGAATGGATGTCACTTAAATACTACCCATTAACAACCATAAAATATTATTAAGTTTAAATGTATATAATTACTATGTATTGTTTATTGTATCTATATATTGTTTATTGTTACTAAGTAACCTCTAGATATATTAGAGGAACATTGTAGATGTTAGGCAGTTGACCACAGGCAGGTAACAGGATATACTATAGGGCAGGTCTCTGATAAGTTACTTCTTAGATGCTGTTCCTTATTAGATTACCTAGCCTGTGGATCATTATTGTAACATATTATCATTGTTAAGTATTGTACAGAATATAATAGTATACCAAGAAAAAGTGAGTTGTTGAGTTATTGTATGTTCAATCGTACACCCCCACTAGATTGAACATACAACCCATCGTCGAAGGTTGGATCAAATCAAGGTCCATAAACCCCTGATGATATCATTATGGTACGGGCATTATGCCAACTGTACATTATAGTGTCTGTATTTTAACTTGTTTCTAATGTTCTCGTTCAGAATTAATATATTACTTAATGTCTCGCTATCGATCATTGAACCACACATAAATAAGTAGGTGTTTCATCTCCTTTAAAAACTTGCATGTAATTTACTGATATTTAATCTAAAGCTGAACTCATCACTACTAGGGAGAGGGGCTTTACATAGGCTAAGACTGTTCCCAAATCTCATACAGACATCCTGAATAAAAATATTGTTTATAAATAAATAAATCGCTACTAGGCCAATGAATAAACAAGACAGAAACAGGAATTATTAATTTTACCATAAATTGGATACTGGCTTTGAGAACCACTATGATTTGAATATAATAAATTTTAACTATCCTTAATTCTGTACACAACCTAATTTTTAATTCTGATATCCTGTGTAATCAAATCAATAATTACTTTTGTTGCTGATCACCTATGATTAACTTATTTATTATATTCTGTGTCTGTTTATTCATACTTTTAATCAATCAATAAAGGTCTAATTCTAACTTTATTTACCAACAAGATTAATGTAATCCTTTCCTGATTCAGGTCAGTCTTGAATAGTTTTTTTAAAAGAGAGAAAATGTCATTTCAAACAATAGTAATGAGAACAATAAAGGTGAGAAATAACATTTCACATAAAAAGTCTGGGGTTAAAAATTTATACATAATCCATTACTTGAAATGATTAGCTAGACGTCTTAGATTTGGTTCAAAAATTTTAAATTTTGTTTTCATAGGATTTATTGCTTTGGATTGTTTTGTGGGATGACAATTTTGTTTTGATGCAAAGATTACGCCTGTAGTTATTGAGTTCCACTCCTGAAACAGTTATCCAAAATTTAAAATAATTTGACTTCTGCTAAATCTTTCAACAAATATAAAATCAAAAACTAAGGATCTGAAATATCCAGCAAGGCTTATTTTTAAGACCCTTTTTTCACAAATTTGTTGCAAGAAGTTTGATCTTTGAAATTAAAATCTCTGGTTTCTGGTAATACACTGCCAATATATTGGACTGATTTTTAATAAAACAAATATTAAATCCAAAATGTCCTATCTGCTCTAGGTAAACAAACCTACAAGGGTAAAAGGATAAAAAAGTGAAGCCATAGAATTTTATTTAAATACACATGATGATTGAAGAGTACGTCACATGAGATTAAATAACATAATAAAGTGATCCATCTCGCCATGGAGACAATGAGATCGAACACTATTCAAGAAGTCTGTCAATTAGTTCAATATTGTATTGATTGACCTGGAACAATTACGAGTCCCAGTACAGTCTTTCTAATCTGGAAATAGATTTTTAATTCTGTATCCATTGTGACAGTTGTCTATAGGTAATAAAAGCATACTAAGACAAATGAGTCTCCAACTAGAACAAGAAATAATATATAAATATACCATCAGAAAATCTTCAGAACATTATTAAGTTTTTTTTTTCCATCATGTATATTCAGAAATGCTAATTCAATTAGATCTAATTTTATCATCCTGGAAGTCCATTATCTACCGAACAGGATCGTCCCATACCAGCCCATTAGTGCAAGAAAGAGAGTTATGAAATTATTAAGATTCAAATTACCTATGGCTGACTGAGAAAGACGTATACAGTTGCCTAAGAAATGGATTATCTAATCAATAGACTAGTAATAAAATTGATCAGAATCTGAAGTGATCAGGCACCAACTCAAATCACATCACATACCCAACAATGGTAAACAGTGAAAGGCAAGCCGTAGCAATAATGGTATAAGTTAATATAGAACGTGAAAATGCTGATTATCATCGGATGGCATTGGTGCGGAGAAATAGATTGACTAGATAACATGAGTTAGATAAAAACAGTGAGCAATCTTAATATAGTTTTCACTTTCTATCAGTCAATAATCACTAAGTTAATATCCAATCTAGCAATCCTCCTTTAACTGACATTTCTAACTGTAATTATACCAAATCTTACACACACGACAACACTAGTAATTTCTATTTCTTAATGATAAAAACTGTTCAACTTAAAGAAACTACAACCTTTAAGACCTGCGCTGTGAGAGAAAGCTGCTGGGTCGACAAAACATTACCAGTGTGTGGTAAATAATCAACAAAAGAGACATGATATAAAGAATTGCACTCTGCTGTGCATTATATAACTATTGGTTTAGTGACAAGATACGGTACAATGACAGATGCTGCCATTAGGGACAATAATCCAACCGTGAAAAGTATCTCCAAACATACATGTAGTGACTTCCGATGAATTATATTTTGACACAAAATCTTTTCATCATATAAATCTATTCACATGGAAAAATAACTAACCCTCTAAATATTGCATTTTAAAATTAAATCATACCAAATTTTAAAGTAGGTAGGGGCATTTATGATATGACATATGGTAGGTACCCTTACCCCCCAAAAATTGCAACAAAAGGTTTTGTAACTGATTTGGGCTGTACTAGGTGTCTATTATCACATATTCAAAATCTTAAAGAATCCAACTTCTGGAAAGTGGTTATTTTTCAAGATGGCTTCCAAGATGGCCGCCAAACCATTAAAATAACAGTAAATTGACCATAACTCGGTCATCATATGACCAAAACATGTAGTTTTGGTGTCTATATCTAGGTTTTTATACCCTCTGAAGTCAATGAGACCATTCTCAGAATTGTTGAATTATCTGATAGCCTATAAATTCAATATGGCAATCCAAGATGGCTGCCAAAACAATTAAAAATGGACAATAACAATGTATTGGTTATTAAAAAACCAGGTGAATTTCTATATTTGTTTGGGTAAACTAAGCAGGCATAAAGAGTTCATACAATGTGGTCATGTAGACTCTTGGACATAATCAGCGTAAAGAAAGCACATGGATCAAGTATTACTAAAACTCATCGCTGTCACTCTCGATGTCATCGTCTGTAATTACGTGATTGCTGTATGTGTTGACACATGAACCAGTTTGGCATGGTCCACATTCAGCAGAAAATAGATTAAAGACAACACCCAAACTACAAAATATATGTAACACAGCGATATCATTTATGATTTAGGTGCATATAACTTAATGAACTCTGCTAGTTTTGACAATAGATGATTTTGACTTTCACCCCTATATAATCTTTTATCATGGCACGATCTTATTAAATCTAATTATTCCAATATGTCCATTACAAGCTATACATGATCTGTGTACAAGATCCACACAACTTCAAATGTTTATGCACATGCCGTGACGAGATAAAAGAGACAATTGCAGATGTGTGCAAAGGGTATATATTCAGGAGTTCCCTGAGGCGAGGAGCCGGGGGAGAAGAAAGGCTTGGACGAGTGTATGGACTCACCCGACTCCATCCGCTGCCTCAGCAGAGGGGCAGAATAGTAGATTTAATATTATGTAGAAGACTAGTTCCCGTAGTAGTAATAGTTCCAGTATTATGTATTGCTGTTGTATTCATGTTGAATGTATGTAACTGAAGCTGTTTTAGATACCTGATGTAAATAAATCCTTTATATTTACTAAACCAATCTTCTGTTTTACACTAAAATTAATAGTGTTACAAATATGTTTAATAACCATCTTAAATCTCAACTAAAAATCTTAAAAATATAAAATCTCTTCACTCCTCTTCAAAGTTTCTTATTAGACCAGTTCGGAACAGAACAGTAGTACGTTAAACCACATTTCATTTCAAAGTTTCTTAAAAACAAATTTGTTAGTGGTTAATAAATTATTACACTTCATTTGTCAACCATCGGCACACACCACCAATGATTTATTCTCATGTGGTCAGTGCCTTTAATAATTACATCAAATTACATCTAATTACGCTTGTCCAGGCTTCTTCAACCTTTAGGCTGAGACCGTAGACATCCGAACAAGAGTAGAATATTAAAGTGTTACAACTCTGTAAACATCAATTACTTAGTGAGTAGATTAGCCCCTAGGCTTCAACTATTTACATCATGCCTAAAACTTATATGACGTCTGTCCATTGGACAGACAATCTTAACATCTGCTAATCTTTCTGTTTGCACACAGACAAACAAACGGAATCTTTCCATCATCCATCTTTCCTTAGAATTTACCATACAATGACTGTACCCAGAGTAGGTATCTAATTACTTACAATGAAAAGAACTAAGAATACTTAAAGTCTAACTAATCAAGACTCAAAAATATTTAATCAATTTGAAAGGTTGACTTGTGCCATCAGGTACCAGACCAACAATTTATAATAGCAAGTGCAAAACAAAACCAACAAGATAAACTCGCGGACAAGACAAACTACACAGACATTGCAATAAAATACCTTGTTTTTGGTGTCAGCTTTCCAGGGGCCGGTTTCATTAAATCTTAACCAAAGATAAAATCCACATTTTAATAATTTGATTGGATAATATTAGATTGATTTTAGTGCTTAGCCAATCAAAATTGAAGTATCTATTAAAATTTGGATTTTATCTTTAGCTAAGATTTCAATAAACCGGAACGAGTTGTTACATGATAACGAGTAAACATCCTCAACAAATTCTTTTTTTGTTTGCTTCAATTATTACTAGGGCCGAAAGGATTCACCGGTGAACCGGTGTACCGCGATTTTTTCCATACAAACGATGAACGATATTTTTTTTTAGAGAATCGATAACCGAGATTTATTTTTCAATTTAAGGTTCACGATAATTTTCATACTATATCGCGATATTTCTTCAATAAATGAGACATGTTGGACTTTTAAAAATTACCTATCAGCGTACGTACACACTGGGCCTACATGTAAATAAAAACCCGGTAGCTATAAATAGACTTGATAACTCAATATTTTCCATTGGACCAAATACCGGAAGCCATATATTTTACACCAATGAAATCGCATTTAACAGTCGTTTCTTCCTGGCGATGCTGGTGGCACTCATGAATGAAAAGCGTGTTGAAATTATGCTTAACTATTATCAGCCTCTCAGTCTTTCGACTATTATGTGCACGTCCAGTACTGACAGTGACAGTAGTATTACACTTAGTGAAATAGAATAACCGGCCGCCTGTTACCGATCGAAGGTGTGGGAGAATTTTAGTTTTCCTGTTTCGTACTTAAACGGTAACCGAAAAGTAAATATTCAATAAAATAAAGACACTTCAGACTCAGTGTCGAGTGTGCAAACTGTGTTTTGATTGTATTCATATTATTTCATTGTATCTGATTTACGTGACTTGATTGTCAGTCACTCAGGTGTACCGGTAAAAAAATGTGCCAAAAATATTGGTTAAATATAAATTTACTTTTATCTAATTTTAAACAATATAAAAAAATTGAATCATTGTGTATTTTTTCTTTATTTCCATCTGAAAGCAAACTTTGGCTTATTTCACATTAAAGGCGTGTGTATCGTGATGGACCTGTATCGTTGGGCTGGGACATCAGGCTGTATCGTATCGTGGCACAACGTATCGTTTCGGCCCTAATTATTACTACCCGAAAATACCATCATCAACTGTTCTTTTGGTTTTCTTCTGTTATTACTACTCCCTACATAAAACAAACTCAGTACTTACCACACCATTTTGAACACTAAAACCCAGTTGATATTTGACGTCTGGTCGTTTGATGATCACCTCTACAACAGGCGGACATGGTACCACTGTTAATTTTACTACTGTTTGGTTTTTGGCAGCCTGAAATATATTTTAAAATATAAGTTTATAAGACAGGTTTTTTTTTATAGATCTCATTAGCCTAAATTCCCAAAAAGATATACAGAATGCTCAATTTAGTCATCATCTGTATTCTGAAAATCTTACTGTTTCAGACCTAATGTTCCAAAACGGTAACTGTTTATCCCCTGATCTTTCGGGGAAAGAATCTAGAAGTGGGGTCAAATAAATAAAGGGATATACTGTAGTTTGTATGCTAACAATCTTCTAGATGTCATTTTTTACTATTTGTATTTAATGGAAAGCGGCCGGAAAGCCGCTATTTATGCCAACTTTAGATTAATAAAAATCAATAATATATATTTATGACTTTATAAAATAATAGTCCCATTTATGCATACCGCAGATAAATTAAGGCCTTATAATAATCACACAAAAGGATCACTGAATCAAAGCAAATATTGAGTCGAAAAATGGAAAAAGCATGTATAGGAAATACTCTCTTATATGAAGCCAGCAGCATGATTCCTGTCTGTTGAAATTTATGACAGGAAATAAGCTGTCACAGTAAGGTCACCTAAATCCCTGTATGATCATAATCTAATCTTAATTATTAGCTATATTGTATGATGTTTTAATGAAGTTATAAATAAGGTTGAAGATAAGAAAACTTTGTAATTACATGGCCATCATACATGCTCTAATAAAGACCCGAGACAGAACAAATATTGAATGGAATCCAGGAAGCTCCTTATTTTGCTTAATGAAGATGTCTGAGTGATGTCAATATCACATGATAGTAGCAGGGCTCTCATTTCAGGGATATTGTTAGTCGTGACAGTGAAACTTACAGATTGGGGAACTTACCAATCAGTCAATTTTACATGCCATGAAATAATAATTTCATAGAATTTATCCGTAAGAGGCCGTAAGTCAAATTTAATAATATACAAGAGGAGTTTCAATAATACCAAAAAATAGTAATATTATTTGAAAAAGATGTCATGCTAATTTAAGGTAAACAAAACACTGAATGCCTTATAAAGGAGTAAACATATTTACCGCTATGAGTGAAATTTTGACCAGACAGCGACGCTCTGGTCTACTATTATATATAAAATTTCAACTGCCAAGGGATCTTTTACGCGCATGCCAATGTGTGCCCAGAACCTTTGTTTTTCATCCCATCTGAATGATTAGACAGCTGACCTTGTCAGGCCCGCCGGCCGGCTCCATTGACAAGGGGAAACCACCTCGGAAAATCTTTATGATCTTTCTCGGTCAACACTTTCAGTGAACCCACAACCTTCAGGCTAGCGTTTTCATACTAAACCTTTTCTAAGATCCATTATTCTTCTTAAGAAGATCTAAAATGTCATTCTCATAAGTTTGTTTATCCACATTGATAAATCAATTAGTTTAGTTTATCCAATATGAAAAGGCTGACCCCCCAAAAAATAAACCCCAACCAATCCACGAAACATGAAGACTCATTTTATTGTTGAAATAAAATGTCACCAGCACCTGACATTAAAAACACTGACTTAAAAGAAAATCAAAAAACACTGAAGAAACAAAATTGGATCAGATGTACATTTTAACATGCTTATTTCACAGAATCAAACTTTAATTAAACTGTCAAGACGGTCAATAATCTGCTTATGATGCCAAGAAAACTGCACAGCTTTCTTTCATAACAGTCTTGTTTCATTTTCTGCTGTATTTTCCGTGACAGTTCGATTCCACAGCTTAAAATAACTAGTCTAGATTTTGACACTTAATTTACATTGAAATTCAATTTAGAAAAAGTGACAGAGGTTGGCTTGTATCAAATGACAGTCTGTTGAGAGGAATTAATCATACTCTTTCTTTCTATTCAATAAAAACAGTGGAGTGAAAACACCATACATAACACTTTGACAGTTCTCAAATTTTAACTTAATTACTTATTTCTAATTTCCTCTATCCAAAGTTATTTTATCATTGCTGAATGTTTTTTACCATTACAATAATATACAAACTTGGTCATGAGATTAAATAACTTAGAATTTATGAGCCTATAGAATAAAACAAATACCGGTACTGAGAAATAGTTAATAATAATCCTGGGCGCCAGGCAGTTCATTTGTCTTGTGCAACAAACATTCTGAGAGAATTGCTGAAGAAATACAGGTCCCCTACTGTCTCCTACAAGTTTTACAGTGCATGCATCAAGTTTTTCAAAATTTTCCATGTATATTGCATGTTCAAAGTGAATAATAATATTGTCATTTATAACGCGCATTAATACTGAAGAAATCAGTCTCTAAGGCGCTGTTGGGTTTTTTATATTCACTGATTATTTACAGATCAGGGTTAACCAACATATATTCATTAGAAAGACAGAAAAATGTTACAAAGTTAGTTATTAATAGAATACCATCTACATTACAACCCACATTGAATACCGGAACCTAGAAAGTCATTATCCCCTGGGAGCAGAAAGAATGAAATTGTTTCCGTTTTTATCATATCAAAAGTCATATACCGAAATAAGTAATATTCTTGTAAATTGTACATAATTATCATATATCTACAAAAATTTCTATTGGAATACCACAGAACACAATATCCAGTTAATGGTAGTGCTCAGTTGAATTACTATGGGGACTCATGAGAACCAAAATTATTTTTTGACTCACTTATTCAAATTATATCCAGCTGATATCAAAGTAACATTTGACGTAAGAAATGTTTTGAAGTTGCTGACAAGTAAAAATATATTCTGAAAAATAAATTACACAGTTCATGAGGGAACGAAAAGAATCCCAACTAAATTACTAGTTTCTTTACAGCTTAAGGCAGTGGTTTGATTGAATGAGTTTCCACCTCAGGAATTGGTTCTAAATGACATGTTTTTCAAGAAAATGAGTTTTTTTATTTACAAATTATACAATTTTTGCCCACTGTGTAGGCGTATTCGGGACAACAATCAACATCACTTGTAAACAATCAACAATGTCTTACAAACTGTTGGAGGTCAAATGTTGGAGAGACAAGTGGCTATTCCACAGATTTGACTTAAGACAACTCTTTCTATTTAATTATACAGGCCTTCCCAGTACTTTACCTGGCTTGAACATAAGACGCGGAAGAGATTGCTAGTGTTCAAACAGTTTTATGGGCCCGTAAATCTTAAAGTACCAGATCATCTGGCTAAATAAAAATTATTGATTCCTGGTATTTCTGGGCTTTAATATACTTGATGAAAATTTATACACCACGCATCACGGATAATCTAACTACAGTTGCTGTTTAATTACCAGAATCAAAGTTTTTATACAAGGTATGCAGACGAAGACATCAAAGATTTGGTAGAAAAAGCAAAAGAGATAATCAATGACCCCATAACATCCTCCTTAATCTGGCTTTATATCTAATGTATCATAAAAGGTTAACATCAAACATGAAAATAAAGTCACTTAATAACAGAGAATAAATCACCATTTACATCAAATAAATTGTGGATCAGGTGTTCTTTTACAGGCATTATATATGTATTAAATCTTGTTAAAGATGTATCTCATAACAGTTAAATCTGCCTATTGCAGGCATCTAGTTTGGCTTCAAATGTTATATAAATTATACAGTATTTATTTAGACATATGTATTGTATCAGTATGTCAAATATATTTTCAAAGAATATATCGGCAAAAGAGTTGCACATAGATTAGTTTTACCGGTTACAGTAACCTCATTTATCTTAGTTTAAGTTTGAAATCAATTTCTATCACCATAATTTGTCGGTATTTATTATAGCTTGACATGTATAACCTAGTATATTATCCTGGCTTCACTCGCCTTACTTGTTAAAAATTAACGCAGACAATGTGCAATGTAAATGATGTGTCATGGAAGTTCTTGGGTGTCAGAAACAATCTAAATGTGTAACAGTCAAACCATGTTGCTTTTCCTATTCAATATTGATAATAAAGACTTTGTGGCTCAGTGAGTATGGTGCTGCTGGCTAGTGTTGTGCGGTTTGTAAATTTTCTTTCGGTTTCGGTTTTTCTGGGGCAAAAAAACTCGGTTTCGGTTTCGGTTTTCGGTTTTTTATTCATTTAAAAACTGTATTATAAATGTAGTGATTTATAGTTATCTTATACAGCCTATTTGGAAGCCAGAAAAGATATCAAACATATTGATGTAAATTGTAAACAACAAGTTTTTTTTACTGTTAAGATGACTTTAATTACGACTAGTAAATACAAAGTTACTGTAAAAAAAAAAAGATTTGACAAACTTATTTTAGGTGCACTTTCAAGTTGGATGTGTTTCCGAATTCAGCAGAAATATGCTCTTCACAAAGATTGCATTATATTTAGTACTGTCCATAGAAATGTACTGTCATCCAATCTTTCGTAGTGAGAAAGCCATGGACTTGGAAGACATTTTACTTCTTGAGGAAGCCATCGTGCCTAATATTGAAAACCGGCTAAGGGTTGCATAAAATGTTTGATTATAAACCGAAACGAATTGAGAAAATAAATAGTCTAGGCCATCCAGACTTATTAAACTATTAAACACTCTATACATAGGGGGCCTGGTTGATCTAAAATCAAAACGAAAGTGGTGGTTACATTAAAATTTTGGAATGTATCAAACATTTCCGAAACGAAAAACGGGTAAATTAAAATTTAGGAATTTGGAAAAATAACCGAAACGCATGGTTAATTTTTTGTTTTATCGGTTCGGTTTTCGGTTTATATGTAAAAACCGCGGTTATTCGGTTAAACCGAAAAACCGCACATCACTACTGCTGGCTCACTAGCCCAGAGGTCCCAGTTTCAATTCTAGAGTTCTTCTGAGAAAATTCCTCAGGGTTTTCCAACCTGGCTTCTCTTTGTGCAGGATGGAGAGCTTGGCAAATACAAACCAAGGTCCACCAATGACAAATTGGCAAATACACTACATGGCTTAAAGCTGTCTTTAGTAGCCTGGTTGATAAAACTCATTTCATTATACTTTCAATTTAAATCACTTAGATGTATATTCAAGAGAATAATAACTCAAGGTATGGAATAGGACTGTCGGGAGAGCATTTGGGATTAGTGCAATAACATCAAAATTTCTGGTTTCCATTAGATGAATCCATTTTTTAAAAAAATAGTTAAGCATTAACAACAGGGATGTTCTTTCATTTAGCTGTTTTAGATAATGGTAGTATTTGTGAACATGTAATAGTTAGTTTATGGGGATGAGCGAAAGGATTAGGATGACTGTATACCTAATAACAATCAATACATGTCTACATGATGGAGACTACCTTATATAATTATATACAAGCCATATTGAAGAAGACATGAATCTCATCATTAAACCACTAACTAGCTGTAGTAATTCAATGTAAGTAGGGGGTTAAATCAATCACTCAGACAGCTTTGCTACCACTTTACAGCCAGGTCAGGTCACAGACATACTACCATATATTAATCTGCTAATCAGATATTTAAAATTAGCTATATCAATGATCACCACCATATTTGGTGCATACTGTGTTTTTATTAATACTAATATAAAGATAGGTTGCCAGGCAATGAAACATACGTCCACAACAGCTAAGTAGTCAGGGCAATCCAAAAGGGTTGTCAATTTTTGATAAGACACTGAAAAGTAGTAATAACCAATTGAGTAATTATCAGAAATGTTAAGTTGATGCTTCTGTTCAGTACGGTACATTAAACTTGTAATATCACAAATTTAGCTGTTTCAGTTACAGGAAATTGCCATAATGAATAGGCTGCATCTCATAACCATAGGCGCTGTGTATAAATTAATACCCCGTTCAGACGCTTATTTTTAAACCAGCAAAAAATCTCCAGGGTTTTTAATCCAGCATTGTGTTGCGTTCACACGTACTATAAGCCAAACTGGTATTACTATTCTCACCTCTTCGGTCGGACGTTAGAGTTAACTACACATGCGTACATACCATTTCCTGTCATAATAATATGTAAACATCCGGTAAAAAAAATCCGCAAAATTTGTTTCTCCCCCAAGTGGACCCCTCTATTAGTATTGCTGTTATGGTCCTTTTCAATAATACTCATACTGCCACTGGCATCGACACTGCATGAAGATGAAGCCATTTTCCTGGGAGTGTAGCGTATTGCACATGTCCACAGAAAGCTGTAGCTGGCATTTTTAAGCCAACCTGTCCAGACGGTTAAGTTGAACCAGCTTAAAATAAAAAGCCGCCTCGAAGACAGGTCGCTGGGGTTTTTAAACTGGTTTATTTGCCCCACATGTGCGTTCAGACGCTTAAGTTAAACTGGTTTAACGATCGCTGGGATTTTTAAGCTTAACGTCTGAACGGGCTATAAGCCTCTAGAGGGGCACAAGATTTATATAAATTGATTAAGGACCATAACTCTGGTACTAATTATTGGAAAATGATGACAACGGTTAGCTCATTCTACTGCTCAGTATATAAAACTTGTAATGCCATGAATCTCGCTCTTTAAGTTACAGGTAATCGCTGAAAATGAATAGGCTTCTTCATCTGCAGGCTATAAATACTGTGTATACAAATAAAGTCAATTTGATTTATCAAACTGATCAAGGGCCATAAATTCTAGTTTATCCATCTTTTCTTACAGCAGCAGATGTTTCTATGGAACCAACATACAATACTGCGTTGGAAGTACAGCAAATATACAGAGGAAATAATTTGTATTGGGATGAGTATGGTTGAAACTTTTTCAATACAAGACAATGAATATTTGCAATGGTTGGACTTCTTCTTGAATTCAATTTTTATTTTGGGTTGAGCTTGATTGGAATTATTTTCAATACTAGATAATGAATATAAAGGATAGGCAGCAGTTAAACTTCTCCTTTAACATTTCATTCAAAACAGAAAATCTGGTATTTATCAGTCAGAGAACTGTACAGAGACTTCCATCTTTTAGCCATTCTTCCGATAATTTGTTGAATTAAACTCCATCAGACATTTAAGAGTTTGTCTGTCTAGAATCCATAATGACATCACATCTCCACTTATTTCCTAACCAGATCCTGTTAGTCTGAAATACGCCTCTGTCAGTCGACGAACACTACATGAAGTAATACAAATAGTAGACCTAGTTTTAATAATCTTATATAAGACAGCTGGTACAGGACGGGCAATAATTATACATTAATTTGCATGTAAATACGGCTTACCTTAATGTACGTCTGACAGGCGGAGAGTGGTAGACCAACTAAACTGATGCCATTAATAGAGATAATTTGATCTCCTATATTTAATTGACCACATCTTGCTGCCGGTCCTATAGGAGACATATTGGCAAGAACAACAGTAGGAACCATGGAACCCCAACCAGACTCTACAATAACTACTCCTAATAACTCATTTTTAGCTTTAGGCACTATCACCTGAAACAAAGATATCATTATATTAAAAGCAATGAAATAGTTTCGCCTTATTTCCAATTTTATTTCCCATTTCTACTGGGTTTTTAATTTTATTGATGCAAGGCAAAGGATATTAAATTTTCTTTTCTGTCATGTTATGTCATATTGCTTTCTATAATGAAATTTTACTATTTACTTACTGAAATTTATATTGACTAAATGAAATGAAGAAATATTGTAATAAAATGCTCTTATTGATTAACGCCATTTAATAAATCTGCAAGAAAGGACTTGTAGTTGTTTCTCCAAAAAAATTAAATATTTTATCCATTTCAAATATTGTTTTACAGTTCAAAGTTTTGTTTTTCCCGGACATTAAAGCCATTGATCATCGCTCGCAATTTTTTTAGACAGTATCTAAGTTTTCACAGTTAAATCCACACTAAAATAGGTAATTATCTAATATTTTTTAATGTAGCAAAGTCTCTAACTCACTATCATCCAAAGTCTTCAATATTGAAAACACAGATTATTTGTCAATTTAGATAAAGATGTTGTGATATTACTGGGAAAAGATGGGCTTCCAATATCCAATATTTAAGACAAAATAAAAAATTATATTCTTAGCATGCACAATAAAAACTTATAATTAGACGCTAGAGACTGCCATTCAATTGATTCTTTTTGTGTATCTAAAAATGGGATAGCGAGGCCAAGTCTCGAACATACCAGTGCTCTGGTTCTACAATGCACACATCCTTGTCAAAATTACAAACATTTATAACTTGGCTGAAGAAATTTGAATGAAATTTTCAATATTTTCATTTTACATTATCTATTTTTGAGCTATAGTAAGTATGGTCAGCTGTTTATTTAAATCTTACATAATGCATCTTTAAGAAAACAAATTCAAAATATTAATGTTAGATAATTCTCAGCTCAGTTTCAGTCAGCTCAAAAAGAGGTCTATTAACCGATTTTACACATATAGATGAACAGGCTTGTCCATATTGCAAAATATTTCATTCACGCTTTTGTATATATTGAATGGAATTTTCAAGGGATTTAAAATCCTACAAATGCTGATAAGCAGCTTTAGCCTTTAGTTCATAAACATACTGTACATAAGCCAATAAGGTAATAGCAGAAAAACTGCCGAGAATATGAAAGATGTCCTTAAGAGTGATATAACTTAATATTAAAGAACCATTTGCAGTAGGGTGTAAAATTATATTTGTCTGCAATCGGCGATTAATCAATATCTAATCAAACACTTACTTCTTTATGGTGATCTTTATTTGCAAATAAATTCAGTTCCTCTCCATAGATTTCTTGTTGATTTAAAACATCCTGATAGTCCATTTCCTTCAACAAGCCAGGATCTTCAATACCATTTGCCTTCAGGAACTCCATGTAGGCCACCTGGAAGGCCTGCCCAATGGACTGGGCAATAAGTTGGGCCTGGAATGGATATGACCATGACAATGAATTTTCTATATAATATTTATATATACATTAATACTTATATTTACTTAGATCATCGTTATTGATAACAATCTGAATATTAGAAAAACTGAAATGGGGTAAATCACCGACACAAACCATGTCATTTTTCGACTAATATAATCAGGGATATCTTTTTTTTCGTAGTTTGATTTCATGCAAGAATCTTTAGCAGTAGAAGGAAACTGGACAACTGGAGATTCCTGAGAAACCGACCCTATATCTTGTCATGTACAAGCAAGTGATGAGTGAAACCAGAACACTTGTACAATTAAAAATTCCATGATATAATGCCCATGGGAGAAGCCAACTCGGCCACCCCTCTCTAAATGTTACATTCTTTTTATTATGTTTCTTTAAGCAAAACACTCAATCCAGACTATTGTTGGTTCATCAAATTTTATATTTTGCTTGGAAATCAAAAAAGATTGGGTTTATTCAATTAAATCAATGATCAACTTTGACATTTCTATAGACCCCAAGTAGATTGTTTTAATTCAACCATCTATGAAACCAGGGGCGCCGGAACGGCGCGAGGGCCAGGATACAAAAGATAAGGGGGCGTTGGTCCCTCTAGAAATTTTGAAATGTGTCAATTCCGAGAACGCTGTTTAGAGCGCCTCTAGCATTCCAAATTCCAACATAAAACCCTTTAAAATATTATCATTAGGGCATGGGTATACATGTATACCCCAGAAAAGGGCAGGGAACCATTTGTATACCCTGGTACCCGGGTTCCGGCGCCCCTGTATGAAACTATGAAGACTATAATTTAAACATCTATAAACAAAAAACTACAATTAATTTACTGTACTCTCTTTTTAATACTATATAAATTCTTTATTCAATCTATATTTTATACACTGCATACATGAACTTCTTTATCAGCCATTATGGCAAGTAAATCAAGTGAAACTATTTATTATTTTTGACATTTAATAATGTAAATATATATTAATCATTTTGGTATTTGTTTTAAGTTAAAAGAGCTCAGTAAACATTCTGTAACTTTATAGAGAGAAAGAGAGAAATGGGGTTTAACGTCCACTCAACACAACTAGGTCATTTTGGGACTAACATATGGTTTTAATTTTATTTTAATAATTCGCATGCGGGTAGGGGTCTTAAGCCGTGGTAGGAAACCGGAGTGCCCGGAGGATACCCACAAGGTTGAGAAGGCGCCCCTATCTCCATGCCATATACGCCAGGCCTGAAACCACAGCCGCAAGCCAGAGGTGACCGACCAGCTAAAGGTCCAAGCGCAACACTCTAGAGCATCCCAACCCCCCTGTAACTTTATAATGTAGTTTAAAAAACAAACTAATAATATTTTTTTCCCCATTTTTTCTGTATATTCCTCCATTAACCCTGATATTTTATTTGTTTCTCGATTATCTGTCCTTTCATCTGCGATCGCTGGCCATGTTAGCATTTTTTACAGATATGGTTGGCATAATATGGTCTTTTCGGCACTCAATATCTTAGCTATCTGAGTTGATTATGGGCTTTCCAACCAAATTTCCATCTATCAGAGATACAGCGCCATGGGAATCTGGTCATTCATATTGTACAAAACAAAATACAGAAGAAACCTTTGACATTAGGAATTCAATGAAGACTATATGTAGTTGTAAAGGTAACTAATCAAGACAAATTGCCCTTACAACACAAAACATGGTGTATGTCTGTGTACCATAACCCTGTTGGTGCAGAAAAACAGAATAATAAACAACATTTCATTCTATTAAATGGTTTGTCTACTACTGTGCGTTGATTGACCTAGAAGAATTTTCAACTTGGTAAAAGGATCAGTAATTAAACGAAAGTTTAATCTGGTTTGATCTGTGATTGTCAATCCATGTTTAATTAAGTCTGTCACTCTGTCTCGACATTCAATTACTGCATATGGGACTTCCCTCTGGTGAATTTGATCAACTTATTATTTTTTTAAATCCCATCTACAAGACACGGAAATGGAATCTCTATCATCAAGGGAATACTTTGAAATGTCAGAAAGTTACAGCAATATTCTAAATGGATAACAATTATCTTCTCCAAATACATAACATGTAAACTAAACCATATTTGAAAGAAAGGTGCCAGGCAATGAAACCAAATGAAGAATCCAGGGAAAGGACAATCTAAGTTACATTTTTGCCTTTCTCGCGTAAGACTCAAAACAGACTTTTGGACAAGAATATTTGACGCAAACAGAACACTGAACAGGTTTTAATACAACTTCAAAATGGTGTTTAACATGAACCATAATTTGAAAGAAAGCTGCCAGGCAATGAAACCAAATGAAGAGTCCAGGGGAAGAACGATCTAAGTCACATTTTTGTCTTTTCGCGTAAAAACTCAAAGCAGACTTTTGGACAAGAATGTTTGACGTGAACAGAACACTGAATAGGTTTTATTACAACTTCAAAATGGAATTTAACATGAACCATAATTACTAGTACAACTGACTTAAAATTTTCAGGCAAATTGCGATTAAATAAGGGTACAATGGACTTGTATTTGTCAAGAAGGCAATTTCAGAAGGGCCTTGGTTCGATATGGAAATTGATTGTTCCACAAAAAGCTTATACGAGTTGCTACCAGATGGCGACATTAACTGGGGTTCGTGGAAAAAGTAACTTAGATCGTTCCTTCCCTGGACTCATTAAATGGGTTCTAGAATAGTAACTGAATTACATGTATGAAATAACACCAAAAATTGATCAAACCACACAGTGATCAACAACATATATTTATTCAATGCAAACTTTAGAATCTGCAAGATGTTCAAAGTGATCATAGACAACAGCTCTAAACGTCATTGTTGGATATCCTTGAAAATAAATAAGCTTCTTTGTCTCATAATAAGTATCAACTGGATGACATCGCGCCTGGTACGTTCGTGCATTTTTTATGCGCGAACTCTTACTTTTTCTATTACTGGCACGCGCACGGGCACTATTTTTTTGTTTTACATGTACCAAAATCTGGTATTTCGCGAATAGGTACTTTTGAGTTATTACACTTGCCACTATACCTGTGTATCGCTAATTATAAACCGAATGTTTGAAGACCGTTCATATTTATTACGCACAGAATTTTCAGTACAGAGTTGATGGGCGCTCCATTTGTTGCAAAGCAAACCTACGGTATTATTTTCTCAACAGTGTATGAACTTATTCATAGCGATAATATTCTTACACCGAGAGAAATTATCTAGTCTCGGTGAATAGAACCATGGTTGTCTGGTAGAAAATTACTTTTGTATTTTTTTAAACGGAGAACAGCGATTTTAGAAGCAAACTAACCTGCCACACTGAGTAATAGGTCAAGGTTTTATACGTTTGCCGTATAAAAATCTAGCAAACAAGGTAAATACCTACGAATCTCGATAAAAAAAATAACATTCGGATTATAACTCTAGACAAGGTGTGTTAATTAAAAAGGGTGTAAATTGAATATTATAATATGTATAGGAAGCCTAGTGACGAGTGTAGTAAGTGCGCTCCGTCCGTCCGTCGGTCCAGCATCCACAAGCAAGGCTAAAGTTAATGTCCAATTGACTTTAAATTTATACACAGTGTTTAAGGTCATGAGACAAAGAAGCCAATTGATTTTTAGCAATTTCCGATAATTACTGTCAGCGTTATGGCCCTTGATCACTTCAAAAAATCTTGTGGATGTTCTAGAGGCCAAAGTTAATATCCGATTCACTTTAAATCTATACACTGTGTTTAAGGTCATAAAGCGAAGAATCCTATTGATTTTTATCAATTTCCGATAATTACTGTCAGAGTTATGGCCCTTGATCACTCCGTAAATTCTTGTGAATGCTCTAGAGGCCAAAGTTAATATCCGATTGACTTTAAATTTATACACAGAGTTTAGGTCATGTGACGAAGAAGCCCACTGATTTTCAGCAATTTCCGATAATTACTGTCAGAGTTATGGCCCTTGATCACTTCAAAAAATCTTGTGGATGTTCTAGAGGCCAAAGTTAATATCCGATTCACTTTAAATTTATACACAGTGTTTAAGGTCATGAAGCGAAGAATCCTATTGATTTTAAGCAATTTCCGATAATTACTGTCAGAGTTATGGCCCTTGATCACTCCGTAAATTCTTGTGAATGCTCTAGAGGCCAAAGTTAATATCCGATTGACTTTAAATTTATACACAGAGTTTAGGTCATGTGACGAAGAAGCCCATTGATTTTCAGCAATTTCCGATAATTACTGTCAGAGTTATGGCCCTTGATCACTTCAAAAAATCTTGTGGACCCTCTAGAGGCTAAAGTTAATAACCGATTGACTTAAATAATCATATTTTAGTGTATTATAAATGCTTCATTACCGAAAAAAGTAAAATATGCGACAACCCTTGTTTACTGCCCGGACGATTTAGTTGCTGTGGGCGTATGTTTCGTTGCCTGGCAACTCTCGTTAAAAGTTGTACGCAAACTAAATGTGTTTGTTAGATACTGACAGAGCAGCCCGGAGTCGAGCAATCGCCGTCTGAGCTGTCTTCGTCAGCTAGTTTCAAAATGGCGTACAACCAGTGCAAGTGGGAAAAGACGACAATAAAATCAGAAATATGTTATTTATTATTGTCGCACTTATTACATCACTCCTGTCTAACAAATCATAAAGCTGTGGTGTTACGGTGGCGGCATAGTATTTCACCGTAACACCACAGCCACTCTAACCATTCATAATACATCTAACTATCACTCCCTACACTCCCTCGTTTACTTTCCTTAACGCCAACAACACATCTCATACATCCATTTTGCTGATTAACCCTTGTACCATGTCTACTGGATGATAAATGTAGCATCTAGAGCATTCACAGTGATGAAGGGCAACAAATGAAAAGTAGTTAGTTAGTAATTGATGTATCTGATAATGGTTACACTGTATGTAAAAATGGGATATGAATAATTTAATTATGTTTATAAAAGGTACAGATCTAGGGGTGTTACACCATTACATAAAGATGATTTGTTAAACCATTATTGGCCAGATTTGCTATATCAAAGAAAATACATTTTGTACATGTCATTGTTCACATCATTCTGAACACAGAGAACTGTCTCGTCTGAGAATAGATCTCTGTCCTGAATAGCCACCAAAACTTAGTATACTATTTTGAAATGCTCATCTTCAAACTCCATCAAGGCATTGACCTAATGAACGTATAGACCAAGTTTGAACATTCTACCTCAATTAGAAGGGGAGTTTTTGTCTCAACCAATCAAACAATAAAAGTATTATATGAGGTTTAAACCAGCGTTATCATCCAAAACCGATTCAAAGAACTTAAAGTGTAACATTGATTTTCGGTGATAATATGCAGCATTGAATTAGTAATATAAACTTTATCCAATTTGAATATATGACTGGGCAAAACACTTAACTTTAATAAAACATTATTTGATTTGACAGAGATTATAGTCCGGCAGCCGAAGCTTGGGACCCAAATTTTTGGAGATAAGTTTTTTTCTGGGCGGTTTTATATGAAATCGGACCCACTGAATCCATTTTTCGCTACTGGATCACTGTCAGCCTGGAGGGTTTTGAGTAATTAGCGAATTACTAATTAAATAACTAATTAAAATCCCTGTTGGTTTAAAATGACACATACATGTCGAAATACGCCGCTATTTGTAATGTTTTTAAATAGAATATGACCCCTTAGTCTATTCTAGATACTAGTTCACTATCATCCAGATTGTATTTCAAATAATCTGGCGGCCGTTTACGAAATAACAGGGGGACCCAAATTTTTCGAGACAAGTTTTTTTCTTGACGGTTTTATATGGAATCAGACCAGCTGAATCCATTTTTCGCTACAGGATCACCGTCAGTCTGGAAGGAGGGTAGGCAAGTCGCTAATTACTAATTGAATAATTAAAGTTGTAGTTAATCCCAATGATTTACCATCCCCTTTTGCATAGGGATAATTCAGCACGAGTGATAAACATTGTGGAAATGCCCCACTTATGTCACCTACGGAGATCGATCACACGAACAGGTTGTGTCCACTTATTTGTGGGTGTGTGAGTCCAGAGACTGGAGCTTTGAGTCCAGTCTCCTACTGGTGGGACTACTAGCGGTGACCGGGGAAAACAAAATGGTCTTTTCCAATTTACGTTCGAAAAAGATCTATAATAATTGGATTATCGAAAGCTGTGCCCAGGATGATATTTTTAATCTATGTATGGTAAGTACATGCTGCAGAGTGAACCATATCAATCTATGTGTGTGGTGCTCGTTGACTTGTATGAAATGTCATCATTTTGCTGTCGAAACCAGAACAACTTCGTCCCTATGCGGTCACAATAAATGCTGTAATTTTGTGAAGCCCTCATCGCTCACTCTGCATCAAAATGGCTGAAAATACATGTTATTTCCAAAGGGTGTATGAATGTACAAGTAACAAGGCGTGGGGAGAGTATGTTAAAGCTAAATCCAAAAGAATAGAAAACATGGCTAGATGTAGCAAAATTTATGAGGATGGGATTGAGGAAGATTAAAAGAATGAATTAGAATCAAACGATGGAAGCATATATATATGTGTTTTCTATTCTTTTGGATATAGCTTTAACATACTCTCCCCACGCCTTGTTACTTGTACATTCATACACCCTTTGGAAATAACATGTATTTTCAGCTATTTCGATGCAGAGTGAGTGGTGAGGGCTTCACAAAACTACAGCATTTATTGTGACCGCATAGGGCTGAGGCTGTTCTGGTTTCGGCATGAAAATGATGACATTTCTTACAAGTCACCGCCGGTAGTCCCACGAGTAGGAGACTGGTCTCCAAGCTCCAGTCGCTGGACTGACACACTCACAAATATGTGGACACACCCTCTTCGTGTGATCGATCTCAATAAGTGACATAAGTGGCGCATTTCCACAATGGTTATTACTTCGTGCTGAATTATCCCTATGTTCATTGCAAAAGGGGGTGGTAAATCATTTGGATTAACTATTTAATGAGTAATTATTTAATTCGTAATAAGCGACTTGCTTACCCTCCTCCAGACTGACAGGTATCATGTAGCGAAAAATGGATTCAGCAGTCCGATTCCATATAAAACCGCCGAGAAACAAACTTATCTCGAAAAATGTGGGTTCCCCTGTTATTTCGTAAACGGCTGCTGAATTATTTGAAATACAATTTGGCTAATGTGAACTAGTATAAAACAGACTCAGGGGTCCTATTCTATCAATAACATTACAAACCCGCGGTATATTTCGACTTGTATGTGTCATTTTAAACGAACGGGGATTTTTATTCGATAGTTAATTAGTAATTCGCTAATTACTTAAAACCCTCCAGGCTGACAGTGATCCAGTAGCGAAAAAATGGATTCAGCGGGTCCGATTCCATATAAAACCGACCAGAAAAAAACTTATCTCGAAAAATTTGGGTCCCCCTGATATTTCGTAAACGGCAGCCGGATTATTTGAAATACAATCTGGCTGATAGTGAACTAGTATCTAAAACAGACTCAGGGGTCCTATTCTATAAATGACATTACAAACAGCGGCGTATTTCGACTTGTACGTGTCATTTTAAACGAATTGGGACATTAATTAGTTATTTAATTAGTAATTCGCTAATTACTCAAAACCCTCCAGGCTGACAGTGATCCAGTAGCGAAAAATGGATTGAGCGGGTCCGATTCCATATAAAACCGTCGAGAAAAAAACTTATCTCGAAAAATTTGGGTCCCCCTGCTATTTCGTAAACGGCTGCCGGACTATTAAAATACATTTTGCTAATGGATGAGAAGTAGTTTCAATCAATGCATGCACTTCATATAGGTTCAGATAAACTGATTAAATTTACTTTATAACTTGAATAATAATGCAGAAAGACAATGCCAATAAATGGCGTAGTTTATCATGAAACAATAAACAGATAGGCTCACTTTGGTTCTACATGAAAAGGTGTAAAGCATGACAGACAATGTGTTGAATGTAAACAACCAAGCTGTCACAGAACAAAAGAATGAATGAATGAATGAAATGGGGTTTAACGTCCTACGCTTAAGCACCGTACCTGGGCTAATTGAAGACGGGCATACGCCACAGTGTGCAATGAGGGAAATTTTGCCCGGGCAGCGGCGCTACGGCCTACTCTTATATCGAATTCCAACTGCCAAGGGATCTTTTACGTGCACTCCAATTTGTACACGGAACCTCGGTTTTTCGTCCCATCCGAACGACTAGGCAGCTGTCCTTGTCAGGCCCTCTTTCTGCATCACTGACAAGGGGAAATCACGCCGGAAAATCGAGATGAACTTTCTCGGCCAATGCAGGGATCGAACACTCAACCTCCAGGCTAGCGAACCAGCGCCTTATCCACTTAGCCACCGTGATCCCCCAGAACAAAAGAAAAAAAATTGTTAGGGTGGTGCTATATTGACATTTCATTTCAGCCTACATGAAAAATCAAGATCTAATACTGTGTGGAAGGACCTGTGCTGAGTAGCCACTAACGTCCTTCTGGCCTAAGTCTTTCAGTGTTCACTCTTAGAAGCACAGGTAACAAATAGGAAGAACTGATTCATATGAAATGAAATGGGGTTTAACATCCTGCTGATCTTCTCCAACTGGGCCAATAAAGACGGGCATACACCATACAGTGTGCTATGAGGGAAATTTGTCCATGGCAGCAGCACTATGGCCTCCTACTCTTATATCGAATTCATCTGCCAAGGGATCTTGCCAATGTATGCACATCTCTCTGTTCAGTCGCATCCGAATGACTAAACAGCTGTCCTTGTCAAGTCCTCCATCCTGCACCACTGACAAGGAGAAACCAAGTTGTAAAATCATGATGAACTTTCTCAGTCAATGCAAGTGTTGAACACCTGACCTCCAGGCTAGCGAGTCAGCATAATCTTCACCACTTAGTCACCAAGATTCATATGAAGTAAGAGATTTATATTGACAAGTATTGATGAGATACAATCATCATGGTTATAATCAGTTGTACAACAGATTAAAGGCACCAGGTTGTCCTGTCTCAACCAGGCTAAAAATATTAACCCACTCACATTCTTATGATTCCAGAATGTCAAAAGGTCATACGATCTTCCATCCATGTACAGTTTGTATAACATATAAAACTCGTTAAAGAAATGACGAAGATAAATCTGGGGGTATGTTGAAAGACAAGAAATTAATATATCATGAAATTTATGTGACATAACAGGGGGCGGCATATTGGAATTAATACAACATGAATGGGGGGAGGCATAATATATGTGTATTGAAATTAATACAGAATATTTGGGGGCACATTGAAATTCATGAAACATGAATAAGGGTATCATACATGTGTATTGAAATTAGTGCAAATTGAATGGGGGCAGTATTCGTATTAATGCAACATGAATAGAGGCAACAAACACAGGTGTATTGAACTTTTAATTGAAATCCACCTTATATTCGCCTACTCTTTATGGGCGACTTTTTGTAAGAAAATATTTACAGCATTATTGATTATCATCTGATTAATGACTACCTATTTTTTTTTATTAACATTAATGAATCTGAGAATAAAGAGATCAGACTGCTTTAACCGGTGCTTTGACCAAATTAATTTCTTGCTTACATCATATTTTACAGTAGCTACATCATTAATTATACAGGGATTAAAATAATCCTGTAATGTATAGTGAAAAGCTGTACCATGTGTTTTAATTAACAAAATATTACAGACATTAAAATCTCCAACTGTCCTTTCTAGACTTCTACAACAACATGTGTTTTCTTGTGCTTTAAACTTAAAATCTGCAAGTATGAAAGGGAATTAGTATTCTGGACATGAATAACCTTAAAAAAACCTGACAGAACAAACCATTTATGTAGCAGTTGTCTTTTAAAAATAAAAACAACTACTGTACTCTACTGAACTTTCTTTTAAGGGAAAATGATTCAATTTGTTGATCAGATTGATCGAAATTCTCCAGATCAACCAAAACACAGCCGTCAATTAGTCAATTTCTATTGATTATCTGAAAATAACTTGTGAAAGGAATAAGTTCAAAAAGCTAACTACATGTACATGTATTATAAAATGGCTGCCAACCTTTTCATCAGCTTTAACGGGCTCAACTGATCTCGGTGCAGTGATAAAAATATATGGCACATCTTCTAAAACCATTATATTTTCCTCCATTTTGATTAAGTTATTTCATTTAATTTAATCAAAAATATCAGTTAGCAATAATATCCAGACAGACATCACAAATTCTAAAGAATATATTAAAATCCAAAATCTTTGCTTTTTTTGTAAATGTTTAATTTAATAAACTGGAAACGCCAGCTTTGAGTCTGTCAGTCATGCATGGTTTCAATTTATGCAGTCAATGGTACTTATTTAATAACGTAATTCATTTAAATCTATATATTATGATAAAGAATTACATCATGGAAGTTCTTTTAAAAATTCTACTTCTCTTTTCTTAGCATTAAAAGTTTGTTAACAAACACTACGAAACACAAGTAGAATCAACAGACTGAAAAATCAATTTATCAAGTAATTGGGTGGAAAATGGACATCCACTTTCCTCTATAAAGAAATAAGATTGCTGCCAAACTCTCACATTTATATTGATAACAAATTTCATGAACATCAGAAAGCATACATCATGTGTAATGTGCAGAGAGGCTTGGCAATTTATGCTTTTAAATCTTATTACAGGAATTCACTTTTGAGTTCTTTGGATTTTTTATAGAATAAAAACAACACTTTTTTTGCCAGAAATTCCCAAACTGTAACAGATGCTTTTCTCCGTTTATCAATGTTTTTACCAATATCTTATGACAACACACATTAATCCCAATCTCTACTAAAAACATATTTCATATATCTTAACAATGATGATTGCAAATAGTCCTGTCACTATTTATAAAACTCATATATGTTAGTATGACAGGTAAATTATTTATTTTGTTCTATGAGAAGAGAAAGATTGTCAATAATCTATTTAGTTATGTGTCCTGTGGGAATTAAGAAACAAGAGAAACAACCAGTTAACATATAGAGTAATGAGTAGCATATTGTATAACAAATAGCTACGAGTAAGATCAACTTTTACACGTTCAATAAATGAGATATAAAGAGACTGGTTATAAAAGAGGGTTGATATGCCAACCAGTTTGTAAACAATGAACAAGATTGATTTCTTTTCTTTAATAAGGTGAATTGTGTAATCGGGTAAATGCTTTTCAGATTAAAATATTCAGCTTATAATATTCACATGCTATAAAATTAGTTAATTCCAATATAAGAGTACAACGAAAAACTGTTAGCTACATGCACCCTTAAAATGAGAGCAAGTAAACGTTTACGCTGCCGTCATATACTTATTTGCGAGCTACAGCACATTCTTTTAGATTATAACCCATGACACAATTATATGGAATATAAGTTGATTTAGACGAGGGTTCGCTGGTCTTTGTCAAGCAAGACACGAGAACTCTCGTCCAAATGTCACAAGAAATTTAAACTTCTATAAAGTAACTTTGTCAAGAGTTATTATCATTGAGTAACTAAAATGCTACTTAAAGATAGGTTCCCAGAAAAGTATTTAACAGGAAGTTATTTCCAATAAAAGTATGGCAATTTTGGTATATATACGGAAAGTAAAAATATCCTATATTACTGAAAAACACTTATGGAGGGTATTCAGGACAAAAATGTAAGGATTCCCTTTAATCGACAGCCTGACAATTAGGAATGTGTGACGTCAAAGGTTGCACACAGAGATTGAGCGCTTGACGCACATCTTGATAAACTTTATGAAGAGTTAGATATACAACACTTTCTGGGATAAAAATCTTGAAAAAGATATGGGCAGTGGATATTCTGAGAATTTAATTCGGATTTGAAATTGGTAATTAATATTAAGTGATTAAACACAGCATTGTCCTATGTATGCAATGAATTCTCCTCCGACTTCACACCCATTGCTAGGCACTAAGACAGGTAAAAAAGTAAGTCTTTTGATAGATTTTTTATAGCATGGGTATTGATTGGGAAGGACTTGAGAATAAATTAATTAGTTTGAATATGATTTTAGTCCAAATATACCATTAAATCACCCAGTCTGTACATGGGAATGTATCTTTAAAAATGTATAGATTAATTTGAATCCTTTAGCTCTCTCTAGTTAATGGTACTATATCTATGCCCAACAATATATTCTCCTATATATATTCTCCTAACTTTACAGGATTGACATATCATCATCTTCAATATCACCTGTAGAACAGTTTGTGTTAAAAATTAAAACTGATCTATATTTATTTATGCAACACAACTAGAGATATGACAATTTTTTATATGCTCTCATGGCCGAATTTTATCAATCCTTCTATGTAACTTAATGGAAAATAATATGAAATGGAAGTTATGGATTGAACTTTTTTTTTGATATCACAAAAAAAGATTTCAGGCAATCAAATGAATGTTATATATATGATGATAAATCAGTAAGCCGTTAAAGCAAAAAGTGGAATTTATTTGCAATTTTCAAAATAGCCCTTATTAAAATAGACACATTTTTTTTTTATGTTACAAAAGTACCAAGTGATTTTATAAGGAAGTGGTGTTATATAAACTGATAAAGCTTGTTATCTAGTACAGGTAATAATGGTTTTAGGTGTACCTGACAAAATTATTGGGCACTAATGTACATTTGGCAGGATAGGTATTAAGAATATCAATAAAAAAATATAATCAGTGACAGACAGAATGACAGGCACCAGAGATTTTAAGTCTGCGAGATCCATGACACTTGTTTGAAGTTAACCTGTTCATAGTAACGAAAATGTTTAATATCATTTAGCTCTGGAAGTGATCACATTTGGTCACTGAACAGGTCATCCTACCAACTGTCAATTTACATTTCAAATTCAAACTAATCATAAATAAACAGACACTTCCCAATTTCAAAGGCATGTTAATGTGGGTTAGAAAATTAAAATTAAAGTATGATCAGTATGATATAATAAGTAGGTATGTCTTTATGAATATAGATATATATACATATTACCATACCTCCCGGTGAGTTTCATATATCACATCCAGGGGTTCATATTTAGTACTACTGTACTCCGGAATACGAATGTTTCCACCAATAGCGAACATATTACCGTATATTAACGTATCCAAATTCTACATTTCTCCTTTTAATAAAATCCATGTTTAAGTAAGTCTCTCAGCTTTATAAAGGCATCACCAGACACCAGTTCAAAGAAGCCAGAAGAAAAATGCTTTGACGACCGATTTGAGCTCCGCTTCCTGATACTGTATGAAGAATCTGATTAACCATTCCAACACAATGCTTCGTATTATTTATAGCTTCACACAAACAACTATTTTCAGCAATGGAGACGTAATAAAAAGAACATAAAAGAAAGAAAATCAACACAGAACGATAAGTAAACAGACAATGTCAATGTCTATAACAATTTAGAAAAATTCTTAAATGCCATTATAACAGTGTTAAATAAAGCCAATTAACAGAAAGCCAAGTGATTAGATGACATCGCTATCAACTGTTTGAATCGGCCAACAAGAACTCTTATTACATCTGCTATACATGGTAGAAATCAATGAAGTCATACCATCTAAAACTATAGCCATTCACATTTGTGTAAACAACGAACGGAAAACTGACCAGTTTTATAGGTTTTCAACATGAGGTAGGACGAAATTTAATGATTGATGTCTTTAGCGACAGAAATAACCATCGCTATATATATATATATATATACACAGTCAATAAGCCATAAATAAAAAGAAGAGTTTAGTCCACATGACTGTCGCCCATCTGAACACTTTGGAAAGTTTGTAAGAAGTAAGTCTCAATACATCTAAAAATAATGAACTTGGTACCGCCTCACTGTTTCAAGTGTTGTCGGTCTCCACATGATCTCTTTCACTTGAGAGCGCAGAGAGTTAAGCGGCTTCTTGCAATAGATCTATGGTAGTAAGCTGATAAAGGCTTCACCTCGTTAGCTGATAACTGTCTCATATCGTTAATATCACAAGCCTTATTGTTGTGCATTGATTTTTCTACCCATAATCCTGCAGACACCTTGATATAACTGACCCGATGAAACAGTTTTTTTGTATTCTTCTTCTTCTGACACATTGTTGTTGTTATTATTACATACATGTAGTGCACATCTGGTTTTATCGTGTTAATTAAATCAATCCATTTGAAGCTCTATTTCTGGTTTTTTTGTTTTATCCCATTTTAAAAACTGCAATAACCTGTGTTCAGGTGTGGGTTGTATAATACTCGTAATCAGTTTCTAAATCAACTTTTGATTATTTTTTTTTGCCAATAAACATGTTCTTTCCTTTTAACTGAAGGACCTAGATGAAATAAAAGAGATTTAACATCCTAACTTTTATACACTGACTGAGCTAATGAAGAAGGAAAAGGAACTTAGAAGTTTTCTACAAAAATTAAACTGAATGCAAATTGGAATCAGACTTTTATTTTACTTCAACCACTGAAGTCATGCCAGCTACATATATACCTTTCTGAGATTTAAATATTTTTGTTTTGTTTTTTTAAATATAATAATGTCTCCAACTACATGAAGACAGAATTGGGAAGTAAAACTAATTTTTAAACTACCGTTAAAAATACCGAAATGAAACCAGATTCGTATTTTAATCACATTAGTAATATGCTTTTATTCGCTGACAATTTTTTCTGGATTTTTGCAAATTACCATATTTCAACTTCTCAAAGATGTAGACTAGATTGATTTGATACGATTAGACCTTTTTAAAAGATATTTTCGTCTGTTTGAACTCATCTGTTAGACTACGTCTATAGATATTGTGGTTAGTGAAGGTAGGAGACGACAAGAAGAATATGACAAATTGGTTTCAGCTCAGACAATGTCGTTTCTCTAGGGCTAATATAGACACATTATATTCAATATCTTGTGTCGAAGGAAATTGATGTCACAGCGTAAACAATTTGACAGTTGACTTCGGTTTAAAGCCACAGTCTCTTCAAGAATAAATGGTAAATTTTAAATTCTAGCCTTCATAAGATCCCAATAAAATCAAGTATTTGGATCATAACCTAAACTATAAATCATGCTGCTTTGATGAAATGTGGAATAAATTAAATAAAATGAAATTTAATGTCCTACTGTTCTGCTCCAAACAGGGATAATGAAGACGGGCATACAGTGTGCTATGAGGGAATATTTGCCTGGACAGCAGCGCTTAGGCCTTCTCTTATATAGAAATCCAAAATATGAAAAAAGATACTAATTAATGATTAATGAAACCTAACAAACGACAAAAGTAGAATTGAAGGAGAAAACTTTAATTTTAACATAAATGAAAGAAATATGAGAATAAGGCTATTATTAGTCGAAGCTGTTAGTTAAAAGAAATTGCTGATCTAAAGTGTTTTTGGTCAAATTGAATGAATATTCTCACTATTGATCGAGTATCACTTGGCTTAGATTTTTGTGCTTGGTTTTCTATAGATTTAGTTTTGAAAAAAATCAAATTACCCAGAATCTATGAAAAACATCAAGTGGTGATTAGAAATGACTGATGGATCTGTTATATAGGCTGCTCTGTTTCAATGTCATGCATACAGTTTAAAGGAATGAATGAATGAAATGGGGTTTAACGTCCTACGCTTAAGCACCTAACCTGGGCTAATTGAAGACGGGCATACGCCATACAGTGTGCTATGAGGGAAATTTTGCCCGGGCAGCAACTGAATTCCAACTGCCAAGGGTTCTTTTACGTGCACGCCAATGTGTTCACGGGACCTCGGTTTTTCATCCCATCCGAACGACTAGGCAGCTGTCCTTGTCAGGCCTTCCTTCTGCATCACTGACAAGGGGGAATCACGCCGGGAAATCGAGATTAACTTTCTCGGCCAATGCAGGGATCGAACACTCGACCTCCAGGCTAGCGAACCAGCGCCTTAACCACTTAGCCACCGTGATCCCCCACAGTTTAAAGGAGCTAAATCACTAAAATTTTGGACCTAGTAATTGACACAAATGGGTCGCGACGCATAATGTTATATGAATTTTAATATAAACTGATATACATTCAATTGTTTCTGTTTTACTCTAATTTCTAATCAGTTCGTGTTTGATTCCCATGGTAAAATGATATATATCTACATAGATTATCATGTCATTCAAAGCATTTAAATGAGTAATAGTTTTTAAGCACCACTATCGGTAATTTTTTGTCTGTATTGGTCAATATATTTCCCTCTCAATATCTGATATTGGTAAAACCGACGATAGGTGCCATATCGGACCATCACCAGTAAAATGTTTATTTGTCTTACATGTAAATATTGTATATGAGAAGCCCATCTTTTCCCATAAGTTCACAACATCTATGTTGATTTTAATTGACAAATAATTTGTGTTTTCAATATCGAAGACTTTGGATGATATTGAGTTGAAGACTTAGCTACTTTAACATCAGCCATTCAGAAACTACCCTGTGTACAATATTGAGAAGGCGTTTGCTGGTTTATAAATGATGCCCAGTTTTAGATTCTGTGTATGGCTTCGTCTAGATTATTTAATATTGAGTCGTTTGGACGTGAATGCCAAAACTGCTTATCCGCACACGTAAATCCTTTTAAGATTTCGGGTCAATTGTTTCGTTGGGTGACCTTATAATTGATTACGGTTACTTGAGAGTGTTATGCAGTGAATAACCCATGTGCTGTACTTGATATGGAGGGAAATTTTAACTGCACATTATTTTTATTAAAAAAATGTTTGGTTTTATCCAGATACCACAAAATAAACTTTGGGTCACCGATCTCCAATTCCAGATGAAGACTGACGGACTTAAGTCGTTTGAAAACGTATCATAAATACTGAAGTAGTTGCTTGGCCCTAGACTCGAATATTTTAAGGGATTTAACACCAAATTAAGCAGTTTTATTCCGAAAACAAATATCGGGATTAGCCCTTTAATCTAAACATATTCCCAGTTTATATAAAACAGTTATTTTGTTGTTCGACAGAAACTAGACACCAATTATTGAATATTACTTATCTCTCCAGATAATGGCAATGGTGTATTGGCTGAAATGGATGGTTGGAATTGAATTTTGTTTACGAAATTTTAGCTTTTTAGCAGTTACTTGAGAATTTGAGCTACTTTTTAAACTAGTTATTTTTAAACTAGTTAAAAATCACTGGGATTTTTAAGACAGAATTGTTTTGCGTTCCCACAAACTACAAGCCGAACCAGTTTAACTATTTTGACCTCTTCAGGTTAGAGTTAAGTATGCATGGGTAGCTTCATATTCTTTATTCAGTTCTCGCACTGCCTGACCCCAATATTTACACAGGAATGAAACTTACTCCATACTGCACGCTTGTTCAAGCTGAAGCAGGGGTTTTAAGCCAACCAGTTCAGATGGCCAAGATGAATCAGTTTAAAATAAAAAGCCTTCTCTAAGACAGGTCGCGAGCTGGGGTTGTTAAACTGGTTGATTTGCCCACATTTCCGTAGAAAAGATAAAGTTAAACTGGTTTAACAATCCCTGGGTATTTTAAGCCAGTTCAACTTAGGCGTCTGAACAAGCTATGAGTAATAGAAATGGAACAGTTAAAAAACAAAACAAATGCCTACACAATCCAAAATACACGGTAGTTTCTTTTTAGCCAAAAGGGAATATTTCAATAATAAATAATTATTTATAGACCCTATTATCATTTTTTTTCGTAGTCCAATATTTACTTTCTTTCAGTACAGGGGTAGAGCCACATTAATTCACAATACAGTACCACAAATAAAAAACATGATATATTTTCGTAATTTTGAAGTGGAATCCTTGACGGATGTTAAACTGTATGTGTGGCATCAAATCGGAACAGCTTACAAAACTAGACACCACCAGCTATTTCAGGACAGCTGACCTAAAAACTTTAAATCATCACCCCTTGGATTCAAAAAGCGATTTTAAACTGAATAGAGAATAATGGACAAAAACTAAAAAATAAATGATCTATATAGTGTCCTGACATAAAATATATACCTATGAAGAAGCACTATCAATCAGTGTTAAGATTGTCTGAGAAACATTTTAAAAAATCATAACTACAAGAAAATTATTAATAAAAGGTTCTCAAACAATCCAAGTAAAAGCTTTTCATGTTTATTATATCATGGTAAGACTGTTACAAACTGTTGAATAAAAGGAAATTCAATTTGCCAGTTTTCTTTCCGAAGGAAGTATATAAAATAATGACATATAAGGAATGACAAGTAATTGAGGTTAAATGGTTTGAGCAGTCATTGATTGCGTCTGCAAAGATTATCCCTCTGGCAACATACATAGATATATTAGTTTAGGTAGTGATTTCACGCTCTTCTACTCTTACATTCAAGTTAATTTCTTCACAGGAGCCAAACGATCTGTCTGAAATGGCCAGTTTATTGGGCTGCAAATAAATTCATGAAAGTCTGATTTGTTGAGAATTTATTTTCGGAAATACAAGACAAAATCTATACTTGTCCATTGTTGTTATAATATTCCTATTTATCATGTTCTTGTTTACGCTGAAGGCAATTTCACTACAGAAAGCTAAATATAATTACTTTCAAATTGCTGATCCAAAAATCATTACCTGAAGTGTTTTTTTTGATTCAACTGGTTTTTATTTGTCATTTCATTCTTTATGAGGGTAAATAGTGGTTATTACAATGAGATGACAAAATCTTGAAACAGATCATTTTTTTGGTTTGAAGTTTAAAGATCTGAAAGATCTAATAGATCTGTGTATTGTAACATAGCATACAACATATCTACTTAAAAAAGATTTACAACAAAAATGGTCGATTTTAAAAATAAATACTACTGTAATATCCTGTGGATAATTGGTGTGGGGGATGAAACAATACTTTAATTTATAAACATGAATTAAGTCCGGTCTGCACATCAATTATCGTACAAACGTTTTAGAAATAATTCTGATCATGTTATAAATTATGATGCAATGTTTGGCTGTTTTTACTCCTTTCATCTGCCCTGTCAAATTTAACCTAACAATAGCTGCCAATAAACATGATCAACCCTTTTAATTGTAATGAGGAATTTTTGGCGTTATTGGCTCTCGGCCTATGCACATTTTTCAACTACAACATTTGAAAACACTAATTCTTGAATTGGTTGGCTACCCAAATGATTGAAAGATAAACAGTCAGTATTGTTCAAGAATATTGCAAGTAACAGATCATAAATGTCAGAATTTCTAAATTATTCGTAGAGTACTAGTAACATCATACAAGTGAACAGCAATTTAACAGGAAATTAAACATACATTATGCAAGAGCTAAATCTTATTATTGCAAGTATTTCTTTAGGCTTCAGACGTCATAGAAATTATAAATTAGATCTTCATTTACACAAGAAGCACAAAATCAACTCTGCAGACCCACGGATGGCTTTGATTCGGCTTGGATTTAAACATGATTTTATTGATTGATTAAATTTTTAAATGGCGTCGCAAGCGGAGATTAACCGTTACGTTGATGACATACTACTGGAAGTTTTAGATCAAGGCTAAATGATAGAGTGTAAGAAGCGAGGCTGCCATTCTCGGAGAAGGTGAAGAGAGAGTTGACTCCTATTTCTAGTCAAAAATTACAATGGTGATTAGGTTGTTCAGAATAAAGTAATTTAACTGAAATTTTCAATATATTCTTCTTTCATCATCTATTTTTGAACTCAAGAATGGCCAACTCTCTATTAAAATCTCCCATAATGTATCTTTAATTAAATGAAACTTGACGTAAACAACTTTTTTTATGCTTTACAAGGCTTTGAAATAATTAGTTACTACAGATCATCAACTCCAGCCCTACCATGGCTTAGCTTTAATTATTGTATATGGTTGCTAGGTAACTCTAGATTATATCCTTATATAACAATATTCATCCAATCTCTCTCATCTTGTTCTTTAATCAATTATTTATTTATTTTTTTAGCTTTTCATCTATTTTCTGCTCATGGTGTCTGGTTTCTAGACTCTTTTCTTACTGTACTCAATTTTTTCTTATGTCTTTTTTAATCTCTGACCTCCTTCAGCTTTTGTGTAGAAATGTCTGAAGAACTATATAAAATAACAATTCCAGAATATTGTAGACATGCTTAAAAGGATTTTATTTGCTCTCAGATTATTCTTATTTGTAAAAAACACAAACTTGTTTTAAAGGGCATTATGTAAGATGTATAAAAAGAGCTGGCCGTGTTCTCGCTATAATATTTCAAAAATACATAAGGCAAAATGAATGGGATGAGACATCCTCATTTGAATAAAACTGTAGCCTCGATTGTCATCGTTACAGTTCATCATCAACAGTCATTGAACCACGGATCGGATTCAAATCCATTGAAAATCGAATGCATTAGATGACATCGAGAGTTGAATATGGTCTTGTCATGTTAATGAATGTCTAATAGTTTATATAACATTTCAGAACAAAAGAAAGACCTGCACTAGGAAGATTTAGCTCTTGCGTAATGTATGTCTAAGCTGTAAAAAAATAAAGATTAAAATTTGTGTAAAAATATTTTTTTAATCAGGAATTTTACAGAGAACACCAAATTCAGTCAATTTTGCATGTCATGTATTGAAAATCAAAGCTTGTGTTAATGTTACAGGCACAAGTATTGAATTTATAATATCAAATAAGTTGAATTCAAACTAATCTGTTTTTGTCTTGAAAGGGTAGGCTACTATTCCAACATCATCCTGGTTGAATGATTTGTTATTTTTATAAAAGAGGAAGATATTAACCATAAACCAGAAGTAGCATATAACATAGTTGGTCATCGCCATCAGGCCATTGTTACTCCCCGAGCCAAACTACCCTATACACTAAATTTCAGCACTAGTATAGCTCTGCCAACCCGGAACAGACAAACAAACAAACAAACGCCAGTCAAAAATATTAGTATAAACAAAATTAGTTGTAACATATGGCCATAAAGTAATAGTAATAACAAATTAATACATTTTCATACATGCCAGCTCATTTTATGAGTTACTGTTTTAATACTTGGATAAGCTAAATTACAATTAAACATAACAACATCAGCCAACATCATTTCCCTGGCAGGAACATGTGCGAAAAGTAACAGAATGAAATGAAATGAAATGGGGTTTAATGTTCTACGCCGAACTGGGCTTATGAAGACAGGCATATGCCATACAGTGTGCCATGAGGGAAATTTTGTCTGGACAGCGGCACTACGGTCAAGCGATCTTTTACGTGCACACCAATGTGTACCCGGGACCTAGTTTTTCCATCCCATCCGAATGACAAGACAGGAGTTCTTTTCAGGCCCTCAGTCCTGCATCACTGACAAGGTGAAACAATGTCGGAAAATGTGGAATAACTTTCTCTGTCAATGCAAGGATAGAACCCGCAACCTCCAGGCTAGCGAGCCAGCGCCTTTCCCACTTAGTCACCGTGAGTCTCGAAAAGAAACAGAGAGAGAGAGAGAGAGAAATGGGGTTTAACGTCCACTTGTCACAAACTAGGCCATATGATTTAATTTCATTTCAATAATTCGCTTGCGTGTAGGAGTCCTTTAGAAGTGGGAGGAAACCGGACCGGGGATCACAGAGAAAACCCACGAGGTTGGACAGGCAACCCTACTCCTTGTCACATACAACTGGGGATTCTAAACCACGCCAGTTGACACAATGACAGGCTTTATGATGCATCGTGCACATGCTTTACCATTCGGCTATCCCCCCCCCCAAAAGAAACACATTCTAACTTCAATCAGTAAGCATGTAATGTGATAATCAACATTATCTTATCTTTGAACCAACCACACTTTGCAAAAATTTTACAAAACTTTTACAATCATAATCGGCAGCCAAACTAAAAATCCAAACACGAATTTGACAGAATCTAGTATTAACACCAAGAGGAGATTCTCATTTAAGGTTGTTATTGTATTTAATTATATATATATATATAGACTGTAGAGACACTTTGGCCTAGTGTGTCCACTGTCATTCGCCCGAATTTCTAATCGGCCGAATGATTCGCCCGAATCAAACATGTTTGATATATTCGCCTGGTGTGTCCACTTCGCCGAAGCATTCGGCCGAATGTAGAATTCATTGGCCAATCAGCACTCCTATCGAGAAATCACGTGATTGTTTGAAGACATAGACGTCGCCGTTTTTAATCATGTGACGTGAAAAGTGATGCATTCGGCCGAATAAAATTCGGCGCTAATTGATTCGCCCGAACGATTCGGCCGAATCATTTGGCTAGTGTGTCCACCGCTTTACAGGGGAGAATTAACAGATATCAAGCAGATCTAAAAGTGGATATGTATATTGTCTGGATTGAAATTATCAAGAAATAAATATGTATTCAGAAATGATATCCAGTTGATCTATACATGAAATTCATATTGTGTTAAAGATATAAACAGTCATTAAAATAGGGGTGGGTATTGCCCAAAAAATCGTATTGCGATATATTGCGATACGATTTGTTGTATTGCAATACATATTGCAATATATTGTTTCCAGATACCAGCTTTAACCTTAGTTTTGGCCACTTTTGTAAAATCGGCTTTTGCTTTAGCGCCCGCCATTTTGGTTTGTTTACTGGACAACGAAAGATGAACGAGACTATCTTTTTTTATAATTTACATGGTTTAGCCATAAATAAAGCATAGTTTTATTTCTCACATGACCAAATGACATTCTCGCAACTATTAGTGTGTAATATTATTAAGGAAAACCCAAATTTTCAATAAAAATTGACAATCTTACAGAATATTCTGATGATTATTACGGAAGTTGCCGTTCGTATTGACTGAACCGGTTCTTGGACATGTATCACTATATGATGTATTGGTAAGTTTGAATTACAATACACCGGCATTATACAATACCTTTAGTCTTCTCATTATTAAATTTCATCTATAATGTTTATTCAGAGCGAATGAATAGATTTCGTTGATGAATCATTGAATCATGAACATTATCAACAAGAATTAGTAATAGATGTTTATAACGTGATAAATGCTTCTCATATTTCAGATCAGAATCCATTATTCATTGTGATCCTTTTTGTACGTCACAGATCATGATAATCACACTTACCTACTAATCATATTATCACATTACCTTATGTACTGTATGTTTAAATATAAATGTTCGAGTCATCCTCTGAATATACGTTATAATATTCGATAAATGTGCATGGTCACTCACCTCTTCGGATTCAAACACATGACAGAGAATTTTGGCTTGTCTTCGTCGGTTTGGACCTTCTCCAGGACTGGTTATAAGTCTTCTTCTAGCCATCAACACCAATACATCCCCAATATCAGCTATATAACTTATAGTACGCAATGAATGGTCCATCATTATCTCCTGAATATACAATAAATCACAGTAAATTACACTATAACTTACGCTTATGTAATATGGTTTCTTTATATAACAAATATCCATTTTCATAATATAGATTAACCAGTGTTGGACAGAAACACAACACCACATAAGGTCTTTTCCCTCAACTACAAGTACGTAAATGAAAATTGATCATTAAACAACAAATTAACAAACTCAGTTTCAATATATATTCTTTTAAACTTCCAAAACCTACATAATCCATATTTTAACACTATTCGCGTACAAGTGGCGGCCAATTTGTACATTAGTTTTAGTCAGATTTTCATGAAATTCGAACTCAACCTTGCTTAAAGTGTAACGGTGATATGATCAAAGGTTTAAACGGATAATAATTGTGACCTTCAGAGAGACCACAGGCTAAAATTAGTGATTTTTTGTATAATCAGGGGCCATAATTCAGGAAGTTACAATCCAATATGCGCAAATATTAGACAGGAACCAAGATCTTTGGGTTATAAACATAAGTTTCATCAAAATCGGTTCAAAATTGTGACCTCTACAGTGTTCACAAGCTTAAAACGTGATTTTTCGTACAATCAGGGGCCATAATCCATGAAGTTACGGTCCGATATATGCCAATATAGAAAAGAACCGAGATCTTATGGTGATAAACCTATATTTTAAGTTTAATTGAAATTGGATAAAAATTGTGACCTGTAGTGTGAAAATGTGGGTGTATAAAAACTGTTGCTTCTATATGATGTTCACAAGTGATAGACAGACACATGGATTGGGTGATGACTATATACACCTAAACAACTATGTGTTGGTGTATAAAAATAAGTTATCAATTTTAATCATAATCTTATGGTGATAAACCTATATTTTAAGTTAATTGAAATTGGATAAAAATTGTGACCTGCAGTGTGAAAATGTGGGCGTATAAAAACTGTAGCTTCTATATGATGTTCACAAGTGATAGACAGACAGATAGACAGACACATGGATTGGGTGATGACTACATACACCTAAACTCCAAACTATGTGTTGGTGTATAAAAATAAGTTATCAATTTTAATCATAATGAGGCATATTCAGTTTTATACCGTACATTTTACGAAATATATTTGTATGTGAAGGACAGTTGTACCATATCAATCTGAAGAGGAAATTGACATGCCAGGAATTTTGAGTACAATGAGACTAAAGAGTTTGATGCGTATATAATAGGATGTCTGATTGATATTATATATAGACAATGTGTGGTGATGTCTAGAATAAACAATAGGATGTGCACACATTAGACCAACCAACCCCTTATGATTTAAGAGTTCATGAATATATTTCAAAACAGCTGATCAAGGGGTTGATTTAGTGTTTGGGAATATATTAAGATGTGAAATGGGAGACATCTGTTGTAGAATGTATTATTAGAGGTCATAGGTCATGTAATATTATAGATTGTTTGTATACCAACCTGTAAATCTGTATTTAATACCATTAATTTCTCTGTTGATACAAATAGGTCTACATCTGTACTAGGTTGACTTTCACCTTCTGGTGCCTGTAATCAAACAGTATATTCTTAATTAATCCATAGTCACATTTGTTGCATGTAAATTACAAATAAAATGTACATTTCCATTTAAAATTCAGTAATGAGTTTTAAAGTAAAAATGGGGAACAAGATCACTGGAGATTCCTCTTCCTTTCATTTCATAACTTGATGTAACAACATGCTTTTTTTTCTAAATCTACATATTTCTGAATGAAAAGAAGACTGATTTGTTCCTCCCCGGTTCTCTCAAGGAGGTAGAATTTATACCCCCAGGTTCTAATCTATTTCATGTAAGCAACATAAAATTTCAAAACATAACACACCAAATTTTCTATGGCTTAATTCAATATGTTCAGATGACAATAGCTTGTTTGAAAGAGTTATAGACAAAACAGCGCTAAACCAAAACGTTCATTTACGTATCCCATTTTTATTGTTTGCAGAGGAATGCCGAATTGAATGTTGCTAATTTTTGATAATAATGAATGGAAATAAACCATTATCGGACTGATATTCCCTTTAACGATCACAATATTGTTGTTGGCAGTGAGATAACCATCCCAAAAATATAACAATTGCTCAGGTCAATACTTTCGTTAACCAGCTTTGAGTTGATTGACAAACTAAAATGAAAAGCAGATTGCAATACAAAACTGGCACACAATAAATGTATCCACACATGCCCTAATATCTCTAAATTGGTAAAGTGATGTACCTGAAATTTGTCACCAAAATGTAATGTGCCCAACGTCTGAAAGTGATGCATATATATTTTTTAATTACTGATGATGGCAAAATGCAGAAAAACAATCAAATTAGACTACAGAAATAATTATTAAAACTTAAAATACAATAAACTACTGGTAATTGGAATATATTACAACAATCATGGAATGGTTTTGGTTTTTCTAAGATCTGATTAATTAACAGTCTTTGCTAAATAGGTATGCATATTCATTAAACATTCTCTTTATTTATTAATCAATCCATTAATTTCCATTTTAAAAATAATAAATTTGAACATGCTTTGTGTAAAAATAATAACTAAGACTTTAATAAAATGTTGTACAGAGGACATATTGTCTACGGTATACCAAATTCACTAACAGAAAACACAAACATCCAATATTATAACATTAAACATGCAGAGTCTAGTGCTCTTTACAAAATAAAAAATCCCTTGAGATGAACTAGTGGAAGTTTTTCATTAAACTTTCTAAACACGCAATCCCGTAAATAATAACTTTGATCAGAATTTTGCCAGAAACCATCAAAAGTAATTTAAGTGTCATAAATGATTTCGGGAGAGTAATTACCATAGATGTTTTCAACAATTATGATTCTGGACTTGAGACTCCATTATTGGCATTATAACAAAGCAATTCTATAGCAACTATCGCACCGAGTAGCAATAATAAGTGCGACTGTCCAACTGATACTATAGTACATGAGAATAAGATGTAACCTCGGTTAGACACAATCGAATGACACAAATAATTGGCGAGTTAATATTCATGAAACTATAACACTGGAACTCACCAAATTTAAAGCGACATATTTAGTGCCTGGATGATTTCTACATTACATTAGTTTTAATGACTGAATTAAATTAGGTTTTAACAAACTGTTTTATACCATCTTGGCTAATAAAGACAGGACATTTGTTTACCAGAATTATGAAAAATGAAATCATGGACAAAATGCATACTTCCGTTAAACAAAATAGATACATGAGACTAAAACATGCATTATTCAAGAGCTAAATCTGCCTAGTGCACGTCTCTATTTGGGCATGAAATGTTTTCTAAAGTATTAATTACACATTAATTAACTGATCCAGGCCTTAATCAACTTTGGATGGCATCAGATTGCTCCGATATTAAACAGATTAAAACGTTTCAGTGATAAATCAAATATGGCGCGCCCAGACGCTTCAAGTCTTAGCTTTGATCAACCAGGACCGTGGTTGAAATTATTGCACAGCTCGCCCAAATCTTCAAATGCCAATATCTTCGCTTGTAATAGAGTAATTTGAATGAAATTTTCAAATTATTCATTTTACATCATCTACTTTCGACCTAGTATTAGTAGTATAGCACGAATGGCTAGTTCTTATCTATATCTTGAACAATGTAACTTTAAATATCAGATTTGTACAAATTTCGGAGCTTACTCTGTACAGAGAGAGATAGAAATGGGGCTTAACATCCACTCAACACAAACTACGTGATTTCGGGACTAACATATGGTTCAATTTTATTTCAATAATTCAATTGCACTAAAGGGTCTTTAACACGTTCGCTGCCGACCTTAGTTTGAAGTGCGAGCGACATATGCCGACCATAGTACAGCCTTGGCTAGTGGCCATTTTTACCAGATATTCTTTTTCAGTGCTGTATCATATAATACGGTTCATCACCAATGCCGAGGATTTATATTATTAACTTTGTTTACTACAAGTATACTCGTAGCGGCACAGGCGTGGTAACCAAGACTACGAGTATACTCGTAGTCGGCAGTCAACGTGTTAACCATGTAAGGACCCAGAGAAAACCCACAAGGTTGGGCAGGTGATCCTACTACTTGTCACTTACAGGCTGGGAATCAGAAACACGCCAATTGACTCGATGACAGATCTTATGATTGCATGTGCACACGTTAATCTACCAGACCTTCATGACTAAAATACTGTATGTCTTTTGGTTACTAATCATGTGAAAGCAGGAGCTTAAAACTATGACACTTGGCAAGGATGACAGACCCTACAATCTACTGCACTAATGACCACCCAACCTCTGTCTTTAATATTCAAACCAATTCCAAGCATACAAATGATACAATCTACTCTCTAGCTACTGAAGTCAGCGTTAATGGGGCATTATGTGAGACAAAGACTTGACCATTCTCGCCATATTAGGTAAAAATATAGATAACGTAAATAGAATATGCTGAAAATTTCAGTCAAATTGATCTACTCTGCACCAAGATTTTAACGATTGAAATTTCGGCCTAGCCCTGATCATCAATAATAAAGTTGGTACGATAAAAAAACATAGTCTCTATTATCCATTTTATGATTACATCATGAATGAAAGTTGCTCAAGTCTGAACCGAGATATTAGCTTTTGAAGTTTGGGCTAGCCTCCATTTTCACTACTAAAGTCATATTAATAATATTTCAGGCCTAAAGAAAGACCTGGAATAGACAGATTTAGCTCTTGCATAATGTATGTGTAAAATATACCACTTATACACATGTGCCTAGTGCAACAACTGGTAATAGGCGCAATCGTACACAGTTTTTGTTTTTAACAATTTCAGTTCATCAGGTACTAGAATAAACACATCAATATTACTCTGCCATTAAAACAAAGTTCTTTGAAACATACAACATAAGATTTTTGGCACAAATATATTAGATTTCATGTTACTTTAACATATTTTCTAATCAATTTCATAATCATGATTAAAGATATATTATGTGGGATTTAGAGAAAAGTTGTCTGTTTTTGCCAGGCAAGATACACTCAAATTTTGTAAGCTAAAAAAAAGAAGTGATTTTTCGTACATTCAGTCGCCATAATCCAGAAAAGTTATGGTCTGAAATGTGGGAATATAGGAGGAAGGGACTGTGATATTAGGGATATGAAGATATAATAAATTTCAAGTTTCATCAAAATCGGATAAAAAATTGTGACGTCTAGAGGGTCCACAACATTGGTAATTACATACTATTACACTATTTGTGTACAAGGTGCCGCCATGTTGTCAGGCAGTTGAGCTCTGATTTTCACAACTCAACCGTCAGTTAGGTGTAACAGTGATAAATTTTAAAAATATTTTTATGTACATTCAGGGGCCATAATCCAGAAATTACGGTTCGATATCCCGCAAATACTGAAAAGAAACAAAATCTTTGGATTATAATCATCCATTTCGAGTTTCATAAAAAACAGGTAATAATATGTGTATGAGGGGCGGACATTTTGGTCAAATTTTCACAAAATTCTTACTCAACGATGCAATGGTAATTATTAGAAAGATTTTGTTTTAAATTGGTAAAAATTGTGGTTCACAAGCAAATAAGGAGATTTTTCAATCAATCAGAGGCCATAATCCAAGAAGTCACAGTCCAATAACCGTGAATCATCAAAGGAACCGAGAAATTGGTGATACACATACATTTAAAATTTTATCAAAATTGTGACAAAATTGTGCTCTCTAGATTCTCCACAAGCCCAATAAGTGACAATAATCCATGAAGTTACAGTCTGATACCTGCCAATATCAAAAGGAACTAAGATCTTTGGTATATAAACCTATATGTTGCCGTTTCGTCAAGATTTGATAAAATTGTGACCTGTGTAGTGTTCACAAATAAATTGTGGATGGACAGACAGGGGCGACCACAATATACAATCACATGAAAATGTGGGTATATAAAAAATCAATAAACATCTATTGCCGATCATTGGTAGATGGATACTATACCGACAGTTCATTCTTTGATTTTCAAGTAACATTGCCATTATAATAAACAAATTCTTGATTGTCAGTCCTTATATTGGCAGACTCTGGCTATATAAGCGTTTAATCCAGATATGGTAGAAATTGTCTAATTCACTCAATATCTGAGCCATCCAATGGTCTAAAGAGTTAATGATCGGCATTTCATAAAAAAAAATGTCTTAATAATGATTTATATAAGATCTGAAGTCAGAAAAACACCTTACGATCGGCAAATGTAACTCTTGCATAGCGCTCTTGAAAATAGAGAATGTGTTCCAGTTTAGTTCTAGTTTGTTTGAATACAAACAGATAGAGAAGAGATAGTACTAGACATTAAATAATACACCCACACTGGGCGAATAAAACTGACATCTGACATCCATCTCACAGATACATACACAACAAATAAAAATTCCTTACTACATGAAAGTGCAATATAATTAAATGAAATGGTGCAAGAAGCAACAAGAGGAAGAAATACCTATTAAATTACTGAACACAATTTAAACTTAATCATTATCTTGCATACAAAAAGTTTTAAGTACAGATAGGTGTGATTCCTACTAAATACATGGCAGACAGATAAAACATGCAGACGGCACTATACTGACAACAGATACCATCAACACTTACCGACGCCTACATGATAGAATGCACAAAACATTAATAATAGATTAGTAAGTGTGTCATCTTTGTTAGTTATAACAAGCCAACAGTGAGGCTGATGTCCCCCACTGCCAAAATCCCAAGATAATAAGATGACACATATTAATTAATCGAACATTTATTTTTTTCAAAAGCATCGAGCAATCAAACTATACACAAAGTTGGATCACTCTCTATCAGATAGAATCAAGATTATCTTGTCCCAAAGCATCGAACAATGAAATTGATTAGCTCTGCTTAGCTTTAGCTCAAAATATTAATTATTGAACTCAGTCAAGACATTCGCCTAATGATCATCTACATCAAGTTCAAAATTCTACCTTAATTAAAAGCAGAGTTATGTTCCAAAGTCTTGACCCAAAAAATTGCTTATCGCTCCTTAGCCTAAGCAGAAAATTTGCTCCATCGAACTTAGTCAAGGTAATGATATAATTAATCTATATTTTGAGTTACATTGCTATCACAAAGTTTTTGTGCCCCAAAGCATCAACCAATCAGATGGCTTATCTCTGCTTACCCTAAGCAGACAATGTTCATCATCGAACTCCATCAAGTTATTGTGTTCCAAAGTCTTGACCAATCAAATTGCTTATCATTCTGCTTACCCTCAGCAGAAAATGTTGATTATCGAACTTGGTCAATGTATCGGTGTAATAAAGCTAAAGCTATACACTAAGTGTCCTCACTCTCAATTAATCAGAACTTAATAAGCATCAACCAATCAAATTGCTTATCTCTGCTTACCCTTAGCAGAAAATGCTCACTTTCGAACCCCATCAAAGGATTCACCTAATAGACACCTATGCCAAGTGTGAACATTCTAACTCAATTAGAATGAGAGTCTAGACCAATCAAATTGCTTATCGCCCTGCTTACCATGAGCAGAACATGCTCATTATTGAGCTCAGTCAAGGTATTGATGTAATGAAACTACACACCAAGTTTCCTCACTCTCACTTAATTAAAATTAAAGTTATCGTTTCCCAATACATCAACCAATCAAATTGATTGTCTCTGCTAACCCTAAGCAGAAAATGCTCATCTTCGAATTCCATCAAGACATTGACCTAATAAACACTCACACTAAGTTTGAACATTCTAACTCAATAAGAATGAGAGTTATTCAGTTCCAAAGTCTCGACCAATCAAATTGCTTATCGCTCTGTTTACCCTGAGCAGAAAATGCTCATTATCGAACTTAGTCAAGGTATTGATGTAATGAAACTATACACCAAGTTTCATCACTCTCACTTAATTAGAACTACTACAGTTATCAAGTCCCAAAGCATCAACTAATCAAGTTGCTTATCTCTGCTTACCCTAAGCAGAAAATGCTCATCTTCAAACTCCATCAAGGTATTGACATAATAAACACCTACATTAAGTTTGAACATTCTAGCTCAATTAGAATGAGAGTTATTGTGTCCAAGAAAGTGTGACAGACAGACAGACAGACAGACAGAAGGACAGACAAACATACGAACCCATTTTAATAGTCCCCTGCTTTCTTCGAAAGGCGGGGGACAAAAATGCTCATTATCGAACTTAGTAAAGGTATTCATAACTTAATAAGAACTAAAGTTATCATGTCCCAAAGCATCAACCAATTAAATTGCTTATCTCTGCTTACCCTAAGCAGAAAATGTTCATCTCTGAAATCCATCTAGGCATTGACCTAATAAACACCTACACCAAGTTTGAACATTCTAGCTCAATTAGAATGAGAGTTATTGTTTCCCAGAAAGTGTGACAGACAGACAGACAGACAGAAGGACAGACAAACATACGAACCCATTTTAATGGTCCCCTGCTTTCTTCGAAAGCCGAGGGAATATTAAATCTATTAAAAGTGGGACAGTCATCTGGGCATGTTTTGAAGGAATATAAATAGAAAGAAATGTTTTTTATGTTCTTTTCAATATTAAGTAAAACTCATTAATGGTTTAAATATAACTTTCATTTACAATCTTAAGTCGTATTTTTACCAGAGGGCAATACGCTTATATGTGGTTTGGTCAACTGGTGATGTGTTTGTGGCTCCTTGATGACAAATTTTGATTTTGGATTGTTGATGACGATTGTATTTAGATACCGTAATCAAAAAAATGAAGATAAAATATATGAATTATTGGAAATCAACAGTTGGGAAAAACTAAACAACCATTCTTGGTCAAATCAGAGAAATTTGAAATAAATTTGTGAGCTATATAAATTTGTGTACAGCTGATTCAGCAGGACTGCTTTTGTGATTTTGTGAAGGTTAGTATTATTACACACACAAACACTGAAGAGGAGACAGTGGACATTTCTTGAATTCAAAATGTCCAGTAGGAAACAAACTAGAAAATTCGCCATGGTTTTTCATGCCCTACACCAGAATTCCACACTATGAAATTCTAGTTTAAGAGTCCAGTTCCCTAGTCTCTCAAGTATGTGTATAACTCTGTGCCAAATGGAAAAAAAGTGTATTTTTTGTAAATAAGGTTTAACATCCACTCAACACAAACCAGGTCACTTTGGGACTAATATATAGTTCAATTTTATTTCAATAATTTGCTTGCGCCAAGCGGTCTTTAGTAGTGGCAGGAAACCGGAGGAACAGAAGAAAACCCATGAGGTTGGACTGGCGACCCTACTCCTTGTCACATACAACTGAGGAATTGAAACCACGTCGGTTGACTTGATGACAAAAACATATATAAGCTTACCATTAGTTACATCCCACTTCTACCTCGTTGCCATTGGCAACTTTTGATAAAACTGGCCTGTTTATTTCCAATACAGGCTTAAAAGTATCCGTATATCAGAAATGAACAGTACACTTTTTTTTAAAAAGAGTACTGTTCATTCCCGACAAACAAACACGTCTACACCGTTTAAGATACCATTCAAGCAATAAGTAGCGGACGTTTAGTCCGGCCCAGATCGCAGTGATAACGATGGCTCTATTTAAAGCAGCCGGTTAAATCACACCAAACAAGTAGTCAAAATCACAGTAACAAAACAAACCGGGTGAAAGAAACTGGCAGTTCAAAAAAATATACAATAACATTAAATTAACAAAACAACATATTACAAAAATTTATTATCATACATGTCAATTGGCATCTTTTCCACAATTTGGTTTGATTTATATTAATATGCAAAACATATAAATTAGAATACTGAATAATTATTTCAATTGTGATGATAGAAGGCGCAGCTCTCTTGCAGGACACTTCACAGGCATTAAACATAAGCAGGATGAAAAAGAAACGCCTAGAAAGACATACATTTTATTACAAATAATTCGCTGATGCATACTTTCACCAGGTATGACCCACGTTTCGCATTTCCTTTACACTATATTTAATAATAATATTATTAATATCGCAGTCCTCTTCGCCATAGACAAGTTGTTTTGACGATGTGGTCTAAACAAACACGTGATAGTTTTACTCCCAGGGTATAGCAATACGCACGTGTAAATACTATTCAGGTCGTCTCTACACTGCGCAATCATTCTACCATGAAATGTAACGTGGGGCTCAAAAAGGGATAAATGAAAGAGTATTTGTCACTTTTCGGTTGAAACGACTCGATAATAAATACTATTTTCACCTTTTCCTTCATAATACTCGATAGAAATGTGATGTAAGTCAGTTATTAGCACCTTTCCTCGGTGTATCGGTGAATACCAGGACAGTTTTGGTCGGGGACCGCCTCGGCTTCGCCTCGGCTGAACCCCCGACCAAAACTGTCCTGATATTCACCGATACACCTCGGAAAGGGTGCTAATAACTACTACATATCAATAGGTGATTATTAATTAACAGGCAATATATATATTCTTTATACATGTATTATAATCCATATTTAAATTCAAGTTTTTAAAATAATTTGCTATTCACTATTTTTGTAAGCATCTGTCTTCTTCAAGAATATATCTCAGAAATTTGCTGTTTTCAGGCATGTTTATGGGTGGTATAAATTTCTAAAAAGGGATTGTAAAACTGCAGTCAACTGCATTATAAGACCTACAATTGTTTTTGTTTTTTTTTGTTTTTTTTTGGGGGGGGGGGGATATTGACATTTCAATAACTAAATAAAAAAGCAACTATTTTAATGCTTAAATTTCTAATTATAAGGTTTGACCATTATTTGCTTACAAATCTGATTATATTACAGATCTATATTTTTTATGCTTTATGTAGTGGGATAACCTGTCAAGTGTCATACACGCATTTATTTAACCAATCAGCTAATGGTGTTTTAAAGTAGGTATTCAGAAATATAACTTTTGCTTTGATTTATTTTTCATTGCTGCGAATGAATTCCCACAGTTCTGAGTGTCAGACAATAAGAACTGGACACAGCAGAACATGGTTTATTTTACAACTCTTTCATATCCAAGTGTAAAAGACAAATACAACGAAATTTTGAACCATAAAGAACTAAATAAAATAGATGTATTTTAATCAGATTGCCCGATTACACACTTTTAAATCTGGGTTAAAAACTCCATTAAATTTCATAGAGAACTACCTCAGTACAACCCAACTTATTTTGATAGATTGCAGTAACACCCTCTAACAATTACTGTAAACTCAATTCTATAATATAGCTAGAAGAAAACTAACATTCGTGTGAAATTACATGTCAAAATGCACCATTTCTATATAATGGCTTCTATTCATCATAGTTAGACGTTGCATTCTGGCAGTTCATTTTACAAGAATACATTTCACTAAATGTATATAATACATCAACTTGTACTGAATATTTAAAACCACCCACCACTCTAAAACAATTTCAATTATTCTGCTGTCAGTAGCAGCCCTTTAATTTCAAGGTTTTCAATATTAATAAGCAGCATGACAAATAATTGTGACATCTACTGCACGGTAACACTTTTTTAAAATGTAGCATTAGGATTAGCTTTGGACAGACAGCACCATTGGCTGTTGTTATGTTCAAATCTGTTAAAAAAATTGTTAATAATTGTTTTCTTCATATGAACATTTTGGAAGTTCATTTCAAATTACATGTAATGTACTTTTTTCAGCAACATCTGAACAATGCCAGGCAGATCGACAGCAGACGTTCATGCTAGTTTCTATCTATTGATTTTAATTCGCATTTAGAACTGGGAATACTCAGGTCAATTCTATGGAATACAATTACTGTTAATTATTGCTTGATGAAGACAAAAGAAGTCTAGTCGAAACGTCAGAGCAATTCCAAAGAATTGTGTCCTGTTAAGATTTCATCATAAGAAATTTAAAATGGCTGAATTTTTATTTCAGAGTTAAAAAACCCCCAGATAATCTGACACAGCATGTCATTATGTTTTAAGGCGATCACCTCTAAAACTTGTCACAAATAAAAATAAGTCACGACATTAATGCATCTTGAAATAGACGCATTATGTAAGTCTTAGATAATGACTAAGAACTCTCAATTCTTGCTATAAACAATGGTTTAAAAATAAACCATGAAAATTTAATAAATTGAAAATTAGTGTTTGAAGAGTTTACAATGTAGTCTGGATTGTCAAGTTTCATTGTTGTTACGATAATAAATAAAGTCTTGATTATCTACTTTCAAATTGAATTATTGACCATGTTTCAATTCATTTAAAATCATGACCATCCGATGGTCTGGAGAGTTGATTTAACAAATAATTTATTTTCACATAGCGTTCTACACATTTACTTCAGAAGTGCTTCACAAGAGTTAAAAATTAAGTGATAAAAATAATCACAAATGATTAATTCAATAGACTTCATTTCTTTCACTAGTTTAAAGGGACAATAACACTTTTGCTGGCTTGACAGGTCCAGAAAAAAAAATAGCCTTATTTTAACTACCGTACTAGATGTTTAAGTGTCCTACCTGTTGTGTAAATTATCCATTACAACCTATCTTACTTGTCTAAAGTTTGAAAATATCTTTAAATCCAAGTAGCATTTGAAAGTGTTTACATAAAGCTTTTTAAAACATGCTACGCATATAGTTGAATTTTTCCAATTTCTAAAATTAGGTGGTTAAGATGAATTTTGTATCATTTATTAATTGGAATATTGTAAAATAGTACAATTTGTTGACCAGAATAAAGATTGGGACATATTATTCAGTTACAACAAGAGTGGTATTGGGACTTTAAGTGATGCATATAAATTTCATATACAGATCTGTCGTTAGAAAGTTCACAAGGTTCAACAAAGTGAAACAATGGCCATAACTCCAAAAGAAATTAGCATGAATTTTTAAAATTAAATAGGATTCTTCATCTCGTGATGTAAACAACATTAAATCAATTTCAAAACATTCAGATGATAAATGTAGTCTGTATCTGTTCAAGAGAAATTGTGGACAATGGACAACAAGAGAGAGAGAGAGAGAGAGAGAGAAAAATGGGATTTAACGTCCACTCAACACAACTACTGTAGGTCATTTTGGGACTAACATTTAACAGTGGGG